>VZRU01015669.1:265639-327470 GCA_013398155.1 Pedionomus torquatus | reverse complement strand
AATTAAGCGTTGGCTGATTAACACTGAAGAAGCTCCTCAGCGTCTGTAATGTCCAGATCAGGAGCACCGACCATCCAAAAGATACAAGAGGTGGTGGAAAAGCCTGTTCGAATTCTGGGGGGAAAAGGGGCTGAATGCGTAAAAAAGAATTTTGGGGGTGCTTGGTGTGTTGAAGCCCCCCCAGTTAACGCCAGAAGGGCTGTTGGGGCAGGGACTGCCTGTCAGGGTTTGGTCGCTCCTACCTAATCTGGAGTTACTCACTTCTGGCGTAGTGAGATGGGAACTCTCACCAACACCAACACGTTTTTAACATGAATCCCATGAAATACTGTAATACGGGACTTGATGGATTAACTCTCTGTAACTCACATCATCGTCGCTTTAAGGAGTTCACCCTCTTTACGACCAGAGAAGTACTAAAATAATGTAATGGCCCTCTGGGATTTTGAAAGGCAAACTGTCTGGAAATTATTTATGGTGAAGAAAGTCAGTACTGCAGGGCATTTTCCTAAATTTCTAAATTTACAGTCAGGACATTTTCCTAAATTTCTGAACAAATTGCTGCGCTGCTGTTCTTGTGAGAAAGGGTCTGCTCGGTGGCCCTCCAAAACACCTGGTGTTTAACCTGAGAGTCTTATTAAGCTGTTCCCTTCTGGCAGGTTTGGTAGTTTATCCGTTTGGGATACACCTGGTGGGACAACGCCATCAAAGCAGAATCTGTATTTCATAGAGGTGCAAGTGATGGTTCTGATCCTGCACTTGGAGAGACTCGTGCCATCCCTGAGGAGCACTGCAGCCTCCGAACCAGTGTCTGGGAACAGAATGAGCCGATGGGCTCTGCTAAAGGCATGTGGCACTGCAAAACCCTCTGAGAAGCTGTTCACGAAAAGCTCTATAGAAACATCAGTATGATCCAATACATGTTTCTGAAGCAGCTACTTTTTTTTTTTTTTTTTTTTTTTATATTTTGCCCTTCTTAGTAAATTCTGGGTGAGGAACCACATGCCATTAATGGCTTCTCAACATTTCAGTCAACCTTTCACCCCAGCTGGACGGTGAGCATTGTGGCAAACACGGTGATCTTGCATCAGGCAGGAGCTGTCGTTCTTGCAGCGTAGACAGTAACTTGATGTTTCAGCATGAACAGCTCTGCATCTTTTCGATGAAAAGTCACGTGCTTTATTGGTGAGATGTCCTCAGAAGGGGCCAAAGAGTCCCAAGAGCCTGGAGGATTTCTTACTGTTCATAGAATCATAGACCGGTTTGGGTTGGAAGGGACCTTCAGGATCACTGCGTTCCAACCCAACCATGGGCAGGGACACCTCCCACTAGACCAGACTGCTCAAACCCCATCCAGCCTGGCCTTCAACCTCCAGGGATCCACAGCTTCTCTGGGCAACCTGGGCCAGTGTCTCACCACCCTCATATTCCTGCATTGACCTTTGGAGAAGCACTTTTGAGATCTGAGTATTTCTCAAACAGTATTTGAGAAAACATTTGCTACATTTCTGCCAGAGACAGTGTGCTGTGCTCTCGTGTCTTTGCAAGGGCTGACAGCTTGGTCCCTTCTATGATTCCCTCCTCACGGAGCAAGATCCAGGAGGTTGCCCCGTGCCACATGTGGCACCACCAGCGCTGGGCTGCTTTCTCCTGCCTCTCGGCCCATCCTGTGCCATCATCCCTGGCCTGTCACTGCCAAAACCAACCACTGAACCATGTCCCTCAGCACCACATCCAAAATCTTTGAAATACCTCCAGGGACGGTGTTTCTACCACTTCCCTGGGCAGCCTGTTCCAGTGTTTGATAACCCTTTCTGTTAAGAATTTTTTTTTCTAATATCCATCCTAAACCTCCCCTGGTGAAACCTGAGGCCCTTGCCTCTTGTCCTGTCTGTTACTTGGAAGAAGAGACCGACCCCCCACCTCGCTACAACCTCCTTTCAGGGAGATGTAGAGAGGGAGAAGGTCTCCCCACAGCCTCCTTCTCTCCAGGCTGAAGCCCCCCCAGCTCCCTGAGCTGCTCCTCGTAGGACTTGTGCTCCAGACCCCTCACCAGCCCCTTCTCTGGACGCATTCCAGCACCTCAACGTCTTTCTTGCAGTGAGGGGCCCAACAGTGAAGATAAGTCATCGAGCTTAACCAAAGGCTGCATCATGAGAAAAAGGCCGAGTTTCATCCTGGATGGAGATGCTTTCCCAAAGGCCAGCTGTCTCCTAGAAGATGCAGGGAAACGCAAAGGGATTCGAGAATAAAAATAATAAAACCAAAATGTGGCGGTTGGTTGGGCCGGAGCGGGGGGGGCCTGGTGCAGGGAGAGCCACGGCACCCACCGGCCACCTCCAGGAACCAGAGAGCGTCTGGCAGTTACGACTTTATTCATTTTCACATTTAGATATTACAACAAAACTCTTAATGACGAAGGATAACAAGTACTATAGGAGGAGAGGAAAGGAAAGCAGTGTTCTAACTGGGTTTGATATATAACCGTGAACTTCCAGAGACAAGACTCAACGTGAGTTATAAACACTCACATACACTCAACTTGGTAGGAAAAACACACGTGCAAGCACCCAGACACCCACAAAACACTCACTCACACACACAGACCACACTTCTGTACTCACACATCACCCATGTTGTAACCTACTTGCTTCAAAGGCAGCCCACTGAAACATTGAATGCTGCTGTAGCAACAACAGGTACCAGGTTAAAATATTGCAATATAAATGAAGTGTTACTTGATACACAGGTTTTTCTTCAGAGACGCACGTGTATTTGCAAGTAGGGGACCCAATGCGTTGTTTTCTCGAGGGAGGAACGTCCTCTCAATGCCAACACTTTCTAAGGAAGAATGAGACTGCACGTAGAGCGGGAGCAGTCATCTTGAAGGAGGATGATGATAAATAGCTTAGCTTCAATGCTGAGTTCCAGTAAAAAGCCCAAACAAAACAAAACAGAGAGTGCACTGTGAACGGAGCAGGCACAACTATCGAACCCTGGGTTGTAAATTGAAATACTGCCTTGTCGCTGTGGAAAGACAGACAGCACTGTTGCCTCACATCTTAGAGCCAAACCGGACCAGCTTCATTTTATGCTTATCTGGATGCTGTAACAAAAAAAAAACCCTGTCTGCCAGAAATAATGCAAGAGTGTGGGGAAGGGTATCGGGTTTGTACACTCTAATTTTAGAGCAAAAGTACAATTGCCTCAACAGCTCTTCAATATCCCACACTACAATTGTTCTTCATCAGCAGGAGTGTCTGCAGAGGAGCCAGCGTTTGCTGGTATCACGGCTGCATTGTTCACGATGTGCTGTTGACGCAGATACAATGGGATCTGATTCCCCCCACCCCTCCATCAAGATGGTGCAAAAGACAGAAAATAAAATAAACTTCTGTGGCGTCGAATGATTTGAACGGTGAAAAATCAGATGTCACACCAGTGCTTTCCCTAGAGTGAAGCAGGGGATTGTTAACAATGGCTCTGATGAAGTAACTCTTCTCCACGAGGATGCTTGTCACCAATTTACAGCTGAACCTAGAGACAGAGCGCAGCTGTCCTGGCTGGTTGGGAGTGCTGACAGGCAGCCATGGCCCTCAAACACCTCTGTCCCCTTTCTGCTGAGGAATCCAGCCAGTGCCCTGCAAGTGTTGGGCATTGCTAGTATGTTTCTGTCTCTCACATATAGATAAGGACTTGCAGCTACTTTGGAACTCTGTTTTTCAACTATTATTTAATTTATAGACCTCTCTCTCAGAAGGGGCTGTGTTTCCAGGCAGAGAAATGTTTGTAAAGCACTGGAAACGAGAGAGCCTGGGTCCTACAGATGCACATCACTAAGCGAGCAGCCTGAATTTAGCTAAGCTACCTGTCACCTTCCACCCATGTGAATGCCAGTGCCCAGCAGCATGGGCACACGCAGCCTTCCTTCTGTCAAGGGAACCACCAGTTCAAAATCCAGGGCAAGATGAGGGCAGGAGAATTTGGTCTGGCCTACACCCCGTTGGCCTTCCTACTTCCTTGGCCTGGCTCTCCAGCATGTCCTGCCAGATTGTTCTTACTGAGTCATAACAATTACTTAAAGATGCTTAAATTCCTGGCAACTTTGGGGGCCACCAGTAGAAGTCAGGGAATTCGTTGTCACATGCAGTTTCCAATTGCACATCCTGAGCCAGTTTGGCTCAAGCTGGTCTGGTTTTGTGCCTCTCTCTGCCATGGAAATCACAGCCATGTCATCCTGCTGACACAAAAAGGGAGGGGAACATTGGGCGCTCTGGACAGGCTTAGAGAATCTGAATGACAGGCATGATTTTCCCATGTGCTAAATAAATCTCCTGGGTACACTTGTGTGGAGAATTGTAATTAAGACTTAGGAAACTCATCCATAAGGCCTCAACAGGCTCACATCAGGAAATGCATAAAGCCCTCTGCTGGAAAAGAAATACAGTTTGGGAAAGTCTGTCTTTCTACAGTACGTCTGGCAGGAAGCACAGTTTTAAAAGTCCAACCCAAACCCTTGGCTCTGTGCACAGAGGTGTGGCCCACAAGCAGAAACTCCCTGGTGCTGAGATGCCCCAGCGCAAGGAGCTGTGCCAGCCACAAAGAAGAAAAGAAGATGACAAGCTGTTGAGGCGAGCCTCTTCACCCAGACTTCTCTAGCAGTGATGTACCCGTGCTCTGTGGCTGAGCTCTCGGATTGTGAGCGGGATGAAAAGAAGTAGGCGGGAAGTGGTGAGGCAGCAGTGCAGAAATCTGTAGAGAGGAGCTGCAGAGGTTCCTCAGAGCTCTGAATTCACGTGGTGTCTTTTAGAAACAAAAGGCTCAAGTGATGAGATGTTTTCCTCAGCAAATAAATGTTTCTCAGTCCCCCAGAGACAGGTACGCTGTGCTGGTGGCTCTGCAACAGAAACTGGAGAGAAGCCTGTTGGGCAGAGAGTTCCTCTGAGAGCCAGGCAAGTGGGGCAACGGGAAAGGTCATGGTGCAGAATTGTCCATCCAGGAGAACTGGGGCTGGAGCCCTGGCCAGGTGCTGCCCCCTCCATGTGCTCAGTGATGCCAGTGCAGCCCAGGGCACCTCATTGCTGGAGCTCTGTTCTGTCCACTGTTTCCAAAACCCTTGCATCAACTTGAAAATAAACATTTCACTCCCTACTGCTTTGATCCTTTTCCCCCCAGCAAACAACCCATTTTTGCTCTATGTTTAGAAGCCAGCTGAAATTAACACAGCTTTGCTTTAATTTCTCACTCCAGCAACAAATGATCTCAGCACTGCTCTGGGAGGAGCAGCAGACCTGTGAGTAACCTGCTCCCAGCACGGAGTATATAAACCCATGTTTTGCACAAAGCCTGCAAAAAGACTTGCTAATTATCGTACTGGGAGGACTCCAGTCATCAGCAGATGACCTATCCAGCGCTAACTATGTTGAGATGGCTAAAATAATCTTGGTGATAAGGCAGATTGACAGGTTTCCCCCCAGCAGAGATAAGAGGGGTGTGGATGTTGCTTGCAGAGGAGATGGAGAGGCTGGCACCTGCCCAGAATGAACAGTGTGCGTGAACATTTACAAAGATCCCTCGGGATCTCTCCATACACCTCTTTAAAATGTCCTGCTCTTGCTGTGAATACCACTAGGGATTTATTCCCTTTGATTCTGCTCGGCAGCTCAGCAGCTGACATCATGAGGAGAGGAGGAGGAAGCAATCCAAGGAAAAACATTCAGGCTGCGCACCAGGAAGAAACTTGAGACTGAAACAGATCTATTTATATCTGACCTGAAATGGGCTTTCTGAATGGGAAGCTGATCTGTGTGGAGGCTGGATGTGAGGCAGAAGGTGCTGTAGTGCTGAACACAGGCACCCACGCGCCGGCAGAATGCATCTGTCTGAGCCACGGGAAGAAAAGGAACCGGAGGAATCAGCGAGGCGCTCTCTCCAGTGCCGGCACAGGGAAGCTGCAGCTGGAGGTGCTGCGTGGGCCATCGTGCTCCGGTTCCGAGAACATTGGTGTTCCCCATCCATTTGGGGTAGGTTCCCTGCTGGGGTTGGGTGTAGGTTGAAGGAGAAGCTCTGAGTCACCCTGATGACATGCCTGGAGGGTGAGATGGGGTGCCTTGGTGGGCACCTCCCAGGCCCGATGCCATTAGTACTGCTCGGAGAAGAAGGAAGCGTGGAGAGTGGGGGGACTGCTCTCCCCTCCCGGTGGGGTGCAGCTGCCGTCCTCAGAGTGTTCTGACAGCTCCCCATATTCACTGTTGTAAAAAGTCTGGCCTCCGACCTGGGACCCGAATGACGGCCGACATCTGCCTCGCAGGTCCAACTGTTCACCTGGCAGCTCTGCAGTTCTGCTGGGCCCTTTACTGCTGCGGGGAGAGAGACACAGAAGATCATTCTGAGTGCTCCTGGAAGGTCTCTCTTCTGCTTAGAGAGAGCCCAGCTTCACAAAACACTATCTGCTAATGCATGGGGCAGAGGCTGGGGCAGGAATGGACCTGTGCCTCCATTTCCAAACACAGCACCAGGCCCTTGCTTTAAACCTAAGTAGGTTTTGTCAAAAATCTGCACATAACCTGGCCAGAGAGTTATTTCAGCTCTTCTAGATACCTTTGGGAAGCCCAGGGAAGGGTTGGGACCCCAGTGAGCAGAGAGATGAGACATTGCCTCAGTTGTTCCTAGACCTGGCAGGAGTAACAGAGACTGATACAAACCAACAGCCAGGACGGGGGAAAGGAAACAGAGAAAGATGATGAAGAAGATAGAGGAAAGCAGCAACCCCGTCTCATCACCTGCCAATACCCACTGACTGGCAAGAAGTCACACGAGCAAGGGCAGGGACACATTCACGGAGAGACTGCCTCTTTTTAAGGACAGTGTCTTCCAGGAGATGGGACGCCAGGTGTAGGAGACAATGGGAATGTGCCTTAGGGAAAAGAGGACAAGGACAAGAAGCAGGAGACAGTCTGATACCACAGCAGAGAGGCCACAGGGCTATAGCTAAGGGAAAAGACAATGACCAGTCTGATCAGGTGTTGGGAGGCAGAGGAGCTGAGGAAGAGGCTTGGATCTGGCCTTGTCTACGCATGAGCTGACATGGCTTTCTCAGCACGCTGTCACAGAGACAAGGTCTCAGTGTGCTCTGGCACCAAGCAGACATGAGCTGGACAGGTTTTTGCCCAGTCTCCAAGCCTGGGGCAAGGCCATAACCATCCATAACATCCTCAGCCCCGAGAGTGCCAGCTCAACCTGCCGGGCGCAGTACTGGCACGTGGAAAGTCCTAAGACTGTACCATCCCTGCAGGGCCACATCAGCACCCTGCAGCACACAGGTCAGGGCTGGGGAGGGAGGTGGCAGCTGCATAGTTTCCATCCATCCCACCTGCCACTGCTTGAACAAGCCCTGACACATTTCACCAGAAAACGTCAATAAGCATTAAGAGTCCTATTAACACCATCACTCCACTGTGCCTCATTACCTTAACGGACACATTCTCACGGAATGAGCACAGTTTATATTTTTAAACCCTAGGAAGCAGCAGGCAGGTCTGTTCTTCTTGCGTTTTGCCTCTTATTAATGTGTGCACAGACTTATCTGGCTCAGGGCCCACAGCCCTGCTGGTGCTGAGAGCCCCAAGAGATATACTCTATGGGGAAACACCAAGAGCTGCCTCCTGGTCTGCATTTGGCAGCAGGGGGGTCTGAGTGGCTAGACTTAAGGAGTACCTGAATCCACCTTCTTTTCTGTGTCGGTTTTCTATCCTCTCAAATTCCTCAGATGCCAGAACCATCCCACTGTCTGTCTGATTGTCCTGGAAGGAAGCAACAGGAGTTATCAGTAACATCCCTGTCGACTGATCAGAGTGGGAAGGGGGAGGAATCATTCAGGAGATGAGATCACGTGTATCTGTGATGGGTAAAAAGGACTAAGGGCACTTTACCAGCATCTCCAACTGGAGCTGATTTTCTTAGATGCCTTCTTAAAAGTAGTAGGTAAAAAGGTAGGATTTGTGTGTGCAGTTCAGTGTCACTTTTTTGGGGAAAAAAAAAGAGTGCTCCCTGCCTGGAAGATGTATTACCATCAAATCTGCAAGAGATGAGATCTTCTCTGAGACTAAGGGTATGATTTAACTCTTGCCACTACAGAGGACGTAAGTACCAGCCCAGTTCGGAGTGGCCAGGAGGGTCCCTGCTGCACACTGCTGTGTGGGTTGGGATACAGGAGTTCCAGACAAACACTCTGGATTTGTCTAGTCCTGGCTGGACTCCAGTATGGTTAACCAGGCCATATTGACAGATTTGAGAAGGGTGAAGAGCAGGCTCTTCTCTGAGGTCCTTTATAGTCCTTGCTTGTAGATCTAACCTCCCTATTTCACTCTCAAGCAGTCCAAGCTGTGCTGTAGAGAAACCCCTATGTGCCAAGTGGAGAAATGAATGTGCATAGGACTGGACAGACTGAACAGGAATGACACAGACAGACTGACATCAGATAGGAGTGATCTTCCTTCCATGATCTTAACAACAAATGTGTCAGGAAACAGCTGGACATTTCTTTGTCCCCTGCTCAATTCCACGCAGATGCTACTCACCGGGTGCGTCTTGTACATCGTATGTGTCATGGGAAACTCTTCAAATGTCTTTATCCTGGATGGACACCTGATCTGATTTCCTCCCGTCAAGCAACCAGGGAATGAGACACAGTTGTAGTATCTGCTGACAGAAGCATACTGTGTTCAGTAAAACCAACGATCTCCAGAATAAACAGGACCTGAAACCAACCTCCTCTCCATGCAACCAAAATACACGGGGAGGCAGGTGACCCAAACGGTGGATTTTGGCAGAGAAGTGGGGTCACCTTAGGCCTCTAACCCCATACTACTTCTGCAGTAGGGAGGACCCAGACTTCCTGATGAAATCAGGCCTTGATTACCTCTCCACCTTGGACAAGCAGAATAATATTATATAGAACCCCGGCATCCCACTATCACAGCTCCCTAGAGATGAGAAGCCTCATCTCATCTGGGTTAGTTAGAAACAGAGAGAATGAAGCTGCACCAGTAGAAGCACAGAGATCCAGCTGACACCTTCTTTTCTCATCTACCTGATGGGCTGTGATGTCTTTAGTGGGCCGTGCTGCTCTGGCAGTATAGCCAGAGGCAGGAGAAGAAATGCCATAGGCTTACACATCAAGGGTTCTTTCTCATCAGCAAAGGAAAAGGATTTTGCTTTTATAAGCAAAAGATGCTATGGCCAAAATTCTTGGATCACACCTGATCACCTGGGACTTTTCTGACATCTTGCTACTGTGTTCTCCCCACATCCCTCAGGCTCCCAGCTGCCTGACAGCCTCTCTCTGCTCTTTTTAGAGGGGATTCACCTTGCTGCTAGGCTGTGGCAGCGTATCCTCATGTCAAAGTCCTCTTCGTCTGAGTTTTGCTGGGCAGAGGAAGGCACCTGGGAGAAACCGTCATCTTCTGAGCTGTGAGAGTCGTTCAGTGGGATGTAATCCTTCCCTTCCTGGTAGGAAGAACAGTGAATGGCCTTGCAAGAAGGGGAGGGCTTTCCCACCAGAAAGGGCTCTACAAGCAGAAGCTGTCAGAGCTGGGGAAGAAAATTTCTGGTTTGACTTTTGTTTCTCTGGGATAAAACATCTGGCTGGAGATTTCTGTGCCCTCTGTGTTAGGTGTTGCAGGTGCATGGAGGTGTGTCATCAGGAAAACAACCCAATCCTATGGCACCTACAGTTCTCTAGTCTACATGGACAGAACACATCATTGTGGCTTAGTCATGTGTGTGCTGGGATTCAGTGCTCAAAGGTTAAAAACAAGGACGTCAAGATGAGAAAGTTCTCTTATTTAAGCATTTAGCTATCGTCTTATGAAATGGAACATCAAGAAAATGTTAAAATCAGGGCTGCATACTCATCACAGCTAAAACTCTTGGTGAGTTATTGCAACGATTAGTAATAGTTTCAGAGAAATTTGTATATCTGACTGCTGTAATGGAACAGTTGCTTGGTTCACAGGACCCTGACATTTAGATCTGCGGACAGAGTTTCAGAAACCCTGGTGAAGTCCTGGTTTTCATTATGCAGGCGTGTGGGAGGCAGGAGTGCCAGGGCCTTGACTCAGCTGAAAAATTTAAAATAATCATCTGGGGATTAGGATGGAAATATTGGAATGACGACTGAGAGGGTACCCGCCCTGCAAAGAGTGGAGCTATATTAGGATGCAGTGAGAGGGCTACACAGAAATGAGCTTTCCAGTATCTCTGGCAAACAAAACACTCTGATCCAAGAAATTCTGTGATATCCTGTGGCCTACGCAAAGGTAGTGCATTGGTCAGGGAGTCAGAGGAGGGCACAAGAAGGGAACTAGCAGTGGGAGAAGAAAGAGCTGTCTGGAGCTGAGCTCCAGGGAGGTTTTCACCTGCTGGACATTTTCCTGAAGAAGGTTCCCCAGTATCTCCACCAGGTCGGAGAAAGTTGGTCTCTCCTTGGGATCACTGTGCCAGCAGCTCAGCATTATACGATAACTGCCAAGAAGAGATGCTGGTTTTATGTTACAGAAACCCCTCCACATCCCCCGCTCTGCAGCTCCCACCCACATGGTACATGAAAGAAAGCTTGGCCCCCAGCAATTTGGCCATGTGGGACCTGCTGGAATGGAGTTGGTTCATTATGCACTGAATATAACAGTACACAGTGAGCTAATTTGGACACCTCTGATACCCTCCAGAGTGGGAAAGCACATTGTCCACTTCAAGACCCAATCTCAGTATGTGTATACAAGGGATTTCATGTTCCTAGATAGCTCTGACCTGCATTTGAATCCATCTGGCTTGGCCTTCAGGCTTGGCTGAAGGGCCTTGGCTCATCCCCCATCCAGGCTGAAAGGTCTTTGTATGCCACAGAAGGTCCTGTCCTGCCCTATGCTGAGATCTGGGAGTTTTCTACCACCCACAGAGGAGCCTGTCCTGCCCTGTGCTGGGATCTATGAGGCTTCTGACTCACATTTCTGCTGTGGCATACTCTGGGGCTCTCATTCTGGTACCGTCTTTGAGCCTCTGGCAGAACTCCTCGTTGATCTGGACTCCAGGGTATGGAGATGCCCCTAAAGGAGATGCAAAGAGAGGTGTGAACATGAAATGTGCCATCAGAAGCCGCTCCTTTCCCTGGGACTGCCCTTCCTCCCGAAACACTGGGAGATGTGATCACTTCTCATACACAGCCCAAGTCCTTGGTGCTGCCTGAGACAGGCCCCTCTGCCTTGATGAGCAGGATGCTGCCTCTGCACGCCCGTCTCCCATCCCCCTGTTAATGGGTGGATATGGCCTCCATAATTCTTTTGCCCACACAGACGTCTCTTCCCATCTCTCCTTCAACATGCTTCAGAGCATCACAGCCTCCTACTCAGACTCACCCACCAAGCTGCTGTGGGAAAAGAGGTCCTGCCTGCCTCAGCAGCGTGACTTTTGTTAGCACTCACCTAGTGAGAAGATTTCCCAGAGGAGGACCCCAAAAGACCAGACGTCACTCTGGGTAGTGTAGACCTTGTCAAAGATGCTCTCTGGAGCCATCCACTTCAGTGGGAGACGGGCCTGCAGGAGGGAGAGGCAAGGCGTAAACGTTCAGTCAGGGACATGTCCCAGGACAGCACTTGTAGCAACAGGATAAAAGGAAACTGGAGCTGATAGCCCTGCTCCTCTTTCCATGGAGGAATGGAGGTTTGGTTAGGTCAGAGGAAGGGATGGAGACACTGAAAGGGGGAGGAAAGAGTATAAAGAAAGAAGAGTAAGTAAATGACAGGCTGAGGGGCAGAAGGAAGGAGACAAAGGTTTGGTGAGGAGGAGAACACCACATACATCATTGGGCAAACAGTTCCTGGTCCCAGCTACACAAGTAGCTCCACTCCTCCTTTTTCATATTTTTCTCTGTTTATTCCAGCCCTAGAATAGTTTTTGAACACCTCAAGAGGGCCTAATCTGTATAGGGTTTGAGAAGATGGCACTCACACTGCCTTTCCTGACATAGTCGGGGTCCTTGTAGATGTCTCGGGCCAGGCCGAAGTCACAGATCTTTACCACGTTGTTCTCTGACAGCAGGATATTGCGAGCTGCCAGGTCTCTGTGGATGCACTGAGGACACATAAAGAAGAATGGGCAAAATCAGAGGGACAGGAACCACCATCAGAAAGCGCAGGGCACACACCCCCCTTGCGAATCTGAGCTGTAATGGGGGAATGGTGGAAGTGGGAAAGAGTTAAAGACAAAAATTTCAAAAGGGGATGGTTAGGGAGAGGATGAAATACAAGAGAACTAACACCCCATCTTTGTGTATTCAGGACTACCTCAGACTTCCTGAGAAGCATGAGGCAGGTCACTGAATCTCTGTGTGTCACCTGTAAAGCGGCTATAGGCAGGCCTTCTCTGCTCAGGCATGCACAAAGGAAGAGGGCAGTGAAGGAAAGGGTGAACTCACCTTTCGGGATGCCAGAAACTCCATACCACGCGCCACCTGGAAACTGTAGCAGATCAGGTCTTCCATGGTCAAGGGACTTTGCCACAAGTCATCCACTGTCCAACAATACAAGAAAATGATTAGACAGCGAGCGGTCTCTTCTCCTTGCCTCTCTCCAGGATTGCAGGATACAGCCAGCCCCTTGGTGAGATACAGCCGGTCCCCAGTGCCAACTGCAGTAACAAGCTCCCCTCTAGGATTTCCTGCTTAGGTGGCAGGAAGCATATGGCAGAGACCTGCTCAGGTGTGAGAAGAATGAGTCCAGCCTCTAACACACATCAGAGTTGTGGGGCACAGGGGTGGAAGGGGTTTTGAAGGTCAGCTCACAATTCCTGTCCTAGGGAGGACCCACTCAGATCCCCTTCATTTCTCCTTTCTTTAGACTAAAAAAATCCACAGGGATTTAATCCTCCCTTCTGGGTTTCCAGAGTCTGTTACAAGAGACAACAGGTGACTGATAGCCCCATTCAGGGAATTGCCATGAAACAGTGGAGTGATCAGCTACAAGGCTGGGTCCCCGCTCCCCACTGTTATGCCCTACCCCTTCCCCAATTTAACCAAGTCTGGCATTTCTTTGGTGGCCCAGGTGAGGAGCCGCTGCTGAGGCTGGAGTATTACCTTCCTGGATTGGCTGCGCTGTCTGGCTCTTGTGCATCAGAAAGCGGTTGAAGATTGCGCTGTCACTGGTCCCAGAACGACTCCTCCTGTCTGCTCTCACTGCCTCCACGATGGACTGGACCTGAATACGCAGCCTGGGAGACTTCTCCTGGCAATGAGACCAAAACAAAACCTCAGCAGGCAACACACGCTGTAACTCCTGCACCCACGAGCTGCACAGTCTTTTCCTGTTCTGAGACTAATTCTGGCCTGGAAGCACCTATCTTCCACTGCAGAAAATACTTCCTTGACGTGCACATGAATCAAGATCACTGTGTAAAGCTGATCTGCTGCTAGACAGGGGGTGTCTTTATTCCATCGTCACATCATGTTTCAGCCTATATATCTTCCTTCCCTAGGAGGCATGGGACAGGTCCCTAGGGGCAAAGGAAGGTACTTACCCTGTAAGGACTGAATCCTTCCCGCTTGGTCCGCAGGTAGTTGGAGAGGTTTCCATACTTGCAGAACTCAACGATAACCATTAGTGGCCCTGGCAAGAAGAGACCAAAGGTCAGGGGAAGAGGAGAGGGATGGGGATAGTCAGAACTGCCTTAACTCATGTTTTGTGCAGCCCCGCTGAGCTGTGGCACCTGCTGAAGTGTGCACAGACACACTGATAACATCCCCACATATCCTTGTGGTCACACATGCGGCCAGCAGAAAGGGCAGAGAGGATGAGAACTGATCCCTGGGAGCAGGCTGTTGCCTTGGGATATTTACCATTGGGTTTAGTACAAGCGCCCAGCAAATTCACCACGTTGAGATGGTTCCCGATATGAATGAGGATCTTCAGCTCTGACATCAGTGCCTTGTGCTCGCTTGCGGTAGCTCCCTCTGGAAACACACAGACCATGTCACGCCACTTCCTTACAGCTTTTCACTCCCCCTCACCACCCTTCTCTTATCAGAGTGTTATTGTGAGCCTTGCCGAGGAGGCTGTGACCCAAAGCCTTGGTACATTATGTTACTGCATGTTTCCATATGAAACGTCAGAGCCTTGTCTGGAGATCCCAGAATCCCTGCTGTACTGCATAGGGTGCTCCCTGCAGGTGCAAAGGACAACACAACCTGTGCCCAACACATTTGTCCTTGTGATAGCTGTGCAAGGAAGAAGATCATTTGAGGCTTACATACAGACGCACACATTTGTATCTTCTCTTTCAGCCTCTAAGCAGAAATAACAAGCCATGAAACAATTTGAAGGAAAAATAGAAACAAAAGGATCTGAGTGTTTTGGTCATGACTGAAGATTAAAACTGACTCAACTCAAACCCCGAATATCTTTTAATGATTCCTCTCCAATAGTAAACACTGTCTTGTGCCCCTGCCAGTTCTTTGTGCTGCATTCTCTCTCCAAGTGCCTAATTCACATCAACTCTTGATCCCCTGTTTTACTCTCAGGGTGTGTTCTCTGGTTTTGTGTGCCTTTTTCATACTTCTCTGCTTCCCCATAGGCATTTTGCCTTACTTGGGAATTTGTAAACATAGTCTGAGAGACAGAAACATCTTCTTGAGCTGCAGCTGATGGGCCAGGTGAGAGCCATGCCTCAAAGGACTGTAAAGCAACCTTGCATGGCCAGGCTTCCCTCTGCAATTGCTGTGCAGATCATCCGTACACTTACAGTGTAAGTACTGCTGAGATGAGCCATGACTTGGTTTCAACATACAGGCCACTGCTGGCCAGAGGCTGCCTCAGTATTTTGTTGGGTACCAGATTGCAGAATAGTGTTCTGGATGCCTCTTTGAAAGCATGGTCATAAAAGCTTAAAATCTCAGACTGGATTGACTAGGCTTTGGACGCAAAGCCAAGCCAGCCCTCAGAACTAGGGAAGAGCTGCAACCTGCTTCCCTACCCAGCTCTGAACCTGGCCCATAAACAGGCACATTTGGAAGAAGGCAACTAAGATCAAAACTTCCCTGAGTGACCTGCCAAAGAGAGACTCTGGATTCTTGCTTGTCCTTTGAGACAGGTCTCATTTTTTCTGTTGCTGACAGCTAAATTTCCTTGAAAGCTGAGTTCCCAAAGTCCCTCTTGTCTATTCTGCCACTTGCCTCCCAGTGCATCTGAATGGGGCTAAAGCATCCACAGGAGACCAAGAGAATCAATTGTGTTGAGGCCAAAAAGCCATAAAAGGCTGTGTCCAGCTCCTCTTCCCTGGCTCAGAGCTGGCTCAGGCAGAAGTATGCAGGAGTTCTTGTGGGAGATACAAGATTTTCCAGGGCCTTAACAAATGCCTTATACAAAAGACAGGCATTTACAGGGTGGAGGCTCCCTGGCAGATGCCTTATCCTTTACTGTCCACTCAGGCTGCACATTCTGCTTCTCTGTCCACGTACCTTTCAGCATTTTGACTGCTACGGTCTCACAGCTGTTACTTTTATTGATCCCAAACGCTGATGCTTCCACCACCTTCCCAAAGGCACCGTGACCCAGCACCTTACCTATGGGCAAGGAAAGAGGCAGTGTGAGGGAAGGCAGGTGCAGCACATGCAGAATGGAATGAAAAAAATAATAATAAAAAAAAACAACAACAGGAAATTGTGGAAAGAAGAAAGAAAAAAAGGTCATAAAGGAAAAGGAAGGAGTGGAACTTGTGCCCTTCCCAGGTGGCTGCTTGCTCTGTCGGTGAGAATAAGAGAAAGGGTGATGGGAGGAACTGAAACAGAGCTGGCACGAACAAAGCGGAGGAAGGAAATGGCCCTGCAGAAGTGAGGGGCTGTTTGTTGCCCTTGAGAAGAACGTGTGGGAAAGGTAAATGTGGCACCTTGCAGCAGAACAGCCAGGGCTAATGTCACTGCTCTGTGCCTCAAAGGTAGTCTGCAGCCCTTTTAGCCCTCCCAGACAAAGAGATGAGACTACAAGTATTACAAGTGGGTGTCTCATTGTGAGGAGGACAGTGGATGCGGAGGTCCTGAACTTGGGGTGCCTGCTGTGGACTGGGCTGTTCTGTTACCGGTTGAAGAATATGGGCATGGGTTTCAAAGCACACCCAGAGGTCTCCTGGTCTCAGTGATGCCTGTGAGGGTACACTGGGAGAGTCTGGGCTTACAGTTGGCTCAGGTCTGTCTGTAGTCAGACCCGAAGAGATTTCCTAGGCACAAATAGGCTTTAGGGACAGCCTGGGAAAGAAGATGGGAAGCCTGAGGCAGAGAGAAGGCATTAAACACAGAGAGGGTGAGTTTGAAGAGCTGGTGGGAAAGCCTGGCTGCAGCGCGCAGTGACAGGGAGGGGGTCCAGCTCACCTAGGCGCAGGCGGTCTCGTGGGAACTCCCACTTGCTGGAATCATAGGGCAGGTACTCGCACTGCTCTTCCAAGGGCACCTCACCAGGGTCCATGATGATGGAGAGGTAGCCTGTCTTGATGTCTGCGTGGGCAGGCTGCAGGAATCAGCCAACACAGAGGGTGAGGAGATGCCCTCCCTACACTGGGTGCTGACTCCCAGAGGAGATTTGGTTCCTTTGCCTGCCTTGACCTGCCTCCCCCCCTCCAAAGGTCGTTCCCTGTCACCTCCTTTACCACAGCCCGTATGCACCCTGCCCTTGGCAGCGAGAGCCTTTGAAGCATCACTTGGCCTTTTTTTAGCTGATGCTGTCATACACCCCCACATCACAGCAATGGTGTTGCCCCAAACCCCACTAACCCACCTCCCCCATCCTTGGGCAAAGGCAGTCATGTACCCTTTTGATGTTACAGAAGATGAGGATAAGGAGGATCCAGAAGAAAACAGCGATAACTCCAGTCCCAATCAGGATGACAATCTCCACATTGGTCCTGTCATCAGAGCCTGTGGGAGAGGAGGAAAATTGTAGCTTCAGAGATTCCCATTCCGTGTCCCATCTCAGTTGTCCCTTGTAGCCTGCTTCAGGCTGTGGGGAGGCTGGTGAGGTGTGTTTGAGTGAGCTAAACACGATCCTCCCATGAGAGCACCATGCCACCAGCAAGGCGTAGGGGCTTTCACTGCCTCCTGTCACAAGGAAGAGTCATGGGACCTTGGCCATGCTCCTACTCCTCCCATTCATCCCCAAAGGTGTTGTGGCTTCTGGTACCTTCCACAGAGACACTGGCCGAGGAGTTCACACAGCCCTTAGCATTGCAGACGCTGCAGAGGTAGAGCCCAGCGTCCTCCTCCCTCACCCTCTGAATGCTCAGCCTCTGGTTGAAGTCTGCCAGGTCGATCCCTGTAAGGCACAGAGGGTTCTGATGGTCACTCTCAGGGATGGGGAGATTAGTATACTGCACTCATTCAGGATCAAAAGAAGGCTTCTATTTTTTGGCCGGTTCATTTTAGATAGAAGAGTGTAATTGCTGTAGCTGGTCGACGCCCTCTTCTGGGGCCTGATGGTCCCAGGAATACCCTGGAAGCGCCTTCCCCAGGCAGTGAGTGTACAGAGGGCACAAAGGCCCCCCAGACAACACTGGATGTGGATGGTGCCCAGGCAGTCCAGCTGGTGTGTCAACCAGCTCCAGGGCCTGTTCATTCCCCTTTGCAATGTACCTGGATCCTTCCATGGGATATGGGCTGGTCCCTACATGAGCAGAGATGCCAGGCACTGGGCTGGGAGTAACAAGATGAATGATTTATCCCTTTCTCTGCTCTCCAGCTGAATGTGCACATGCACAGACAGTGTTGAGCCAGGCCCTATGGCATAGACTTGGCTGGTGACACTGGATCAAACTGGAATAGAACATGATTAAAACCAGAGTTCAACCAATTCAGAGAGCAGGGGCCTTTGCCTGGGCACATCAACTCCCAGAACCAGCAGTGTTCAGCCAAACATGATGGCTTTGATTCACCCCCAGCCCACTGTACCTGACACTTCTTCCACCAGTTTCTCATCTTTGTACCAGCTGATTTCGGGAACGTGGTTGCCATCCACCTTACAGCGCATCTCTATGGAGTCACTGACGTTCACCCAAATGTCTGTCAAGTTCTGCTTGAGGCGGGGGATCTCTAGGGCTGGAGGAGCAGCACAAGGGGAAAACAGGAAACTGATCAAAAAATATCTATGTTCCTGAGGGGCTTTGGGTCTCTGACCCCTGCAGAAGGATGTCTTGAGAACCCAGGTGCCCTGCCTTTGCCACCTTGAGTTTAGCTTGCTTGAACGGCTTCCCTGAGAAGCTGGTGGCAGCAAGAGCACCAGCTCTCCTCTGTCACTCCCACCTGTCCTGGGGACCCTCACCTTGCACAGAGATGTATTTCTTGTGGCAGTGCTTCTCCCGGGTCTTCCTGTTCTGCACCTCACACACGTAGTCTCCCTCCTCGCCCAGGGAGATGTTGGGGATGGTGAGCAGCAAGGTGGCATCATTGGAGTCGGGCTGGAAGCGTAGCTCCCCCTGCATCTTGGTGGCATAGTGGTGGACGTTCTTGCAGTCCAGCACAAGCGGGTTGCCCTCCTCATCATGGAGCTTGGAGAGGTTCAGCCGATACCACTGCAGGTTCTCGTAGGTGTAGTTGTCAGCGTTGCAGCTCAGCTGTAGGTCCTGCCCCTCTATGGGCTCTTCTGAGGGCTGGGACTCAATCTCAAACCCATCTGGAATGGCTTTCAGGAAGGAAATGAACATGTGAATGAGTTTCCATGGCTGAGTTGCCAGACACAATGAAATTGTCTCCGTGTCTCAGCTCTCTGAGACTCCTCTGTTCTCAGTCAGGCTGAAGGAAACCAATCTAGAGCAGACCTGTGACATGCAAACCTCTAGTGACCAACAGCTTAAGTTGCATCCAGAGAGTGCTAAAGAATATGCTCAAGTCTCAGAGTCAAATTAGGATAGGGTCACAAATGAAACAAGCCTGGGAGGTCTGAATTAGGCTGTTGCTGTTCTCAGCTCAGCTGCAGGATTCTGGATTGCACATGTGCCTGCTTTTACACGTTCAGGTGGTTACACAACCGGGCTGGACCACTGCACGTGCAGAGCATTATCAGAGCAGTGATTGCAGATGTTCATCTGCCTCCACAAAAGCTGGTGGCTCTGACAGGACAGGTACTACCTAATAAGGGCCAACGAGCCCAGGCTTCTGGGGTCTGTCCAGTGAGGCATGAAGATAACCCCCTGCTTATCTGCTGTGCCCTTGCCGGACTCCCTGTCACCAGGGGACAGGGACAGACTCCTGCCAGCCTGGGGTACCACTGGTAGGAAGATTATGCAGCCCCATATGGGTCACAACTCCAGCCCACGCTGCTGGGCTCTCTGCTTCCCTCCCACCACCACAACCCCGTGGGGACCCTGCCAAGGGGCTTGGGCCAGCAGGACCCTGCCTGGGAGCGGGTCGGGCAGTGCCACTAGAGGATGCTCTTGGACCAGGCACATCCCCAGCCCAGGGAGCTGCCTGGGCCTGAGCCAGCAGGACATCCCCAGCCCAGGACCTGCCAGGGCTGCTGCAGGACTTAGGCACCGGCAGTGCTGGCTCATCCCCAGTGCCTGCCATGCTCTGCCTGTGCTATCTGCTGCCAGGGCTCCAGGCTTTTGCCACTCAGCAGAGCTCTGGGGTAGCCCTGCTTTCCTGCTGGCTTCCTGGTCACTGTTTAAGGTGCTGTGAATGACAGGACTTGGCAGGTCTAGGGACCTGCCTATTTCAAGCAGAGAGCTTGGCTGATGTGGGTGGAGGGGACTTCTGCAGTACTCACTGGTCACATAGAAGTAGATCAGCCGCTCATCTCGACCCACTTTATTAGAGGCGATACACTTGTACATGACGGAGACGTTGGCCTCCTGGATGGCCAGTTTGCTGACTGTCTGGTGGGGGAAGAGAGCATAAGGAGGAGTTAGGGAGAGCAGGAGGGAGAGAAGTAGGATCGGTACTGTTCTCTGGCAGACAGCAAAGCGCACAGACAGCCTGGCCCCAGATGGCAGCTCTACCTGGGAAATGGTTATGCAAAAATACCCCCTTATTCAATAGCTCTCTGTGCATTTCAAACGTCATTTGCTGGCTCTAGCAACAGCAACGTGGTTTTATTCCTGATCTCTGCTCCTTTTTATGGACCCCAGCCAGCATAGATGCCTCTCCATAGGAGCAAACTTCTGCTAAGCCCCATAGGGATGGGCCTGTGCCCAGCAAGGGGGCACAAACATGATGCAGGGCTGAAGGGATGGTTAAGCTCCTGCCAAGCTTTATAATAGTGGGGAGAAAGGGAAAGGACACCGAGGCTTTGATTCCCTGAGCCCTCTGCAGTTAAGTGACTACTTAGTGTCCCACAGAGTTCAGTGGAGTTTACAGGTACTTACACACCTGTGAGCACTCCTTTTATCCATAAGGGGAAATCAAACGTGTGAAAGCACTCCAGCTCTCACCACGTCAGGAAAAGCTGTCATCTTCTCCCTTTAAATTCCAAGTGTACATAGACATGGTCCTAAAAGCTTTCTTCTCCTTCCCTGTGACTGAGACTGGGCAAACAGTGAGGCTGCTGTTGTCCTGGGAGCACAGACCCAGGAGCTGCTGCCTCCAAATAAGCCAGGAAGGGATGCTGGGGAGTCAGGCTGCTCTCCTCCTCCCAGCGGCTCACACCGCACACAGCGTGAGCTGCCAAATGTGTTACAAGCACTCCCCTTAGAGGAGATCTGCAGTTTGAAGCAGAGGTTTCTCCTCCCTCCCAGTCTGAACGACATGTTAATCACATGTGAAAACTCCCTCTAATGAGAGGGATTTAAAATAATGCAAAAAAAATGGTGTTCCTGCAGGGAGACTGCTTTGCCTTTACTGTGCATCTCATAGACTTTAGGAAGCATTTCCATTCTAGGTGGCCATGTATTAGCTTGTGTTAATCAGAAGGAACAGTCATTCATTCGGTGCATATTAAATAGAGCTGAAGTGACCTTATTACTAGTACTTTTGTGCACTGCCTTTTCCGTTCCTTGGGGTTACTCAATACAGCTGAAGTGACTCTATTGCTGGCACTTTTGTGTGCGGCCTTTCCTGTTTCTTGGGGATTTTCCTTCTAATCTGCACTGTTACGTTTGAGTTGGGGTTCCTGGATTTGACATCATGCTGCTGTCTGCGCTGCGCGGCTGTGCACTGTACACCCTGTGGCTTGTTCTGACATTTCTGGACAGAATAAAAGACAGAGGAGGATGGTAAGAGAAGGCAGGCAGTAAGGAGAAGGAGAAGACAAGAAAGCAGAATGGAGGACGTCCCACTGCAAGTAGAAAAGCTCTCTCTTCTCAGAGCTCTTGCACATCCCTGGGCTGCACAACCTAAGTTGGACCTCCAGGACAGTTACAACCAAATAGATGGAATGAGAAGGACACAGCTGAGGAACAGGAGGAAGATAAGAGGGACAAGGAACAAGGAAAAAAGGGAAAAATCAAAAAAGACCAAGAGTCACCTCAGGAGGGGGACACAAGGGCTTCTCACTCAGAAACTCCCACCACCCCTGCTCACCTCCCCTGGGGGACACCAATCCCTGCCCCTCCCTTCAGCTGCTCTGGGAGGAGCAGCATCTGCCCCTGCCAGCCTTTTGGCAGAGTGACAAACTCCGGGACAAGCCAGGGGACGGGAAGTGCCTTTGGAGGTGTGTAGGAAAACAGGAAGTGACTTTCGGAAACAGGGGCCCATTTGTTTGTTCTGCATCTCTCTGTGAGCGGCTGGTGCCCGACACCAGCGGGAACAGGAACCTCGTCATGGTGCAGACCTGACACTCGCGGCTACCAGAGAGACAGAAAGAAACAGGCAGCGTCTGGCTGTTTGCAGGTCACACGCTGCAATGAGAGAGAAATGTTCCTTCCAGAGAGGAAACTCTGTGATGGAGAAGCGGGCTCTGTGGGGCACATGTGGTCTCACTCACAAACATGCAGCAGATGGATGCCAGCATCTCCATACCACCCTCGCCCCACCAGGATGGGGAGAGCTGGATGAAATACCCCACTACACACATGCGTGTTCCAAAGGCCAGAGATTTCCTGGTCAGTCTGTGACTCCTGTTCTCCTTTCCTGGTTGCCCAGGCTGCCCTGCAGGGTTTGGCTCTCCTTAAAACAGCCCAAGCAGGAACTGGCCCTGGGAGCCCCCACAGCACACGTCCCCCATGCCCTCCTTTGCTGGGTGCCCTGTGCTCAGCAGTGATCGGTGTAAACCCTCCTGCACAGTCAGCCCCAGCAGGAGCCTCTCTGGACGTAGGGCAATTTCTCAAAGATGACAGCTCTCCCTCGCCCCGGGGCTGCCTGGTACTGCAGAAACCCAGAGCGGGGAACAGCCACTGATGGTTTACTTTAGGAGCAGAGGTGTGAAGCCCTCCCCAAATCTGACTCTGCCAGGCTTGTTTTCAGGCCACTTTTGCTGGCTGATTGCAAAGGATCCCTCCGAAGGTACCTGTCTCCAGCTCCCTGCTCCGGGATGGCATTGGGACTATGGCCTCACCTTGTTTCGTCCCTCCACGAACTCCACCCAGGTGTCAATGCTCTCGATGGGGTTCACTGCGTCCTGCTGTGACACGTCTTTCCAGTCCTTGCACTCTGGCATCCGGTCCCGCTGATGGCGCCTTGCTGCCCGGTGCCGGCTGTTGCTAATCCAGCAGAAGGGGAGGAGCAGGAGGAAGAGGAGAGAGATGAAGAGAGGGTCAGCTGGGAAGAAGGCAGCAATAATAGCTTTGTGTCTGAGAAATGATGTTCCTGTCCTCTAACTCTGAAAAATTTCCCGTGTCTTCTGGTTACACTAATGCGTTTTACAGGGTGCTCCAACAATCACAAGGGAGGCAAACATCTGTAGATGTGAAAACTGGGGCAAGGAACAGATACTGGTGTCCCAGGAAGTGTCATCACCACCAGGTCTGTGGTTTAATCCTTTCCTGCTAAGGGTAATCAAAGGTAGGGGTGACAATGGTTCATGTGTGCCTGAGGCAGATCCTGATGCCTCTTTATGCAGCAACAAGGCCTTAAGCCCTGTCTGGGACTGGGGGTGAGGGATGTCACAGAATAGCTGGGTGATGGCCTGAAGAGCCGATGGGGCAGCACGCAAAGGTGCTCCTGCTGCCCCTGATTCAACAATTACCAGGAGGGAAACACCCCATGTAGAGGTGCTGCCAGGGGACATGGTGATGTCTCTTTGGGATGAGACAAGCAAGTAGGGAGAAGTGCCTAAATCTGCCAGGGACCTGGGACACTGCAGCCTGCAAGGTGCTTCTGAAATGCAGGTAGGGAACAGAGATGAGAGGGTCTGCTCAAAATCCAGAGTGGGAGGTGCAGAGGGAGAGGGTTTTAGGTGACAGGGAAGCTGAGTGCCCAAGAGCAGTGGCGAGGGTGCGCACTGGCAGCGTGGGGCAGAGCGCTCAGTGGGGCGAGCACATTGGCGAGCTGTGTAAACAACAGGAAGCTAGAAAGAAGCCTCCTGCATCCTCTGGAGCTATGCTAGGCAGAAATATGGTGGCCTTGGAAGACAGTGCTCATAATTCATGGGCCACCCTGCTTCCTGACAGGGCCACAGTGCACTTGCATGCGATGGAGAGCTCTCTGGTGTCCCTGGCTTGGCACCAGCCTGTACAGGGCTGCTGGACCTGGCTTCCTCCAGGCACCCTGATGTCCTCCACCCTGACCGCTCTGGCTACAACTCCACAGCATCCCTTTTCCTTCTTCCTGTGAGGCTGTTGCTAAAAAATGCCACTGCAGCCCTGCCTGGTGCTGCCCCAGCTTCCCAGGGCACAGGCAGTGGGCACGCACCCTTCCTGCCTACCTCTTGGTGCTGCCTGCACAAACACCCTCCTGGCAAACCCTCCTGGCAGCTGGCAGAGATCTGGCACTTTCCCCAACAGCAACTCTTCTTCACGCACAGAAGGTCTTCTTCCC
Organism: Pedionomus torquatus; assembly: GCA_013398155.1. NCBI lineage: Eukaryota > Metazoa > Chordata > Aves > Charadriiformes > Pedionomidae > Pedionomus > Pedionomus torquatus. Next base: position 303,535 of record VZRU01015669.1, on the reverse strand, counting down.
TGCCTCTGAGCGCTTTTGCTTCCATCATTACCCAGCAGAAGACAAAGGACCAAAAACTCACAAGAACCTCAGGGCACGAATAGGGTGAGCCTCAGCTGCTATCTCAGGGTCTCACCAAGGGGCTGTGACAATTTCTCCTGCAGTCTGCCTCAGTTTCCCCACTAGCACAGTGTTCAGTGGTTCTATTGCAGGTGCTGTGAGATACAGCCAGGCTACGAGCATCCCCTCCGAGACTCAGATGGCTGTGGACACAGAGGAAGCCATGGAAGCCCTCGGTGTCTGGGACCAGCCAGGCTGGGCAAAATTCCCACAAAGAGCATAAGTGTCTCCAGTGGGCTCTACTCTGCCTCTCCACAGGGTGAGTGGGTGTACCGTGTTCTGAGCTATTGATGCCACCGTCCTCTTGCCATGCTGTGGTTGAGAGAGCAAAAGTGAGGCAGAGTCTGGGACACACCACAGTACCCAAGGAGCCCATAATGCCACGCTGTTGGCCTGCTAAAACATGGGTGCTGGAAGAAACGGCACTTACAGGCTACGTCGGGAGAACATCCGACAAGGCATCCATGGTCTCCACTGCCACTGGATCACCTCCGGCGCTGGGATGCCATAGACTGTGCAGGTGAGGGCCTGGGGGCTCCTCCGGGAGTAGATGCTTGGAGAAGAGGCTTCCTTCTCATGGATGCGTGGAGGAACTGCAAGGATCAGAGTGACACTGTGAGCGGCTGTGGACCTAGCTGCTGTATCCCCAGCCCAGGCACAGCCCTCCCCAGGTCCATCTGTAGAGAGTCTGGGCAGTACAGCACTACGGCTCTCAGATCGACTCCAGGGGAGCTCAGGACTGCCAGGCAGAGCAGGTTTTACTTAGGCAGATTCAAGCGATGTAATTTCTCCTTCCTCTGCAGAGTGTGACTGGACGCTGTAGGACTCAAAGCACTGCCTGGCAGCCCCCAACACAGGGCTACAGAGCCTGCTGGGGACAAATCTCCAAGCAGCAGTGCCCTTCCAGCACCTTTTGTGCTGGCAGCTGGTTCCTGCACAACAGGGACCAGTTTCTGCCAGAGGAAAACTCCCTGGGATCTTCCCACCCAGAGGAACTGCTCCACATCCAGGCTACATATGTGTTGCAGCTGCCCTGCCCTCAAGTCTGCATCACACAGGGTCACTCTCAGCAGCAGCTCCAACGCCAATTGGGAAATGACCCCTAAGCAAGGCCTGCCCAGAGAGAGGGAGCCAGGAACAAGATTGCTGTATTGCCCAGGCTGCAAGGAACCAGCGTCATTGTAACCGGAGCATCACTCAGCAATGGGGGAGAAGGAGATGTCCAACTGCTTTAGGACAGCAATGGGGACTTGGTCTCGGAGCAGTCCAAAGGCTGGGGCCATGGACTCAGCACTCTCCCCCTGGCCCCAGCCCTGGCTCTCTCTTACCATTGACAATTAACTGGAGGCTGATTCGCTTCTCCAGCCCCGCCAGCCTGTTCCTCAGAACCAGCGTGTACGTCCCAGCGTGCTGCTCTGACACATCCTTGATCTGCATTGAAGATTGAGATTGCTTGGGAATTAGCTTCCCATCCTTGTACCTGCGGGGAGGCAGAGAGAAAATGCAGCCACGGGGAGGAAGTGTCCCACTGGCAGCTGGGCAGGGATTTGCTGGTCCCCACTACAGCACAGTCAGGGTGCCCCTTGCTAGTGCTGGGGACCAGAGAAAGACCCCTGGATTTCCCTGGACCTGAGTGTCAGGTCTGTGCCTTCTCTTCTATGGATGTGTGTGGAGTCAGGTATGTTGTAGCTCTGCTCTGAGCAGTGTGTGTGTATAAAGCTCTCAGCTCCCAGCCCACTCTGGCAGAGGTGCAGCATGATGTGGTGCACAACCTGGCCCACTCTCTGGCTGCTCTGGGTAGCCACGATCCCCGCTGCTGGGGACTGAGAGGGGCAGCTCCTGCAAGAGCTCCACTTGTTCCCTCCAGACAGCACAGAGCTGCCAAGTCAGGTCAGAACTTTTGCTGCTTCTCCCCCTCCTCCCATCCCAAACTGTACAGCTGACAGCCAGGGCAGGTGGGAGAAATGACCCCCATGCGTGGAAAAAAAATGAAATTTGGGACAACCTTGGCTACAGAGCAACTTAGCAAGAAGGCCAGGCTGGGCTTCCCTACTTGGCAGAGGGAAAGAGGAGAGGAGAAGGTGGCTCAGGCTAAGAAAGGTGCGTTACCACTGGAAGTCTGGCGGAGGGTAAGCCACGACTTTCACCGGCAGCTTCACGGCTTCATCTCCTGCAGTGGCTTCTATCACTGGGCCCTTCCTCCACTCCACATTGATGAAGGGCTTTTCTGCAAGAAAAAAGGCGAGCATGGAGGAGAGGAGAGCACAAAGGGACAGGATAAAACTCTGCTGCTCCCTATGGGACCTGACAGCAAGAACTAAGGACAGGCAGGGTGTTGTAGCAGTGCAGCTGAAAATAACTACTTCTCTGAACTGATGAAGTAAAAATAACTAAAATCCACTATTGTCCCATCTGCCCATATGACCCCCAGGCCCTCTTCCACATCTCTGTTCCCAACAGGCCCCCCACCCTGGAGCAGAAGTGAGTGGGTGCCAGGCAGAGCCAGACAGGCCAGTACAGTGCTGCTGCCCCTGCCTCACTGTTGGGAGCCACTGGGGCTGCGGGGTGGCTGTGCTGCCCCATGACTTTCTGCTGCCAGGTGACAGCCACCCAGTGCTGATGGTGCCTTGTGCACCCACAGCTGGGTGCCTCCCAGGCCAGCCATGCCACAGGGCCACGAAACTTGTGTGTCCTGCCATCTCGCTGGCATTTGGGCCAATCTGGTATTCGCATCTCTCTTTCTCATCATCTTGGCACCCTGCAGAGTGCGATCATGCTCCCAGTGTGGTGCTGGGGTACAGAAGGGCTGAGGGACTGGAGGAAGGCTGGGTCTCATTAAAGCAGAGTGGGACAGAGGTGCAGGAGCCCCTCCACTGAGCCTTGGGCCAGGCATCGCCGAAGCAGCCTGGGGATTGTTCTGCTTGTAGCTGGGCTGTGGCTGTGGCTCCNAGGGCTGAGGGACTGGAGGAAGGCTGGGTCTCATTAAAGCAGAGTGGGACAGAGGTGCAGGAGCCCCTCCGCTGAGCCTTGGGGCAAGCATCGCCGAAGCAGCCTGGGGATTGCTCTGCTTGTAGCTGGGCTGTGGCTCTGCGAGGGAGTGGAAGGTGCCGTACCATGCACGATGATTTCGGTGCTCTCCTCCAGCATCTGGGCGTCGTTGGTGGCAGTGCATGTGTACTTGCCCAGGTCCTGCTGGCTGACGTTGTGGAGGGTGAGGATACTAGAGAGCTCTGTGTGTGTCTGCAGGGACCGGCGCTCGGGCTCCATCACTGCCCGCTGCGTCTGTTGAAGACAACAGAGAGAAGGGGATGAAAGATAGCAACGAGATGGGGTGTGCAGACCAGCTTCTCACATCTGTGCTTCTTGCTGCCCAGTGCTTGCCTCTCCCTGGACAGGCATCTTCACCACTGATCGCTGTCCTCAGGAACAGAAAGCCAATGAGCCTTGTGTGACTGACTGCCTGAGGCTGGGGTCAGTTTAGCATATGTTTTGCTCTGATCTGCAGCCCAGTAACCAGGCTGGGAACCCTATAGGCACCTGAACAGAGTGATGCCCTCAGGGGACTCCCCCATCTCACTGTTCACAAGAGCCAGAGGCTACAACAGGGGGAAAACACAGTTGGGGAAGGGACCTCCTTGCAGGCTCTTGGTAACCAGGGTTGTGTGGCTAGAATAGCTCCTTTTCAGGCCAGGATGTTTGCTCTGGGCTTACACTGGTGGAAAATAAGCCAGTGTTTGCCCAGGAGCACAATAACATCTCAGCAAGGAGGTGCTTTTTGCCAGAAAGAGGAGTCTTCTCTCTCTCTCTGCCTTCTGCTGCAGGAGAGAAAAATGGGAGTGCACACCAACCGAGATGTCCAGGCAACAGCATGATGAGGGGACTGAAGCAAAACCCTGCCAATGATGCAAAGAACAACAAAGGGGCAGGAGGGGACAACTCAGAGGGATGTGGGTTGGTGCATGAGGAGCCGTTCTGCTTGCTAGTACCTGTTTGCCAGGGTAAGTCCACTGGAAGTGGACACCGGCGTTGAACTCGGCCCACACGGTGCAGTTCAAGACCAGCTTCTCTCCTACTAGCAGCTCCATGGCTTTCTTGGGGTACAGCTGGATGTCATACAGCCTGCTCCCTGATGCAGAAGAGGCAACAAAAAGACATTTCTGATCTATTAACTCTTTGACTCTGCAGTTACAGGAGGCTTGGGTATGACCTCCTGCTGCTTAGTCTGTCTCTGTCTGGCACATAATAGAGGAGCTATAAGCACCATGCAGAGTTTATGTAGCTAGAGAAGACCATAACAACCTCATGTTCCACACTCATGGACTTCAGAGTCATCCACATTGTCTCCCCCAACCCTGCACCTTCCCAAATATTCACCTGCTATGTGGATGATGAAGAAATTGGATTTGAAGACCTTCTTGTCAATGACAGTCTCACACTGGACAAACAAGGAGTCCCTGATCAAGTGTGTGGGTACCTGCACCCCCTTCTTGTTGTCCCAGAAAGTGCTTTTCCCATCAGGGTGGATGAGGGAATTTTGCTGGAAAAATCAACATTTTGCCAACTGAAATAAGAGGGTAACAACATTCCAACCCACCCCTTCCAGGCTTTACTCTGGCTAACACATCCCTTTGGTGGGAAGAAACGATGCAGCCTCATGCAGTGCTGGCCTCCTGCCCTCTCCCCCCGAGGGTTTGTCGTCTAGGAATTGCAGCCCCCCCATTCCGCGAGCAGCCGTATCCTGCACCAGAAGGCTCCCTGTCTGCAGAGTAGGCCAGAGACTTCCAGGAATGGAAACTTCTAGTGATAGCTAAGGAAACTGATGCTGATGTCCCAAACATCAGCCCCACCGGGATGAGTGCTGACCTTGGGTAGTGTCCTTCCCGGGCAAGGGAAAGGCCCCTGGCCCCCAGAGTGTCCCTGGAGGCCTTTGTACAATAGTAACACTCATCCTGGAAGGATGTATTTGCATTGTAAAAAAGAAAAAAAAAAGAAAAAGAGAAAAAAAAAACCACAAACAAACTGATAACAGAGTTGTTTTTAGTTGTCAGCCCCAGAGCAGCAGCCTTCTCCCTTGGGGGGATGCTGACCACCTAGAGGGTTTGTAGATCACAGAGGCCACAGCAAAGAGGAGATGCTGTGGGGAAATGGGATTAAAACAAGGTTTTGTTTTGTTTCATAGAACTCCAGGGAAGAGAAGCAAGGTTGGCAGGAAACCCGTGGGATCTGCCCAAGGGAACTGGACAGCACAGCTTCAACCAGCAAATAAAATGAGGAAGCCAGTGGCTTGTACTTTCCATGGAAAATATATCCCATGCATTTTCCATTCCTGGCAGTGCCTGTCCCACTTCCACTTAGGCAATTACAAATGCAGAACAAACGTGATACATGTCGTTCCAGAGTCTCCCACTGGCCGAGCTCTCACCGAGACCAGTGTGACGTTAAGGTCTGGGATGGACACGAGGCATGGCACCCAAGTGTTCTCTTTCTTGCTGATGAGGAGGGTCTCCGGCTTGTTGATAAATGGCTGTTCAAAATCTGAAGAGGAGATATAAAGAGAACAATAAGAGAGGCAAGAAAAGAACTGGGAAGAAGGACAAACCAGAATAAAAGGACACTTTCTGGCTTTCCTTAACACAGCATGAGCTTGCCAAAGGGAGTGGTGTTGAGCTGGACAGCCCCACCTGCAATATCCGACAGTTGGAGGAGACACCTGGAGCTCAGGAATGCAGAGGGAGCTGCTGAGGTGGGCTCCTCTGCGCCAAACACCATGCCCACAGAGCGGCACTTGTGTGACATTCAGGCACTGTTGGAAGTGACCTCTCCTTTCCTGGCTGCCTCAAGGTCTCTGCCTGGGTTTGACCAGGTCTCATCCTGGGCTCAGCGCCTGCCCAGGTGGTGACTGTGTGTGCTGGCCCCAAGGCAGGGACAGCGCAGAGCTGTGCTGCCCTGGTGCAGCAGCAGCAGCGCGACCTTCCACGGTGAGGAAGTGATCCGCAGCAGAATGGTATGCAGATGTCATCCTGCAGTCACCCTGGGCAGCAGATAAACAGATGAGCTGAGCTTTTTCCAGGGCTGCCACCCCACTGCCTCCCAACTGCTGCAAGCACAAATATTGACAGGAAGAGCAAAACCACCCAAAATTAATCAGTGAAACAACTTTGCAAGGCCAGGGGCGTTACACCAAACTCCACACGGAGCCAGCACTAAGAAGGAAAGTGTCTGAAGAAGGGGCTGCCCTGTCCTGTGTTGCCTGTGTCAAATGAGACAAGCCCAAGCAGGGCTCCACAGTGGCAGGGAGTTGATGGCAGCATATAAAGGAGATGAGCTGTTACACTGATTCATCGTGACAGGCACCATACAGATACAGAACACGAAGTCCAACCTGATCTCAAAGAGATGGCAAACCAGGGCAGCACAGACCCCATTTCTGGTTTTCTCAGATGCACCGGAAAGAGCTGGTGAGACCAAGATGCAAAATACACTTCTATTGCAAGCCATGGCTGACCGAAGGGTAGGAACGGTGAGGTTTGTCTTGAAATGCCTCAAGCCAGCTGCTGCTGAGGCTCCTGTTCACCTGCCTGCTTGGCAGCACTTTTCTTTACAACTACTATTTCAGTTTGAATGTTTTTTTCTACTCTTTAGTCGCACCCAAACAGGGCAGCCAGGTTGACTAAATGGGATGAATTAAAAAATGGAAGAAGAGACAACAAATTACAAGGCTGCTTAGTGTCCTCTGGCAGTGCCTCACCAACCGATGACCTTGTCCGAAACATCAGCCCCTGCCTGTCCGTTCCTGTGGGGGGACATACCTCACAGGATGCTCTGAATACAGACTTGTCCCTAGTGTCTCTGATGCTTGCTGCTGCCAGTGTCTTTCCTCTGTAAGAATCGTGTCTCTGGAAACATCCATCCAGCATGTGGCCATGACTGGCTTTGTCAATGGAAACTGTCCCCTGGACAAAGGGGGCTCCATAAGGAGGTGGTGGGGCTGTCCCAGGGACCTGCTCCTAGAGATCTTATGGATTCTGGTATGCTGGAATCAGAGCAAATGATCCAGTGCCCTTAAAGGCTACTCTTTATTTGCCTATGTCCCAGCTAAACCATTGACTTAAAGGGACTGTAGCACGAGGATGTCTGTCCAACCTGAGACTCTTTCCCTCTGCTACCCAACCCCTAAAGCTGCCCACCTAAAATGCCAAGTCAAAGATGAATTTGGTAACGGTCCCCATTTGGGGATCCTACTGTTCAAATCATATCAGGCCCAACTCAGTTCAACCCAGTACTCCCACTGTGAAGTGCATATGGAATTTCCTATAATTTTTGATCTATAAAGCTGTTGCTTCACTGATAGTCATGCTGCAAGACCTACTCTGGGTGAAGTGCTGCATTTTTACAGCTTAGGTGAAACAAGCCATGCACAGGAAATGCGTTGGTTAGCTCTTAGGAAAATATGGATTCCCCAGAAAATTCTTATCTTTATTTCCTGGGGTTTTGTGCCGCTACAGGATTGCTGTCTTCCGAAATCACAGATCTGTTTCCGAGTGTGAACATGTTCCTCATTCTCTTCCCAAGCTGTGGGCACGTGAGAGGGAGGAGGCACATAACTGCCAGAAGTAAGAGAATATGAGGTCCCCTCCAACCTTAGATGGCAGCCAAGAACTAACTAATTTACTGGGCTGGTCCTGCTGCCAATGAGCTTGTGATTCATGTACTAACTCCCCTCTCTGACCACATCGCATATTTTTCTGTAAGGCTGTCTTAATGGGTCGGATGGGAATAGTTTAGCATCTTCTTCATTAATATATGCTAAGCCTTATGAGATGGGGACTGTACATATCCTCTTCCACCCTGATGAGACATTTCGTATGTTTACAGAACTATCTGTAGCTATAATAAAATACACACCTAACCAGACACATGGGAAATGAGACATACTTGTGGAGAGTTCATTTGAGAACTGAAATGCAGGTGAAATACAGAAGAACCCATTTTTCCAGCCAAGCAGAGATATTTTGTTCCTGGCAATTCCACCAAGCTCTTAACATGAGAAATGAGGTTGATGGATAAATCTGTGGTCTGATCATGCTGTCTCCAAATATCCCCAACACTTACATCAGCCCTTCCAAGCTCTCAAGGGACAGTTTCACATTGCAGCCCAGTTCAGCAGGAACAGCCAGGGCTTTATCTGGATGTTCTGCAATGGCTATGGTTACCGTATGCCTGGGTTTTCCTGACATGCCCCTTCTCCTCTCTGAAAGCCTGTCCTGTCTGGAAAGGCGGATTCAGAGGTTTCCTGGATGTTTGATAGCCATAATGGGGCACTGCCTGACTGGAATGAGTATGAACTTGTGCTGTGTAGCCATGTGCACAGCAACGCTGCGAGGTGTTGGCTGGATCTGTAGCACACACGCTGTCCACAGGCACTGTGAGTCCCATGGGGCCTGACAGTGTGGGATTTATTGCCCCCAGGTTACACCGCATGTGCTCACTTGCTGCTCTCCAGTAAACAGGAGAGCCATTACTGAGCTGCCGAGGAGGCTGGAAGTGAAAGAAGGTGGACAACGGGGCAAAGGAAGCAGCATTTGCTTGATCATATAGAAAATCAGGCTCGTAGAATCTTACAAGCCTGTTAGTTCATACTTATTTTCAGCCTGTTTAAGAAGCTCTCAACCTCCATCCCAACACAACATTCTAGAGTGTATGAACATCCCTGCCCAACACGCTTGGGATCTGGGGAAGCTCTGTTGTTGTCTTTCAGGCTGGGCATCAGAGCCTGTGAGAAGATGACACAATTGCCCAAACAGACCCCAGTTCCTCTCCAGCAGCTGCCCAGCTTTTCTGATTTGCCCCTGCATTTTTCTCCGCATAGTTAAAGAGGCAAATATGGCTTTGCCCTGGGACTTCTGAAAAATGCATCTTGTATGTCATGACCTGCCTCGCTCACGACAACTGCACCAACTAATAAATGAGGGTGGAAAGAGAAATAGCTCAGCCAACTGTTTCCAGGGGACAGTGCTCGTTTATCTTGCTGGACAGTGCTGCGAGCAGTGGGGGAGACAGCGGAGGAGGAGCCCCTGGGGTACGGAGAAGCTGAGTACTGACCCTGCAGCCACTTGCTGAGCTGAGGTTCTAGTAGCCAGCCTAGTGGACAGCCCTCCTCCTGCAAAATAAGTCTTATAACCCTGCCTGCGTGGGCAGCCCCAGCGCAGACAGTGTGGAGAGAAGCATCTGGGTCTGCCACGGTGGAGCAGCTCCAGCGCCATCCAGCCCGGAGACGGGAAGAGGCTGCACATGGTGTGTTTGTACCACTCCTCCTCTCCCTCTCTCGGTCTCAGCTTTACCGAACGTTATCATCTCTAGGCACTAGCATCTCGGAGAGTCCCCAGCTGCCCAGAAGCTAACTCTTGTGCTTTTTTTAGCAGTGGAGCGTCTCTGAGGCCTGGCTCTCACTCCTTAAATTCCTGCATTCCAGCCTGGCTGGAGCGATGCCTCCGGGCCGGAACGTAATTGAATCCCAGGCACTGCCTCCATCCCCCAGAAATGGACGGATATTGGTTCCCTCAAAGCACAGGGAGCCGGCCGTTGGCCCCCAACTTGAGCCCACCACAGCCACGCTCTGCTCTGGGAGGCTGGGGAGGACACATTGGGCTTTTTAATCTTTCTGGTGTTATGCTGGTGCATGGGCTGCCCCTGAGCTCCCCTAGCCTGAAGGTGCACATCGCTGCATGGCTCTTACCTCTCACAAACACGTAGGCGCTGACTGCTGTGGTGCCCTCGATTTTGGCATCGATGTACTTGTAATAGCAGCGGTAGTAACCCGTGTCATTCGCCTGGGTCTCCGTCAGCACCAGGACCTTGCAGTACGGCTTCGTGCCGGTTCCCTCGCAGTCTTCTTCTCGGATTGCCCGGCCACTGCTGGGGGGTGTTGAGGCCACCAACTCGGTCTCCTTCTCCTTCCCAGCAGGGTCCACCTTGCCTCCAGGCCACGACCACTCCAAGGGGTGCTGGCCTCTGGACGTGGGCAAAGAGGAAGAGTTAGCTTTGGGCTAAGCAGAGTGAACACAGCGGGGATTTAATTTGCTGAAAATACAATTGGTTCTGTTTTACCTCAAAGCAGGACAACTGGCCTGTGTGGCTCTGTGCACATCTGCACGTGGCCCAGCCAGCCGCCACTCTTGGGCTGTGGCATAGAGAGCAGCTATCCTCCAAGGAGAAAAACAGGCTCGAGGAGATGGAAAGCAGCTTTACTAATTGCTGGGCAAGCACAGGCTCGTTCCCTCCCCCAGGCCACCTCTCCAGCCATGCTGGGCTCTAAGATACCAGCCCACTCACAAGCAGGTCTCCCCCTCTCATGACTTTGTCCTACTGACAGGGAGCCACATAGGGCCCTGAAGGAAAGTGTTCATTTATTCTTTATTCTCTATTCCCTCTCGTTATTAAAAGGGTCCAGAGCTATTAAGAAAACACACAGATGTGATGAGTTCCCTTGGCTCCGTGCAGTTGCTGGCTGGGGCTTGTGGTGTGATGAATGGAGTGGGAAGAAGAGCAGACTGGAAGAAAAAAGAAAAAGAGAGAAGCAGGAAGGAGTCAGGGATAAAAGACAGCGAGGAGAAAACAAGGGGAGGCTCAGCTGATCGCCTTCTGTCCAGCTACCAGTTCTATTTCCTTCCCTGCTGCTGTGGCAGGGGGTTCCCTCACTCTGCACAGTGCCCTGCAGCCCCTTCAAGCCCCCAGCCTGCTCCCCTGGCTGGCCCAGAGCTCCTGCCCCTTCCCACCTCTGCAGAGACCCTGCGCTACAGATGCCCCTGTGAGGGAACGACCGCAGAGACTTTTCCCCAGCAGCCCAAAGGCAAACGGAAAAGTCCGGGAACTGCAAGAAACCCCCAGACAGAACGTGCACGTGTGTATTTATATATAGCCAAGGATCTCCAGAGCGGGAGGCTTTGCACATGCACATGTAGGCACACGCCACCATAGCTTGCTATAACTGTGCTTGTTTACTACAAACAAAACAAGCTTTTATTCCATGTTGGAAGTTTCCTTCTATGAAATCAGAGCCCCCTTTCAGAGGAAGGCCTAGTCCCCACTTGAAAGTTTGCCAGCGTAGCTGAAAGTCACTTAAGAATGTNAAATGAGAAAAAAAAAAAAAAAAAAAGAAATGGGAAAAAAGAAGACATCGCAAGAGACAGCTGTGGGGTAAAAATGGCCTTTTGTCAGCACCATTTGCTCTCTTAGGGGGAAACTGGGTTCATCTGTTATGCAAGTTGGGAATATGCATGTTGGCACACACAGCTCCTCTGCCAGGGTCCTGCCAGGGCAGCTCTGTGGGCAGATGCTTTTAAGCGCAGCCAGACCGTGACTGTCACCAATAGCTGGATCCAGACAGCGAGGGACAGCAAGGAGGAAACGAGATAAGGTGCCATCGCGGGGCACAATGGCTCAGACGCACCGAGGACAGGATTTCTGTCCGAGCGTGGGGGAAAGACATGCCCCTTTGTGTTTGTTTTCAGCAGCTGATTTATCTTCCTGCAGAATGTGCTCTCTTCCAGCTCCTGCTGCCCAGCTCCCTGCAGACAGCGTGCGGCACCTTCTCCTTGTCACCAGGCACAAGGGCTCTGGAGGCAGTGACGTGCCCCTGGGGACAGCCACGCAGCCCCTCTGGCCCAACTTCTGCATTCACTAAAAACACCATCGGTGCCTGAGGCAGGTCCAGAAGCAGAACTCCTGCGGCTTGTGCCCACGTGTCATGGCAGGCTTTTCCAAAGATCATAAACTCACAAAAGCTTCAATAAAATAAGACTCTTGAATTTGGGTTTTTTCCTCCCATCCTATGCATGCACAGGGAAAAATAATAGTAAACCCAATCACCAAAGTGGCAACACTCAGTGGCCTCTGCCATGTCCGTTGCTCTGCTGCACTGGGTGCAGACCATGAGGCTGGCCCAGCTCTCAGCCCAGACCTGAGAGCTTCAGACTCCGACAGCGCAAAGGAGCCCCAAAGCTCTTTGCCTTTGCTCAGACATTTTTTGGCGCTCCATGCGGAGCAGGGCAATTGTACAAGTCTCCAGCGTTTCCGCTTTCTGTTTGTTTACCTACTGGGATTTTCACGCATTATCAGATCCACTTGTTTTATTAACCATCAAGGCTAGCAGTAGCTGAGTGACACGAATTTATATAAACATGGATGGGCCAGTACAAACAGACCTGCCGACCAGCCTGCGGGCAGCTCTACACTCAGGCATTCCTTGCATCATGCGCTGCTTGACAGTATTCTGTGGGGACACGGAAGGTGTCCACATTTGTGTGAGTCCAAGTTAGCATCGTTGGGGTGTTAAGAGGACCAGAAGGCAGCAGGGATGAGGGCATGCCAGGCTCACTTGGCTTTATTTCTTAATCTACCCTCTGCATTTGGGGAAAGGTCCAGACAGCAGTTTCGGATGGTGCCCTCCCTCCTACCTGTCACCTTTGAAGATTTGCTCCCAAGTTGTTTTCTTTCAACCCTGTGATAATGTGCCTCTGGGTGATGGAGCCTGCTGATGCCAGCTGGAAACAGATGCACTGTAGGCTTCTCTACAGCTGTTTTCCTAAATCTTTTCAGGACAGATGCTCTTCAAGGGAGATGTTGCAATTGGCACCGGTTTTCTTCAATCCCCTTTGTAGCTTCCAAGCACTCTATGATAGGCAAAGCTGGCTTGTGGTGGCTTGTGGCTTAGCTGGGATAAGACAGGTCCCTCCTCAGCACCACAGAGGATGTTCACGGTAGTCACACGTGTAGGAAAGAGTAGCAGGTGTTGTGTGTCCCTGGACACTGCTCCGGAGCAATCATGGTGGGGAATTGCCTTATCCTAGTTCTCCTCCAGTTCTGCCACAGTGCTCATTTCCTCCACAGGAGCCAAGAGGGCTCCGGGGTCAAATACTTCCTCTCTGCCAGAGTAGGGCTTGTGCATCTGCAAGCATCTGCCAGTCAGCTCTATTAATAAGTCACTGGGCAGCAAAGGACAACCTCGCCTTTTTCTAAATAGCACGGCTGGGTGATGCTCCCTCTCCACCTGAGTGCTCAGCACCTGCACGGTGGGATGGGATGGCTGGGGGTGGGTTGGCACAGCCAGGATCAAGTTGATCCCTCTGGAGGATTCTGCTGTGCAGCCGGCTCCTGTGGGCTCTGCTCCAATATTCATAAGCCGGAAAGCACAAGCTCTCTGCTTTCTCCCAGTGCAGGCTGCTGAGGGCATGAATGCAGAGATTCACAATATTCTTTTTCCTTCTCAGAGTGGAAGCTCATAAAAGATGCACTGTCCATGTGGGCACCAGCCTTTTTTGTCCTGCTCTGCCACATGTTTAGATCAAAACATCACTGGGGCTCTCAGCCAGCCCTGGCATGATCTGTATTTTGAGGAATGGTTCTACATTGGTCCCTTGCTCTGTCTGGACCTCTCAAGAGTGCATTGCACTGAGTGACAGGAGTAACATGCCTCTATGCGACACCATTTGCAAAAGCAGAGACCCACTCCTTGCAGGTGCTGTGTTTTTGAGTCTCTGTTAAACATGTTCAGCTTCAGAGGCATCACTTATCCCATGGCCTGGCATGGACCCTGGTCACTGATGAGGCCAGGCGGGCTGCAGAGCAGGAATGGGGGCTGCAGAGCTTGTGGGTGTGTGAGATCCAGGCTGCTACAAGGGAGGATGGAGTGCAGTTGACTGTGGGACTCTCACGCTCGGTGGATGAAGCTTGAAAGGTCTCCAGGGAGCTTCACGCGGGGGGTTTTGAGCTCAGCTTTCTGCTGCAACTCTGCTTCAAGCAGGCCTATACTCCTGGCTCCAGGGCAGCTCAAAGAGCAGCCAGAGGACATTACTCTCAAGGGAAGACCAGGGTCAAACTGAAGCCACCTCCAAACACGATGCTTAGCCGGGAATCCCTGGATCCTGGATTTGATTTTGTATTTTTTTCTGCCCTACCCTGCCCCACCACCCTCTTCTTTGCTTGTTCTCTTGGTGGTCTGCATGTTTTTCCCTTCAGCTCCCATTAACACAAGCCAGGTCTTCCTAGGGTGGGCCACGGTCCAGAGAAGAGGTTGGAGAAGCAGCTGGGTGTAATTAGAGATCCATGGACCAGGAAAGATTTACTTTTCATTCAAATGAAGTGAATAATGTCCCACAGTCAAAATCCTCTCCTCAAGACATTAGACACACACAGGCTTGAGAGGTCAGAGGGAGAAGGGGAACCTCTAAGCCATGCAAGAGATGCTGAGACTTATCCACCTGAGGATGGCGTGACGGACAGTACACAGTCCTTGAGGAGCACATCTGGGATAGCAGGATGCAGAGGCCGGGGCCAGCCAGGGAGCAACATGGGCAGAGAACCTGTGGGTTTCAGTACTGTTTGCAGGTGGCCATGCTGCTCTTTGGCTGGCTAGTTCAGTCCTACAACAGCACCTGGGAGCCAGGGGTAGCGATGTTCCTTGTCTCAGCTGTGTCCATGCCAGCACGCTGCAGGCATGCCGCCTGGTGAGCCTGACAGATGGACTGTGGCACTGCAGGAGAAAACAGGGAGCTTGGCTGCCACTTGGAGAGACTCCGTATCTTGTACAACATTCCCTGCAAGGACAGGCCATGCAGAGCCTGTACTGGACATAACAGTATTTTTTCCCCCACTTTGTATGATTTTCTTTCATATTAATCAATATATAACAAATGCACAAGGAAAGGGTAATCTTGTCCTTCCTGAACCAGGAGGCTTTCCGCTTCATGGTGCTAAGCAGGTATGTTCACGCTTGACTGCAGAAGACACTTTCTCTAACCACACCTCTAAATTCAGCATGTCCTTTAGCCTTGGCTCAATCTGCAAGCAACAGAGTCCTGAAAACACTTTCTGTGTCCCTCCCCAGGCCACTGCCGAAAAGAGTCCATCTTGATTTATAAATTCATTCAGAATAATCTCACCGAATCTCCCCTCTTCCAAGGTTTTAGCAGAAAGCGACGGCTCCCACATCCCTCCGTGGGGAGAGCTACCACAGCAGAGCACCAGAGTCCCCAGGATCGCCCCCTCTTCCTCTGTTTCCCCCACAGCAGCTACACAGCTGACCACAGTCCTTCAACTCACACATTTCCTACAACCTAGCACGTGCCACGGCTCCTCAGGTTGCCGCATGAACAAGCCCACAACTGCTTAGCTTCCCAGACCGAGTGAAATCAGCACAGCCACGAACAACCTCTCTTCTGTCCCTCTCTCCCCTGCCTATAAACTGATTCACAAAGTAAAAGCAATGCCATCTGTTCCAGGAAAAGTTAAATATGTTTGTGACAAGACATGAACACAATGCCAGCCAAGTGTTTGCAGTAATTGCTCCATGGTTATATATAACACTAGGAAACACCCATCTGAGGCCCACGCTGAATTTATACCCCCGGTGGGCCCTCATCATGGATCTGCTTTCAGCTGCTGAAGGGAAACTCCAGCTTTGTCCTTGGTCAATTCTCCCACTTGGTTGTTGTTTTTTTTTCTTTCCAAGATATGGGGTAGCGCTGAGAACATGCACAGCCAAGTGTCCCAGCACAGGACAAATCAGTTCAGGAACATCACCTTCCTGCAGCCAGTTTCCAAAATGACCAGAGATTCTCCAGCTCCTCTCACTGGGCTAGCTGGGGCTTCTGTTCACCCTCATGTGTGCAAGACAGGACATTAAACCCCACTTTCCTACAAAAGCTGGAAGCCTCTCACAGCCACTGCTAAGTGCAGCCTTGCCTTCTCCCATGTATATTTCTCAGCATCCTCCAAAGTGACCTGCCAGATTCAGAAACCAGATCTACAACTCTAACAGCCCCTGATGAGGTGAGAAACAGCAACACCAGAGAAAAACAAGGGACATTAGAAAAGCAGTTTCCCTGAAGAGCTTACAAGGAAACTATTGGATCACACAAACATTCCTCTATCTTCTTTCTGCTTCCAAGACTACAGCCGAGGTTATCACCATCTCCCCTGAGATGTCTCCAGCTTCTTTTTTTTCCAATTAATTAATTAGATGAATTCACACTCAGTGAATGTGGCAGACTTCAGCCACATTCTGTCAGCTGTGCTAATTTGCAGGTGTACTGCAGCCAACCTCTCCTTGGTGTGTTCTCCCTGCTTGGTCTTACCAATTAAGAGCAGTCTAGGCAGAGCCACACACCTTACCTGCAGGTGATGGTCAGCGTATCCTTGGCGTCAATGACGTGTTCCTCCTCGGTGATGCTAAGAGTAGGGGGAGTCATAGAATAGCTGCTCACCAGATCTATGGAGAGAAGAGAGAGGGGGGGTGATGCAGATATCTGGCAGCCTGAACCCACCACTGCAGATAGCATCTGGTTCAGCATCACAAGCCTGGAGGGGGGCAAAGCCTCTTGAAGGAATCATCTCATAGGAGTCTGTTCTTAAGCAACTGCTCTAGGGCTGGGACCAGAAAGCCCCTGGGCTCAGACAGACAGACTAGCACAGTCAAGGGCCAGAAAGAGAATGGAAGATCAGAAATCAGGGAATCCAGGTGTGGCCATTCCACACCAGGTGACTGAGACTGAGTCCACCTGGACTCCTCTGAAACGATCTTATCTGGTAACTGGAGGGAGTCTGGTGGGATTTTCTTTAAGCATGTTGTTTTCTGCAATCAGGGGTACAAATCAGGGGCACTCAGATACCACAAATACAAAATATTTGTGTTTGTACAGAGATGCTCTCAGAAGGCAGCAGGCATTCACAGAATGCCCTTCTCCTAATGGACACTCACTTTGGGTATGGGCAGCCATCTGAACATGACCAAAGATTTGGGGATTGCTACAGCCCCTTCCCTGCACCACAGCCAGGCAGGCATTCCAGGACTGAAATTATCCAGGCTCAAGGACAGGCAGTTAAACATTATCAGGCATTTCTCCCAGCTTTTGTCTGGGAGAGTCCCACTTCTTGTGTGCCTGCATCTCCGGCATGCCAGACACGCACCCTAAGCAAGCTCCTCATGGACAAAACATCTCGAAGTACCGGTTACCCTCAGAGAGGTACCCGTTGTTTTTCATTAGCATGGTGTTGCCGACTGTCATTACTTCATGATCTTTATCTTAAAAACTTCAGCTTCTGGAGACATGAGATAATTCAAAAGAAAAGTCTTGGTGGCTACAAAAAAAAACAAGCGAGGAAACTAACCAGAAATAGAAGACAAAAAAAAAAAAAGTTGTGAAATGCAGAGCTGTGACTCAGGTAAATGCTAAATGCTAAGGAAGAAAAGAATGCAAAAATACGTTGCTAGCTCAATTTTCCACAGAAACGGGAGGCTTTTGCAGCTGCATTCTGTGCGTGTCTCCTTCCCTCATAACACTCAAACCCATTTATCAGCTCTGGTGGGGTCTGGCTGAGAGGGAGAGGTCTCGAGGACGTGGTGTTCCCATGAGTTTCACAAGCAGTAGGCATGCCACATGCCATCTCTCCTCTATAACCATGGCCTGAGGACAGTGGGCCTTGGGAGTCTTGTGGCAGAGGTGTGTTATGAACGTTTCTCTATGGGGAAAACCACCCCAGGAGACACCACATCACTGCCCTGTGCCAATCTCTCCAACACAAGGCCTCTGAGGGATGGCATGAGGAGCTCGGACCTCAGGGATGCCAGGATGCCCAGAGCCCACCACCACCATGAGGGGCCACCAAGGGGGACGTGGCGGTGGAGGGACGTGCTGAGCGGCACCACCAGCACAGCCAGGCCAGGGCTGCCGGCCTTGTCCTCCCCGATTGTTCTCCACTTCCTTCCCGCTCTGAGGCGGCCGTCCCTGTGGCTGCCCCCATGGCAACAGCGGGACCATCGGCCATCTTCCCCCCCACCTTGCCACCTCCTGCCTCTTCTCGCCCTCACGAGGTGGCATCAGCCCAAGGACCACCCTGGTCCACCTCCACGGGGACCCCACAGCCTGTCCTACAGACGCCTCGCTCCCCGGTGAGGAGTAAACCACAGCAACGACAACAGCCATCGTTCATCACTCAACACACAGGTCGGGTCGGCGTCACTGCGGCCCCTGGAACCAGGCGCTGCTCAGCGCCCACGGAGGACATCCTGCCTCCTGCCTCCAGCCTCCCCTTCCCTGAGGGAGGGGACGTCAGATGTCACACACAAAAATGTGCCCTGGGGCTGTGAAAATAAATGAGCGCATTTTTGGTAAAATCCCTTCAAAATGTAACGGGGTTTATTAAAAAAAAGGGAGGGGGGGGGAGGAATCTAACCGCTAAGCTGCATTTCCTATTAATGCCGGACATGCTTATCCCAGTGCAAACACCGCTCTCCAGATGGCCACAGCCTGCCAGTCCATTGCCCTGGTGAGCAGCCTGGGGTGCCCACCACCCCCAGAGTGCTCAGCCCAAAATGGGAAAGACCACAGCTCGGCATTGGGCTGGCTCGGGCCAGCAGATCCTCTCATCCTGCTGGTACCCCAGGCAGTGAGCAGAATGTTAGTCCCCAAAACCTTGGCACAGCCATCACCAGGGCTGGCAGTGACAGGCGACAAGGTGGGTCTACAACCAGAGCCATCCTCCTCGCTTGAACCACTAAAAAAAAAGGTTCAGGGCGGTGGGAGTCTCTAAGATGATGCTATGGACCACATCTGCCCCACTGCTGGGATCGAGGGGAGCAGGATGGCCACAGAAATAAACCCCTGCCTCCCTTCACGTGCTGCCTGGTGACCTGTTAGCAAACAACGCCGGGGGGTGGAGGGGAAGAAAGAAAAAGTACGATCTGTGCAGGTTGAGGCTGTGGGATTCCTGCAGATGCATCCTGTCCATGGCCCTCTGCGAGTACAACAGGAAAAGGAACCACTGCTCCCTCTGAAAGCACCGCCGTGTGGGGCTGGGGACATTCCTGCTGCTGGCAGCCAGCGCTGGGCTGGCCCTTGTGGCCATCCACCCTCCTCAACGGCCCTGGGCTGATGGAACTTTGGGGACTCCCTACATCAGGTCTGGCTCATGCTGGGGACTCACTGCTCACCCTGACACCCCATTCCAGAGCTGGTACTTTGGGGTGCTGGTGCCCACAGCTGCCCTTGGCATCCAGGACAGGCAGAGGGATGCCCAGAGCCATTTCCAGCCTGCAAAAGCATCTTCAAGGCCATCAGCTTTACCCAGAAAAATTCTCCATGCTGGCCAGCCAGATCCACCCCATTGCTGCCCCTGCCTTTTTCCTCCCCAAGAGAGCATGTGCCTTGTTATGGGTCCCTCCTGTGTCTTACTCTCCCCAGCGCTGAATTCGGTGCTGGGTTTGGCCATTAAATCTATGCTAAGCGACATACAGATGGTTTGTGTCTCTGGCAAATCCCAGGGTGCGAGGGAGATGTCTCCAGAGCATGGAGTGTCTCCTCTGCTCCGAGTCCCTCCTTCCCCACCTCCAACCCTGTCGATGCTTTATCTCCTCAGCCCTCTGAGCAGACCCCGCTCTCTCGTGCGCACCAAATCGCGCCCTTGCACGGGGAGAGCATTAATGTAATTAAAAAGGCATGCGGCAGCCCCGGCGAGCTTTGTTTTTTCAAGATGGTTTCCAAGCAAGTTGGCAGCAGGATATTAAAATAAACAGAGGGGGATTGATGGGTTGCCGGGAGAGGAAGCAGGATCCCACAGCCACTCACACCTTGTCTATTTTCAACAGAGTGTGTTTCCCAGCAGTTTTTCTTGCCTTGATCTCTCAGCGCGTGGCTCTGAAAGGGGCCAGGCTGCACCGAGGGCCTTCTCCTTATCGAGGGCGGCTCCTTCATTTTCTCCGGTCCCCTCTACCTCTTTCTGCACCCCAAGATCCCTGCTGTCCTCAGCATGGCAGGGCTGCCCACTGGGGTCCTGCCTCCCAGGGCTCTCCCTGCCTGGTGGGGATGCCACCATCATCCTGGAAAGTGCTACCCACCCCAGGGTGTCTCGCAGAGACCAAGGAGCCTGCAGGCTCCAGCCTTGTGCCTGACCTCGAGAGCGTTGCGGGAAAGCCTTGCCAGAGGCTTGGGTTTCCCTTGTGATGGCTGTAGATGGTTAAATCCCTGCAGAGCAACATCTGTGCCAGAGCCAGCACCACCGCAGTGAGTGATGGCTTTGGAAACCTGTGCAAAGGCTGTGTGTAGGTGGAGGTGCCGGCATGGCATGGCACGGCATGGCACGGCAAGGCACAACATGGCACAGCTCCCGCTCGCCATCTGCTTCCACCCGCAGGAAGCCCTGCACCGGATCCTCCCCCTGAGCCCCCGCACACCCTCTCAGCCCCTCTCCGCTTCCCCTTCCCTCCCTCTCTGCTGAGTCGGCCCCGCTGACTGATTAACGGGGCGCCTTCCGCAGAGGGATTTTTGTTCACACTCTGTCCTTCTCGCTGACTTCCTTCCCCGGCGCTGGGCTGGATCGCTCTGGCCATGGCCACCGAGTGTCCCCAGCTAACCGACACAGCTCACGCTCCTGCCACCAAACTTACTGCTTTGAGGTTTTGTGAGAAAATAACACGCACAGAGCAAAGCTGGTCCAGAGGATGCTGCGCGCTCCTGCTTGTCTCCCTGCACCTCACGTAACCAGCCCAACCCAGCCTGCCCACCCCAGCGCTGTGCTGGGGCAAAAGGTAGGCTGGAAGGGAAAAAACAGTGTCCTTACCCCAGAAAAGCTACCCTGAGCCTGTTACTGCTCTGTTTCTACTTTGCTGTATTCAGGCAAAAAAATCCCAGTCAATGAGCATCCTGATAAAGCAAGGCAGGAGCTCGAGATTTCAATACTTTCCACAAAAGGGATTTCTGGCAGATTTGTAGCAGGTAATAACCGAATCCTCAGCTACTGAGGCTCCAGGATGAAGTCCCTAAATTTACCCACATCCTGAATCTGCAACACAAAGCACCACGGATGAACCTCTTCCGACTGGCTGGGCTCAGGCAGCTGCTCTGGCCTGGGCTGGGTTGTCTCTGGCCAGGGCTCAGCAGCACTCTGAACACGCTGGGATTGTTCAGATAGCCCAGTGCTAGCGAGAAGCCCAGCGTGGTTCATCTTGCAAAGCATCTCCCCTTTCTCCTAGGTTTTAGCCCCAGCCCAAATCCTTGGCTGCCCTGAGCTGCAGGCTGCAAAGCTGGCGGTGGGGCTCTTCCCTTGCAGGCAGGGCAAGGCAAGCACTCAGAGGTGCAACCATGCACCATAGTTACTATGTGCACAAAGACCTAGTCCTGGAAAGCCAACAATCAAATCCCAGTACCTCACTGGCAGCTGGGCAAACAAAGACCAAAAGACCACTTTTGACGCAGAAGAGCAGAAATACCTGATATTGGGGCAGAGGGAGGAGAAACCTTGCTCTGCCCTTACTACAGACCTGTCCTCCTGCTTTCCAAGCTGGGCTTGCCCAAATTAGCAGCAATTGCTGGATAAACTCTATGCGCACTGTTTCCTCTTGGCCTGGAGGAACAAACCCCAGCATCGCAGGTGCCCTCTTCCCCCTCTGCTCCAGTTAGCTCTTCCCCACCTGTCCCCTGCTGGTGTAACTGGTTGCCCTGGTGCCTGGTCCTGAGGTTTCCACAGATGCCTGCAGACACAAGGGAAAGCAGTGTGCTGGAGGCAGAGCGGGGCCAACTTCCCACCTACGGAGCTTAAGTTCACCCTCGGAGAAGCCTCCTCATGCATGGAGCAATCACCCAGCTGCAGGTCATGAATATCACGTCACGTAAGGAGCAGGCAGCTGGCAGAGCAACTGAGGGAATTTGGACCTAGGGCTGTCAGCTCCTCCTCTTCCTCCTCGCACGGAGGAAGGCTTGTTTTGCAGAGAGGTGAGATATCGCACAAGGCTGAGAAGTGAATGGCAGGCTCAGGCTGACGTGGGGATGAGACATCAGGTGTTTTCTCTCCAGCCTGACAGTGGGGCCGGGTGAGTTCTCAGCCACGGCAGGAATTCACACCAAAATGGAGCAGGTTCTGCTCAGCAGGCTGTGCTTGGGGAAAAATGGAGAGGAGGTGTGCTAAAGGGCAACATGGACAAGATGGAAACAGTGCGGAGCAATGAATAAAATAAAAATTATAACAATTGAAATCCCCCCAAACCATGCATTTGCACAAAGGAAGCAGGTCCCTTCTTTTATGGGGTTCCTTTGTGGTTGCCCGCAACCACAAATCACTTCAGACCTTTCCCAAAAGGGCTAAAGACAGGGGCTGTGCTCCTCTGCGCTCTGTCTTGTACTACAGCAGCATCGCTGTCCCAGCCACACACCAACAGCTTATCTGGATCTGAGAAAATGCCTTTTCCCCTCTCACAGTGGGTGATGCTGATGATGAGATAACACTCCCCTGGACTGGAGATTTTCATCCATGCACCTCAAAGCCCTGTAATGCCATGAAATTAAAGCGGTGGATCTGTGCCCTCACCATTTTGTGAGGATATTCCCAAAGTGTCAGATGTTTCTTTGCTCCAACCAGGGCAGGCAACCCCTTTCAGTGGACACAGGGGACTAATAATTATAGGAACTCAGCCAATGCTCACAAACACAGAGGTGATCATCATTATTGGGTTGCTGATACCACCTGTCCAACACCAAAAGATATTAACTTTGCCCCAAGACACCTGTGGGTAAGTAGGAAGCCATCTGAGCAGGGTCCAATATGAGGGCTGAGGAAGGGGCCACCAGGGCTGGTGGAAGTGCTTTTTTCTTGGCACCAGCCCCAGAGATGCCCCAAGCATAACAGGTCTGCAGTGATCCCAGGGGAGGAGGAAGGATGGGTGTCCAAAGGGATAAGGCTTTGGGGGGGATGCAAAAATGAAGGCTCTCCTCCAGCTCAGGACCTGTGGCCAGAGGAGACCCCAGCCAAAGCATTTCCCTTCCTGCCAGCCAAGCAGGGAGTGGGGTAGGATGGACAGAGACACAAGCAGTGCATTTTACAACAGCAGCACGGTCCTGGCATGAGCAGAAGAAGTCACAGCCAGACCAGGCACACCACGAGGCCGGGTATTCTGCTCTGCTCCCCCAGCCCCATGGCAGCACAGCAGCACATCCAGCACCTGCCAAACAGCCCTGCAACCTCCAAAAGGCTGCTCTGACCTCAGTGCATGCACTCCAACAGGTCTATTTAGCATCTCAGTGGTCGTAAACTTTAATTAAATGGTTCTTTTCTGGCAAGGTACAAAAATATTATAATCACCTGCACTGATGGGGAATGAGGCAATGAAAATCATGAGACCTCTGGGCTCTTTCAGCTTTTGGATTTCCCAGCCAGCAGCCTAATCAGGGGACAGAAACAGAGGAGATCGAAAGCAGCAGACACTTCCAAGAGAGCTGAGCTACCCTGAGCAGCAAAGTGATCCTTGTGTCCTTCAGTCCTTGTCCTTAGGTGCCTCCAGACAGGGAGTAAGCCCCGTAAGCATGGCTACATCCAACACCCCACCGTGCTGCCACCTGCTTTGGGGATGCTGGTCTGCATGGGCACAGCCACCCATGCCCTTGGGACCTGCCACCGCGTCATCCCAAAGAGGGGTCAACAAGCGCCTGTCTGAGAGTGTTTATCTGTCTGCCTTTCTCCCTCTGCAGGAAGCACTATCTCACCATCGCCCTGCCTCGCTCCAGCCTGGTTTCCTGCTCCATCCTGCCAGGTTTACCCTGCTTTTTCCTCCTCCCCTCCCCCTGCCCCACCACTGTCAGGCCATGTTTGCATTTCTGTCTCCTGCCGTCTTTCCTCTCCCTGCACCCCCCCGCGCTCGCTCCCTACTCCATCCTCCCCAAGAGGCTACGTCCTGAGCCAAAGTTAGCCTCTGTCAGGTAGCCACATGTCCGGCTTGGGGCAGCAGGTCAGCCGGGGCCACCCTGCAGACCTCCTCCAGGATCTCTGCTGTCAGCAGCCTCCCCAGGTCCCGGGGGAGCTGGCTGTTTGCTGCTCTCGCCTGGGCGAGGGATGCTCCCGCACATCAGAGAGTTCGTTTCCCCTTCGGCGGGCTGCCGGCCCACCCTTTCTGCTGCTGGCCAGGGGCTGGCCAGACGCCGCTTTGTTTGGTCCCCCCCATTCCCTGAATCGCTCCGGGTTTGTTGGCTGCCTGCTCCTGCCCGGAGAATCCTTTTCCTGCCTTTGAGATAGAGGATGCTCAAGCCATCTGTGTGTTTTATTTCCTTGTAGAAACTAACAAGCCAAGGATTGCTTCCTCTCCCTGACATTTCGGAGGGCAGCTCCGGCTCAGCGGGATGCGCAGGGAGGGGAGGGGGAGCCCAGCACCTTCAGACAGGAGCAGGACCTGTTCTGTCCACAGGATTCACTCCCCAAGGGGCAGAAATCCTCAGACCTGCCGAAATGCCTGTGGCAGCTCCCACTGCCACAACCGTGGCTCTGCAGGAGCCCAGGGTGAGCCACCCTGCTTAGCATACACAGCCACCCCTCTTCCAGTGGCCCCTATTAACTGCATGGCTAAACCCTTGCAAAACTCAATTAAATTATCCTCCCACATCTTAAGGACTGTCAGGTTGCTTCTTTTCCTGTTTTAATTTGCTTCATTCAAAGTCTTGCCCTGCTCACATTCTCTGCCCCCACAGGACGTGATTAACGTGGCGTAGAAAGAGCAGAGGGATCGGATGGCTTTAGGGGACCGGTATCAGAACTTAGCACCGTATGTTACATCTCTGACCTGAAGGAATGCAAATCACCGATGAATGGCCCCCAGCGCCTGTGAGATGAGCATTGGTACTAAATCTGGTACCCGGCAGACAGGCAGTGCTGGCACAAAAGGATGACCAGGAATGGGCTGGGGTATCCCCCATGAGCCCCGGGAGTCTGGGATCTTTGGGCAAGTGGCCTGGGAAAAGCTTCTACTGCCACTACCTCCAATTTACCTACTGCTCAGGAGTTGCCTGACCATTGCAGGATTCAGAGCTTAATTCCACCTCGTGCCTATCCAGGTGTAACCCCAGGGACTTTAGTGGACTGAAGCACCTCTGGCAGTGGTGGGTACAAACCCATGGGACACTAAAGAGATGTCTTCAGCTACTGAGGAGAAAAGATAGAGACAACCAGCTGGAGGAAGTTACTATCCACTGCTGTACCTGATGAAATTGTGAGGCAGAAAACAAAGTACCTTTTTATGCAACTCAGCTAAACTGTGGTTTTCACCACATGGAATAGCCACAGAGAGATTCCCAAAGCGAGGGATGAGCTCGCAGAGTCTGCTACAAGTCATCATCAGCTCTCACACAACAATCCAGGTGAGACATCCAGGACTAGGAGTCTCTAAACCACACATTGTCGAAAGAGTGGGTGCATCAGGACAGGGTCCCCCCTTCCCAAGCCAAGGCACCATTCCCTTTCTTGGAGCCCCATCTGCCCATGACTGAGGCTGGTGACAGCTCAAGCAGAGCCAGAACCAGCTCGAGTGCCTGTGCAGGGGCTTCCACGCACAGCACCAGGGCTTTGCTGAATGGACATGGAGGAAGCAAAAAGTCTGAGAAGCAGCAGAGAGAAGACCCTCAGTTTGGACATCATTAGCTACAGCTCCACCATTAGCCGTTCCCAGAGGCTCAAGTGAAGCTTTCAACAAAACAAGCCATGACGTGCTGTTGGAGGAAGATGGAGTTCAAGCTAAGCGAGACCTCGGCACCTGACTCTCGCTGGGAGATGAGGAGGCAGAGGCAGCTGACCGGGAAGTCAGACAGAGCCCGAGGGTCGGCACTGAGCACGGAGAGAAAAGGGCAGCAGGTTTGCTTTTTCCTTGATGTGTGTGGGCTTAATTGCCGGCCTTTGAAGTTTAGTTCTTCCCGAGAAGAAGACCATTGGCTTATGGACAGGCTGAGCAGGACACTGAAGAAACCCCCACGCTCCACCCAGGGCAGGTTTCCCCCATGCAAACAAAGCCTGCGGACCCTGCCTGCCCAGGCTGACCGTGCCAGGGATCTGCAAGCCATGCAGCTGGACTGGGCAGCACCATGCCAAGCGGAAAAGACCTGCTCCTCCATCTTTCATCTCCCTGGAGTTTGCATCCAGGTGTTTGCTACTTAGCTATGAATTGAAATCAACTCAGAGCCCTCAAACCAAATGGCTGCCCCGGTGCTGGCAGTGCTTGTTCTCCTCTGCAGCACAGCCCATCCTCAAGTTGATCTCCAGCTGCTGAGTGCCAGAGAAACTGATGAACAGGGTAAGTGGGGAAAAAACAGTTTTGCAATTAGATGATTATCTTGGCCTCAGAAAACCTGGATTCGATTCCCCATCTGCTCCAGGCTCCCTGCGAGCCCAAGCAGCCTCTTTGTATCTCCATCCCTCCCTGAGCCACAGAGGGTAGGGCAGAAGGAACTGGGCTGCTTTGGCTTGGAAAAAAAATACTCAGGCAAGAAAGAAGGAATCCTTATTCATTCTAATGAAGGATAACAGGAAAGAAAGAAAATGAATTTATTCTCCCAGAGCCAACATGACATGAAAAAAGCTACATTAAATGAGGATGGGCTCAGAAAGTAGGAAGCAGAAGCACAGCGCAGGAAGAATTTAAACTTCCTGATCATCAAAGCAGGGTCTTCAAGCATCAAATATAATCTAAAAATAATAATAATTAAAAAAAAAAAAAAAAAAAAAGCAAAGGGAAGAGTGATCGTGGGCATGGACGAGAGCTGCTGCCTGGGGAGCAGGAGAGCACGGACCCTCCTCCATAGCTCAGCTTCTTGCATGCACACCCGCACGTGCGCATCTGCACGGCCCCTTCTGCTGCCTCTGACGGGGTGGGCACCAGGGGAGGCAGGAAGATCACAGGCACAGACTCTTCAAAGCAGAATTAGTCATCAGAGGTAGCAGCAGAGGAAGGAAACTTCAGGTACGAGGTCAGACGTGCGCAAGCAGACAGGGCTGCTGGAGGAGCTCTGAGCGCTCGCTGCAGATCTAAGAGCCCTCCAGGCACCCGCAGGAGCAGGACAAGAGGTGCAGTTCCCTGGAGTAAACGCATCTACAGCAACATAGGAGATAAGAAGTTTCAAGCCTCCTGGAAAACACTGCACAGCTTGGCTTTCTGCCATCCGTGAAAGCAGCCGGAGCTGGCCAAACCCAGAGCCTCCCCTGACGCGGTTAATCAAAATCTTACTCTGCTCTCTGCAGGATCCCCAAGAGGGATGG
This sequence comes from Pedionomus torquatus, assembly GCA_013398155.1. Classification (NCBI taxonomy): domain Eukaryota; kingdom Metazoa; phylum Chordata; class Aves; order Charadriiformes; family Pedionomidae; genus Pedionomus; species Pedionomus torquatus. The sequence goes on along the minus strand of VZRU01015669.1, from coordinate 276,379 downwards.
GCTCCAGAGAGCGCAGCAAAGCTCTCCCCCCACGCAGGGCTTTGCTGGGTTGCCCCTCACTCCCAGGTCAGCGATCCCGTCTACTCCCCGCTGGACAAAGGGACTTGGAGATGGAGAGAATGGGGGCACTGGGAGGAAAGCTGGCCCCGCGGGGCTGCCTGGGGCATCGATGGCAAATCACAAACGCACACGCTCTCGGTTTCTCTTGGCGCAGAGCTGTGACCACAAGCCAGGACCCGCTGCAGCAGGAGATGATAATCATCGTCTCCGAGAGCCAAAGTGTATCAGGGCATTCGCGTCACTTGAGATTAGCTGGCTGTTTAACATCTGCACAGATTTCACTCTCCACCTCCACATAACACCCCTCATGCAGCTATGAAACTCATTTAATTCCCTTCCAAGAAAGGCTGAGTTGGAAATGTCACACTTTGTATATCATAGCACCATTCCTACGATGAAACACCCAGCCTAAATGGCAGTATCGGACTCGGGAGCTATTTGAAGGCCAGTCAGCTAAAACACCTTATGCTGCTTTTTAAAAATAGCTTACGAGAGGGTTACCAGGTTTCATAAACACCCAGTTACTCTCTTGTCAATACTCAGAAGTTGGCTGTTGTTTTCCCGTTCCAAGGTGCTTCCCTTGCCACGCAGCTCAGCAGGGAGAGCACGCAAGCAGACGCAAGGGGAAGGAAGCGTTTACACATGCTAATGACTTCCACCGAAGGAGCACAAGTACTAACGGGGAAATCGTGCTAAAAAGACAACACACCACTTCCTTGGCTCTCCCTCTTTGGTCACTGCAAGTTGCTTGGCGCTCAGAGCCGTGGGTGAGGCTGGGGATGGCCTTCCCAGCCCAATGGGAAAGCCAAGGTACAAAGGGAAGACACATTTGGCTTGGACCACAAAGGCAGGAGAAGACGTTTGGCAGCCAAGCCTTTTCGGCACCACACTGGACTAAGCAGCCGAGGACAGACATGGGCCCTTTCCCATCCCCAGCAATGTGGGGCAGAGCCCTTCATGTTGCTGTTGAGTCCATTTCCCTGTGAGCATCTCTCTTCATGCCAGCACAGGTTTCCTAAGTTCACGTGGGGCCCTGTTTATTTTTCTTTATTTTTTTTTATCTACTATTGTATTAAGAAGTGTTTTTCTTTTGGCAAGGGTTACTGTGGGGCCAATGCTGCGCGGAGTCTCCTGCCTTCCATCACCTCTATAACCTCTGAGCAGGAGCTTAGCCCAGCCAAAACCACTTATCTTCAATGAAGGCAGGTTTGCATTTCCAACGTTGTATAAAAGAGAGACCTGGCACCCCCCCACTTCTCCCCCAGTGCATTCTTTGAAATGCCACCCAGGCCTTGTTATTGCTGGGAGGCTGGAGAGCCAGGGATTAACGGCCTCAGGCTACATTAGGCTTTATTTGTCTAAGCAGCCAAGGGTGAGGAACGGCCATAAATATTGTGAAACGCTGAGCGTCGTGGAGGGGCAACGCTGGGCAACGCAGGCACCACGGTGGTGGGAAGCTTGGGCTGGCGTGACCGACGTTGTTGGAAAGGTTCCCGTCCTGTACAACACAGGAATTTTGAGGGACATCAAAACCCATCCTCAGATGTTCAAACTGGGGACATCAACCTACCCCCACATGCCTTCTGGGTGCCTCCATCAGGCCTTGCAGCACACAAACAAGGAGATGTGGTGGATCTACCTGACCAAATGGGGAAAGTGCCATCGCAACACTGTCACCCAAGGGGACACACACTGGAGACTGAACCTGTCTGCCCAGAATGGGGCAGTTCAGGGTACGCTGTGGCTCCCCTTCACCTGTACACCGGGACATTGTGACACGGGGAGGAGATAAAGAACAGGGTATGTCCCGATCCCATCCCAGCACTGGTGGTACTGCCAGAAACCGGTACTTACAGACAGCAGCCCAAGACCTGTTGAATCTGATAGTCTGGCACCAACCAACAAACCAGATGAGGAGTCATCAGGCCCAGATGCATGCTACGGTAGCTAAATTGCTTTATAAAGGTGTTGATGCATAACTCTGTTTGCAGACAAGGTGGTTGCTTCTTCCCCCATGTTTCGTTCCAGCACAAGGACCATGCATCTCTGCCCACCATCATGGGGAGTTTCTTGGTGTGAATACATGCATCTCCCACAGGAACATCCTGCATCGCAGCCAGCCCCCATGCTTTAGGGACATGCTGTTAAACTTCTGCCCTTTGCCTCCCGAGGGCTGAGCACTGCAGCATGATGAAGGGATGATGACCACTTAGGCCAAATTATGCCCCACTTGGGACTCTGCTCAGGCTAGGGCAACGCGGCACATGAGTGATGGATTTCTCTGGGCACTGGATGCTGTCACCTCTGCTGGATGTGATTTTGCCATCACTCGGAGCTGGCAGTTTCCAAACCTGAGTATAAGCCACAATTTGTGCCCAACCTTCTTTTCTGAGTAAACATCAAGATTTACTGTCTGTGGAAACTATTGACTTGACCCTCACTTTTGCCAGTATTTATTTTTTTAGGTCACTATATCTAACATCCATCTCAGCAGACACCAGTATTTCAGAAAAGGGGAAAGCAAGTCACAGATGGAGAGCCAGCCCTGGAGCCAAACCTCACTGTCAGCACATGTGTGTGTGTGTGCAGACATGTACAAGGTGGGACATTCCACATGTGGAGAAACCAATGGAGGGTTTTCCAGGCTCTGTTACACAGCCCTGTGCTTTTTGTAGCTCTCTGGGGGAGGAACATATGAAACCCATAGACTTTTTACAGACTTCCCAGATGCACAAAGTGCCCACACACCTCCATAACTCAGAAAGCTGATGAAGGACCCCACAACCCTGTGGGGGTCTTCTGAACACATAGACAGACCTTGTACCAACCTGTGGAGCCACCACCCAGCTCAGGGCACTTGGTTGGGGTCTGCTGAGCCCTGTTAAGCTCTGCCAGTGGCCAAAATGGTGAACCCGCTGCAGGATGGGTGCTTTGCATCCCCCAGAGAGGAAGGGAACAGTGACCCAGGCAGGTGGCCCTGCTGCCATGGGTGCTGATTGCTGGCCAGCACTGGCCTCTCAGGAAAGCCATCATGAGCTTGCAAATTCTTTATAAGCTTCCCACGTGACACAATTACCCAGGGGCCAGATCCTGAAGCCTTTTCTTCTCCCTCTACTCAGACCAGTCTCCACTGAAGTCACTGAGGCATTGGCCTAAATGCAGCCAAAGGACTTCAGGATTTGGCCCAGTCATAAAAACTTCCTTCCTTTGTCTACTGCTCACTCCGCATGATCCCACTACCTCCTGGCCTCCTCCTGGCCACGTCTCCAGAGACTGGGGCCATCAGTTGTTTTGGTTGATGCCGCTCTTTCGTTTTACCCTTTGCCGCACCGTGCCTGTCCCCTTGTGCAGCCACAAGCTGGCACAGCGCAGGGAGCAGGGGTGACCGGCGAGGAAGAAGGTGGACTGTGGGGTGAAATGGAAGTTGGCAGAGGGGCAATGACAGTCTTGAGGACACACATGCCTGTGGACACCATGCAGGCTGGGAGCAGTCTCAGCCATCGCCTGCGGACCTTCCCAAAGGCAACTCCTTCAACGCCTCTTTGAGGATGGGATGGAGTGCCTCCAAAAAAGCCTTTCCCCCCCCTCCCCTCCTTTCTCCTACTGACTGTAGAGCAAGTGCTTTGGGCTACACTAGATTTTTACGTGAGGGGACTGGGTGAGACGAGTCCTGCCCAGGAAGGTCCAGCAGGAAGTTAACTCACCTCGCTGCAGTGGTGACTGTGCATCACGCTAGGAAGTGACACCACAAGAAACACACGTGGTTTTAAACAAATAACTTGCGCTATGAATTTTTCCTGCTTTTTCTCTCTCAGAATAGCCAGGAGGATGCAAAGACCTCTTATCCCCTATCCCCAGCACAGTCATCCGAAATCGGCACTAAGGCTTGGGCCAGGAGCTCCTGCTTCTTTCCCATGTCCACCAGCTCTGCACCCCCCTGTGGCACTGACAGATCAATATGTAAACACAAATACAGCAATTCCCTGGGCACCCATCTCCCTGCCTCTGCTGCCTGATGACAGAAAGCAAACACAAAAGGAGTCTGAACTTAGCTGAAAGTGAGAAGCATTTGGTCCTGGGTTACCAGCAGAGCTTGATGACCTAAACCTCAACCCTGCAACTCACAGATGTTCATGAAGGTGACCTGGTCATAGAAAGCACAGAAACAGCCCCTGCGAGTTCCTGCTGAGGTCTCCAGCCTGGCAGGCAGATTTTTAATATTGCTCAGCTAGAGCTGAAGTGATCAGACATGGATCTTGGAAAATGCTGCTCTGACCACCCCAGGGAACAAGAAACTCTCTGAACAGCAGAGGACAGGTACTCTCGAGGCCGCAGTGGGGACTTTGCATCCCAACACAAAGCACAGCACATTGCACAGAGCAACACTATGTGCCCAATGTCCAGCCCAGTGGCAGGGGCTGCCTGGTTTAGGGCTCACTCTTTCAAAAAATGCAGTCTTGCTGTACATTCTGCCCTTTTTAAATACATTAATTGCCATGGAAACAATGCTCTTATTGGTATGGGAGCAGCCTGGTGGCCTCCACAGATGCAAGATAAAAATCAATGGATATATTGAAATACAAGCTGTATTTCAGAACCTTTTGTGGTTTTGGGGGTGGTCACCATTGGCACATCCATGAGAATGGCTCAGACACTAGCAAGAAGTCATCCTCTATGGAGAGAAAGCCAGGGACAATAAAACACGCAGTGACACCCCTTTTACCTGCGTGGTCAGAGCATTCTTGTGCAGAAGCTGGTCCCAGCACTGATGTGTGTGTTCAGGTCCCGGCACTGGCCATCACTTCTAGCTCCTGCTGGTCCATGCCAGTCCCGGTGGCCCTTCATGTCCTCATTGCCAGCAAGTGGAAAGCCTCACCTGGTCTCAGACCTCAGCAGGGTGGCTTTACTCCATGCCTTCCCTCCCCTCTCCCCATCCATGGCCCTTCCCACCATCTCAGTAGCCTCACCAAAGAGAAGGAGGAGGGGAAAAAAAAAAGCCAATATAATACACATATGCCATCACTTCTTGGTCTTGAGAGTCTTTTAAATAGCAGTGAGGGGGGTTGTACAACAACCAGCACAAAGGGAAGGGCTAGTGCTACTCCCTCCCTACTCGCAGCCACCTCCGAAAACCCGGTGCAAAGGGCAGCCCTGGCTGCCCCACTCTCCCCTCCTGGCCAGGAGCAGCGCTGCCCTGTTCCCTGCCGTGCCGCCCATCATAAAGGGGTCCCTGAGCTGTTATCAGGCAGTGACAGTTTCCGCCATCAGATTCCTCCTGTCCGTCAGGAAAGCTAAATAAGGAACGTCGTTCAGGCGGCTGCAGGAAGAGGGGAAATGCAGGGACATCCGGCCCAGCTGCCAATTTTTCCTTTCCCATGAACCACCGCTGACCTCCGCCAAGGGAGAACCTGGACACCCAGCCTGGCATTGCCACCGCTCCTCTTCGCTTAACCCTTCCCCAGGGGGATGCCCTGGCCCCTGAAGCCTGCTCGGGAGGGTGGCCTCGCCACGTGGTGCGGCTGCCATGGGGTGGCACATGGGCACGGCGTCACCCGCGGCGGGCGGACTTGTCGCACCGGCTGGCATTCACCCAGCCAGCCGGAGCCACGGCCAGGAGAAAGCTTAACCCCTCCACGCCGGCATGAGGGTGGGGTGGCTACACCTCTCACGGCAGCAAAGGGTCCTGTAACATCATCGAGCTACTCCGATCGCTTCCCTCTGTGTGTGCACCGAGACCCGGAGCACGGCTGGGCTTATTCTCTTGCTTATCCCGCTCCAACCACACTGGGGTTTTCCGGCTCTGCCGAGAGTTGAAATCAGCTCCGGACTGGTTGCTGCTGCAGACGGGTAAAATCTCATCCCCTCTTTCGCTCTGCTCATCAGCAATGGGGGATTAAAGACCTGGAGGGTCTGCAGCCTACTCAGCCCTTGCTCATGGTCCTTCCCTGGGGTCCTTGCTGCCTTTCACTGCATGGAAGCTGAGCAGTTAGTCAGCAACCGCCTGGTTATTACATGCTCAGAGAACGGGAGACCACAGCACTTGCTCAGAGTATCTCTTGCCTTTCTCCACCACCCGGCTCTCTGTATTTCCCCACTTCAGAGCCTTTGCCTGACCCTTTAAACTGATCCTCCCGCAGCACATGATGTCCATCCCACAGCACCTCCAGGTTTGGCCCACAAAGCCTGCACTGGAGGTCCTCGCCCTGGAAGGAGCGGGCAGAAATGCAGCAAGAAAAACAATTGACACGTGGGAGAAGTTGTAAGGTGAAATACAAGTCACCGGCTGAAACCTGTTTCTGCTTCCTCAGCAGGGAAACAACTCCAGGAGAGACTCCCTGCTTAATATCTTCAGCTTAAAAAAAAAAACTCAGTGGGAGTTTCACCACCGGCTGCGGCAAGGCCAGGGTTTTCACCCTCCTTCTGCTGAACTTGCACCTACAGATGGAGGGATTTGCCCGTGGTCGCGCTGGGCCGAAGGGCTTTGTGCCTCCTCGCCGACTTGACCACAGGCCATCTCCACTTCCACTACTTTGCGTTAACAATGAGGCACCGCAGATGGGCAATAATACTGTGGGCCGAAAACATCAGAACTATGTTGACCAGAGAGAAAAAGGCCCCCAGGGACCCAGACTAACCCTCTCTTTTAACAACGTAAAACAAGAAACAAAGGTCTGGGATAGCCAGAGGCAATAAAACCCCTGGAATTCATTTAACCAGTCACTAGATGCCAGTGCAGCTGCAGTAGTATTTCTTTTTCTAATGAAGGACAAAAGACAATCCCAGCTCTGGCCTCCCCAGTAGACACTGGTGTGCACCAGGCGGTCAGGGTTGTCCCCCCGGCACCCAGCTGCTGTGTGACCCTCTGGGGACCGTGTCCCTTGCTCCCCACCACCCCTGGCCCAGGTGGAGATTTGCAGGAGCTGCCTGGGGTAGGTCAAGGTGAAACGTGGTGCTGAGCACCTCTGGCTCACAGTCTGGGGTAGGAAAGACAACCTTCAGCTTTAACTAACCACCTGTGAGTTGTTTTTTTTCCTTGCAAACCCACGTATTTTTCCATGCACAATTGCATTTGGGCCCACGCAAATATGTAACACCCACAAGGTCGCACAGTGACGAGATCCATGCATGGATGGCATGGATGGTGGCATGGTGCATGGTGGCATGATGCCACAGTCCTCACCCTCCCAGCATGGGAACCCAACAGGAACAGCCTTCTCCAGGAGAGCCGTGATTTTGCAGGAAGATCCCTGCAAAATTTAGTCTTTTCTCACACAGAAACTGCCACGGCCGCTTCTCCTCTGCTCTGGCTCCCCACCCTCCATGGGCAGCACAGCCTATGGGGTCCGGCCATCACAGGGCTTTCTGCTTCTCCCCACACCTGCAGGACCTCCCAGGATCCCCATCACCCTGGGCTTACTGAAGCTTCCTCCTTCCACTGGGTTTAAATACACATCTCCCCCCAAACTGGGGTGCGAGAGAGACCCCCACCTTGTCCCCATTGCTTGCGGCTGTTTTGGTCCAAGCAGGCTGAATACAAAGATACCACCTTCATCTGGAGATGCCTCTGCTGCACCAGCTTGAGTGGCTGGGGAGAAGGTGGGTGCTATCTCCAGGGCTCACGTTGCCTCCCAAAGCTGCTGAGAGCCAGGCAGACCTGGGGACCCATCGAGAGCCGCCTCCTGCTCCACAGCAGCTCTGCAAAGCCAACTCCTAAGCACCCCAGATACCATGTACAGCGTTGAGAAACTGCTGCCCGGCCATGGCCACCTCCCACCACTGTTCCCATGGGACCCCACTCTCCCTTTCCCTCCCCAGGAACTGCCCTGGGACTCTGGGAACAGCCTGTTCCCTCCTGGCAACTGGGAGCACCTGCCCTTCCCACGCCTGCCCTGGAAAACACCGCATCGACACGGGGCCAAGAGACACCCCAGGGACAGCGATCCCACGTGGAACAAACCCATGGGAAAGAGGCAACGGAGTAGGGTGGGACAGGCCAAAGAAAGCCCTCTTCTGCCTGGTCCATGCTGGCCTGGGGACGTTGTGCTGCTGGGGGAGTGTCCCCTTGCCCAGACGTCAAACTGAGCTCAACAACAACCACCCTTGTGGCTGTTTGTGCAGGCAGCGAGCCGTGGGCTTGCATGGCCAAGCCAAAACCCAGGGTGATACTTACAGCCCATTCATCCAAAATCAACCCTAAGCAGAGAGGGGCCACGGCTGTCCCCTCCCCGGCAGCCCCTGGGGACCACGGGCTGCATGCCTCCCATCACCCACCTCCTCCTGGAAGGCCCTGGCTCTGCTTCATCAGGAGCAAACGACTGGGTTAAGCCGGAGCAGGGTTTGTTGTGTGCTCACGGGGCTTTTGCACGAAGGGGTGTTGCTGAAATGGCCCGTGTTTATTGCTTGCAATAAAGCAACTGCTCCAAATCCCAGCTGCGAAGAAGGCGAATGTTGCTGCTGGCACGGGGCTGTCCGAGCACCCGGCTGGGGAGGTCTGCGTGATCTTAGAGGAGGGGAGGCAGTGGCAGCCAACAGAATCGGCTCGGATCCTACACAAGCAAAGGGTAGATGCTCTTGAAAGAGGCAAGCTGAAGTCCCCACGGGGATTATTTGGCTGTGGGTTGGCCTATGCTGCTCGGTGCCCAGAGCGCAGTGACTCAGGGAGCACACGCTCGCTGGAGGTGAACCTCCGCCAGCTCCCCACATCCCACCACCTGCAGAGGGCATCTCCCCAACTCCGCTCCATCCTGGGAGCGCCACAGGACTGGGATGTAGGATGAGCCTGTGTGCTCACACACATGGCATCCCCTTCTAGCACTAACCTGGTAGTGGGGTGCAGGAACAAGCAGGATGCAGGACCCAAAGCCAGAACAGACCTTTCATGATCCTGAGATTAATATTTCACCCTTCCCAGGTGGAACAGGTCTCACACGCCCATTCCTGCTTCCAAGGGGAGCAAACATTCACACCCAGCTGGGATTCTGGTTAACGAGGAATTTATGAATCTTTTACACACTGACAAATTGGTCTCAGGTGGACTGGAAAAAGATGCAGCAAATCCCCAGAGTACGGTCCCCCACTTGAGCTCTGCATCGTCCTTCGTCGCTGCGCTAATCAGGCAGTGCTCAAGAGCTTCAAAGCTCTGCGCAGCCCGGTGCTGACAAGGCCCACACATCACACCACCGTGCTGGCCAGAGTCTCCCAGGCACCGCTCCCCGCACCCCCGGGAGATGAAAGAACCTGAGGACAGCCACACGATGCTTTGTAAATTGCTAACGAGAGATCTTTGAACAGCTGCAGCTCCAGCCGCGGTGCCACCAGCAGCAGGTCCCTTTCTACCTTGCCTTCCAGAGACCCCCCTCTGAGTTCCAGCTGCCTGGTGGGTCCTCCAGCCCCATGGCACCAGAGCCACCAGCAGCATTTTGGGCAGAGTAAGTTGACTGTGCTGCTGCTGCTGATCTGGCTGTACCACACCTCTGTGGCCAGACCTGCAGCCCTCCTGTGAGCTTACTTCAAGGATTTGCTGGTGACAGTGAGTCACCGAGCTGAGGCTATAGAAAATTCTATTTATGCTCCCAAAATTCATTTCCCCACATTGCAAGCTTCCAGCGTTACTAACTTTCTGCGTTTTCACTCTGATTTGGGCTGTAAACGTTTGCCTGTGCAAGCAGGAGCTTCGCTATGGGAAGCTGGTGGGGCTGGTGCCCCATCCCCGCTGCTCTGGCAGTGCCCACCCAGCTCTGCTCTGCCCCACAGTCTCTGCTCTCTGGAAGGGCACTGCAGCCCTCATCTCTGCTGCGGTCCCACATCCACCTGACCCAAGCCATGGCCGGGGGGTTCAACTCACTGCCCAGCAGCCTTTTGCCCCAGAAGTGCTACGGGAAGGAAAAAACGTTTCACCAGGATCTGCCTTGGGTGACTTCCCAGACGGAGCAGAGCTGGCAGCGGCAGGCTGGGAGAGGCAGGCTGGACGGCATCGCATGGACCACCGCCTCCCCGCGTCTTCCTCCCCAACGCGCTGCCTGGCGCTCACAAATTAATGACTCTGTGCATGAAAAAATAAATAAACAGAGCAGGGAGCCGGCCTCCAGGCTGCCCTCCCACCCGAGCCCTTCCCCGCACAGAGGAATCCCTCCTGCAAGAGTCGGATAAAATTTCTCCCTGCTCGCAGCGAGCACACGTGGGGCACGGGCACGGGCACGGCGTGGGTTCACCCACGGCCTCACGCCCCGTGGCCCCCGACCCTGCAGGGGCGACAGCAGCGTCCTCCCGTCCCGTCCTGTCCTCTCGTTGTCACAGCCGTCGGGGACACCCGGGCGCGTACCGCGGTGCATCCCCGTCGGAGCTGCGGGAACCTCGGGAGGGCTGTGTCGGTCCCTGCCGGGGCTGAGGGACCACGCAACGGGCTGTCTTGGTCCCCGTCGGGGATGGGGGACCCCCGGGGCGGGCCACGTCGCAGCTGGGGGATCCCTCCGAGGGGTTTTGCCGGTCTCCGTCAGGGAAGGGGAATCCCGGGGTGGGCTGTGTCGCAGCGGAGGGACGCCACGACGGGCAGCGCCGGTCCCCGTCGGAGATGGGCCATCCCGGGCCGGGCACGGTACATTCCCGTCCGGGATGAGGGACGCCGCGACAGGCAGTGCGGGTCCTTGCGGGGTCTGGGGGACATACGGGCGGGGCAGCGCC
>VZRU01015669.1:255223-265392 GCA_013398155.1 Pedionomus torquatus | reverse complement strand
GGTGTCCCGCAGCTGGGTGGATGGGGACGGATGGTGGGTCCCGCACCTGTGTGCAATAGGGGTGCATCATCCCTGTGCCCCCGTGTTCCCCGCTCCCGGGCACATAAGCACCCCCAGATTCGTGTGCGTAGTTGTGCGAACACACGCCCTGCACGTTCGTGTGCCCCTCTGCGCATCCCACCCACAGGTGTGCGCAGAAATGCCACCGCTGTGCTGGTGACATCTCCTTCCTTGCGCATCCCGGCCTCTCGGCCCAGGAGGAATGGACACGATGCGGACACAATTCCTTCTCACACCGGTGTGCGCACACCTCACACGAACCCAACACATCTCACGTCTGCCTGCACACACACCTGCGTGCGCCACCCACCCCAAACCCACACCTCACACCCGTGTGCGCACAGCCCTGCACACGCACTCCCAAACCCCCACTCCTGCCCCCCAAAGGCGCGCACACACCTTCTCACACCTGCCCGCACACACTTGCACCCCGACTCTTTTAGGGGTGCACTGGAGGGACCCCGCTTCCACTGTCCATCCAGCAGCGTGGGGCGGCTGCGTTGCCCCCCAGCTCCATCACACGTGGCACACGCACCCCTCTCTGGCAGGCGCTCCCCAAAACCCATGTGCGTGACCGTGGCTTTGGCAGCGGGATGGTGACAGTGCCATTCCACGCGTGACCCCACACCAGCGACAGCGGCTCCGGCTCGTTCGGAACCGGCTGCGAACGCGCTGTGGATGGAGGCAACGACAGAGCTCGGGGAGTGCGGTGGGCACAGCCTGCGCACCCAACGAGGGCTGAACAGAGAAATTAACGCAGCCCCACGCTCTGCCCTGGAGGGTTATTAATTACGCACGGTCGCAGACAGCAAAGAAAGAGCCTGAATGAGAACCATGTGCTCAGGGCTTCGAAATGGCATGAAAACGTCTTGTGCGCTCAACTGCTCGCGTTGCCAAACCCGTCGAAGTCACCCTGTCCCTCTCCCAGAGCTGTCAGAGGGGCTCCAAGACACAAAATTTATTTTACCCAACTCCACCCCCCCAGCCTAATTAGTGAGTCTTTAACCCTGAGAGCACTGGCTGCGTTGCTCTTAGGCACAATCATCTTGGACCCATCCCTCCCTCGATCCCAAAGGAACAGAAAGGGATGGTGTCCTTCCATCCCGGGAGGGTGCCCAAACCCCTGCAACTTTCTGGCGAGAGATTTTTAAAACTTTCTGTGTTGACGGGGGTGATGAAGCAGAGCTGGGGATCTCAGCCCTGCTCACTGCTGTGGGGGGAAGAGCCGAGATTGCAGGATCAGAGCCCTCTCTGGTGCCAGGGGACATGATTAGAGATGGGGGAGCTACGGGGCTCCCTCCAATGACAGTGCACCCACTCTGGAGACCACTGTGAGCATCAGGGGTCACCGGCTGTGCACCTGAGATGAGTAGCGGAGGGGTGAGGTATGGACAGTGATGGAGGGATATAAAACACATTGCAGCGCTGAGATGCTGGACAAAATGCAGAGCCCGAGGGTTGCCCGGAGAGACTGAGCCCAAGAAGAGCAAAGGGTCTGATCTGAGGACTCCCTGGTACCCCAAAAAGCAAGGAATTTTGGCACCCTCCAAGGGATTTGTCAGTCCAAATGTGGGACTGTGCAGGCGGCGGTGGCCAGGACCAGCCCGTCCATGCTGCCATCTAATGGTGGGACTCCGGGGAGGGCTCGCCCCACAACAACGGGGAATTTTCCATCACAAACACAGGGTGACTGTGGGACCGATGGGACCTTTCCATTGTTGCCGCCCTGAGAAACAAAAGGTTCCTATTTTAAAATCTTGTCCCCTTTCCAACACGTGGGGGGACCCGAGGAAGCAAAGGCTTCCCCAAAGCATGGGATAAAGACACAGACACGTCAGAGTAGGGACCAGGGTGGGAGCTGCCCGGACACGGTCCAGCCCCAGGCACGGCTATGGGAAAGACACACTGGGGTGGCTCTGAGGACACCCAGGGACAAAACAACATGGTAACCTGCAAGGGGAACCCAGCCTGGTCCTGAGGCCAGATGGCAAGAGCCAACCCTGGCAGAGCCAGTGTCTGGATGCTGGAGCAGAGAGGGGTGCTTTGCCCCCGCAGTGCCCACTCGCCATCCCAGTACCCTCCTGCCTGAACTCACGGCCAGGACCAGTTGGTCACTGCATTCACACAATGCCTGTGGTTTCCACGCTGCTTTTTTCTCAGAGAAAGGCATTTTTCAGACAGCATTTAACAGCAGGCAGCGCTTCCTCGCTGGGATAACGCTGCACGTACGGCAGCTCAGAGCAGCATTTTCCCTGCACATTGGAGCTGTTGTACGTGCTCCATGGAGGGCAGGGGCTCTGCCTGCCCCAACCTACCTACCAGAGCCCTTGCCCAACAGCAGAACAGTAATACCACAGCAGATCAGGGCATAATACCCCAAAATATGGCTCTGCCTGGGAGTGGCACGCTGCAACCACACAGACAGAAGGTGAAGGATGTGCTTCCTCGGGAGCTTGCTCAGCTCAGGGATTTGGGACAAGCAGATCTTCACTGCTCTTCAGCTCTGCCTTTGGCAAAGGGAGGGTGTAGGAGGTGGCAGCGATGGCACTGGCACGCGTCGCGGCGAGATGCTCGCAGCCCGTGCCGCTGCACCGGCCCACACAGCAGCGGTGGGCAACGGGAAATGGCAGCCATCCTCCTGCCTGCTGCCAGCTGCTGAACCCACTGACGGATCTGCGGATCCGCCCCCCATCACACTTTGGGGGTGTCTTCCTGCTGCTTTCAGTCTTACCCACCTGTGATTTCAGGACAGGTCGGGGAGGTGATGGGTTTCAGCCCCTGCCCAGTCACAGCTCTCTGCTGCTCTCAAAGCAGCCCCTCAGCAGCCGCAGAGGCTCCTCGCCCTCGGAGGAGAGATGACAGCCCCCCTCAGCAGCATTTCTGAGCCAACAGCTCTTTCTTCTCCACTCTTACTTCAGCTGAGGCAGGAGCCAGGAGAGAAGGCTGAGCCCACCCCAGTGGCAGATCTCACTGGTCTGGGGACTGGGGGTTAGCAGAAACCCCTGACATCCCCTCCAAGCACACCCGACCCCCGAGCAAAGCTGCACAGAACAACGGCTTCCCAATAGCTGGGTCCCGTCTGCACCCACCTCCACCCTGTGCCCACAGACCCCCAGAGTGCTCACTGCTCCTGCACAGGGAGGGCATGTCTGCCTGTGCCTCCTGTGGGTCATCCTCCCCTCCAGCAGAGCACAAAGCCTTTGCCTGCCCTGGCATGAGCACTAAGAAACCCCAAAAGCAGGTGCTGCAGCAGAGCCCAGCCCCAGCACACAGCCATGGTGGAGCACAGGAGGGAGGAACATCCTTCACAGCACCACGGGAGGCCAGGGTTCCCTGTCCTGGCCCTGCTGGGCAGAGGATGACCAGTGGAGTACTTGCTTTGACAAGTGTCCCTGTGCCTGGCTGCGGGAGCTGGAAAGCCCTCCCGCCTGGCACTTCCATCAGTGCACAAAGCTGAGCCTCTGCAGGAGGAACGTGTAGGCTCCAGCCAGCACTGGAGGCTGTGCAGGGCCAGGGCAGCTCCAGCTTCTGCTTTGACAGCCAGATCCACTCAACTTGCCCCCCCAGGAACCCCAGGCCACCCTCCCAGTGGGTGGCCACTGGGGCTGTGGGGCTGACAAGCAAAGAACTGTACCGCGACCGCCTGCTCCTGGCAGCAAAGGCTGCTGGGGCATTCATGAAGTTGGCCTGAAATGAGACTTTGCATTTTTCACATATAGAGTCAAAAAACGGTTAAAGTTGGAAGGGATGTTAAAGATCATTGAGTTCCAACCCCCTGCCATGGGCAGGGACACCTCCCACCAGACCAGGTTGCTCACAGCCCCATCCAGCCTGGCCTTGAACACTTGTAGGGATGTGGCAGCCACAGCTTCTCTGGGTAACCTGTTCCAGAGTCTCACCACCCTCACAGGAAAGAATGTCTTCCTAATATCTAATCTAAATCTCCCTTCTTCCAATTTAAAACTGTTAGCCCTTGTCCTGTCAGTACCCTTCCTGACCCTCCAGCTCTCCTCTAGCTCCCTTCAGATACCAGAAGGCTACAATAAGGTCTCCTCAGAGCCTTCTCTCCTCCAGGACAGTCCTATCTCTTTCAGCCTGTCTTCATAGGGGAGGTGCTCCAGCCCCCTGAGTATCTTCAGGTCCTTCTGCTGGACCCATTCCAACAGGTCCATGTCCTTTCTATGCTGGACTCCACAGCCAGGCACCGTACTCCAGGTGGGGTGTCGCAAGCAGAGAGCAGAAAACCCTTTAAAACCCAGCCAGGCCAGAGGAAGCCAAATCTTAAAATCTGGGAGCCCAAGGTGAGAGCCAGGCTCAGACAAACCCCATGGGGCTGCCAAAGCCCCACCATGCGGGGTGGAAAGGGCTGAGGGAGGAGGCTCTTGTGCCACCTGTGTGACAGACAGGGGGAAGGAGCCCAGGCTGAAGCAGAAGCTGAGGGGGCAGCTGCGCCCCCAGTGCAATCGATCGCCCCCTCGCCCCCCCAAATGCAACCCACAAGCAGGTCTAGTAGACACTGAGACACTGGTATTTCTGAAGAGCTTTAATAGTGAACGAGTAGAAGGGAGGGAGGGCCACGGTCCTAGGCTGCAGGGGGTCCCATGCTGTGCACTGAGCTCCCTCTGCCGCCAACCTGGAGCCCTGGCCCGTGGAGTTCTTCCAGCAGATGAAGCCCACCCCACTGAGACACAGAGTTGAGTTATCAAGAGGCACCTGATGGTGCTCCAGGATTGCTGCCCTCCTGGCATGGGGTTCAGGGCCTCTAGCCACCTCCACCACAGCTCTGTGGCTGCCCTTACTGAACCGTGCCATGCTCAGGCACAGAGGGTTGTGCCAGGCACCCCTGTGAACACCACGTGGCACCTGCAGCCCACGGCACATAGAATGGAGGGAAGACGGCAGCTGGTAAGACACTCATCCCCCTCTTTCCTTCCAGAACTGAAACAACAACAGCCCCTTCAACACCCACCGGGTTTGTGTGTGCAGAACTGGCCCCCAGCATGGCCCCAGCTGGCAGAGACAAGGAGCCAGGCTGCTGTCCCCAAAGCACCCCCCTCCTCCTTGTCCCTCACAGGGCCAGGTGGCAGAGGCGCATGGGTTCTATGTTGGCCCTCCCGTCGCTGAAGCAGGTGCTGAAGAAGGGGCAGTATTTCTCTGCCGAGACCTGGTGGAAGGTGAAGAGGTGGGACATGTTCCCAGCATCAAAGAAGGTGACGGTGCCCTCCTGGCAGTCCAGGAAGACCCCCACTTTCCGAAGTGGCCGGTGGGGAGTCAGGCGCACCCAGGGAGTAGCAGTGGCCCAGTACTCCATCCTGTTCCGCAGGCGGAGTGTCCAGTAGCCGTTCTCTGGGCACAGTTTGACCTTCACTGCACGGTCCACAGCCTCGGCAGCCACCCCCAGATCCCACTTGGTTTTGCTGCCCACCCAGACCTCCCAGTAGTGCTGGCCGCTGCTGAAAGTCTGAGAGCTCAGGACATTGACACACTGACGGAAGCGCCGGGGGCTGCTGGGGACAGGCTGGGCTTGATTCCTCTCTGTCACTGCTGTCAGGTCTCTGGAGAAGACCAGGTTGGGGTGGGCTGACTCAGGGTCAAAGGTGAGTGGGGCAGGAGCTGTGGAGACATTCAACGTGGCATTTTACCGGTTGCACATTCCCTCTGCAGAGCATCCCCGGCCCCCACCGCCATCCAAGCACATCCACCCCCCTCGCCAATCCGCTCACCGGGGCGGATGGAGCGCAGCATCTGCCTCCAGAAGATGTACTGCAAGGGGCCACCGCGGCTGTCCCTGTAGTGCTCCAGGTCGAAGGCGGGCTGGGTCTCAACCTGCACTGAGGGCCTGGGACAGAGAGAACAGCCGTCAACCCCTCTGCCGTGCTGTCAGCAAGGCACGAGAGAAGAGCACAGTCAGGGCTGCAGCATGCTCAGATTTGGTAAAGATGGGACACAACCCCCTCTGGCAGCTGCTTGCTCTCCCTGATGCGGTGTGACCCTCCTCAAGGTGGCTCAGGGCAGAGGGGCTGCGGGCCGGGGCAGACCCAGCAGCTCCACCGACTCTTGGCAGAGCAGCATCCAGGACTCCTGCATGAGTGACAGGCCAGGCCTGTGGAGGTGGGCTGCATCCCACTGCAGAGGGACAAAGGGGACAGAGACACGCTCTCCTGTGGCAGTTCTGACCCCAGCTACTCGCAGTCTCAGACTGACCTGCCCCCTGGGGACAGTTTTGCAGCCCTGTGAGCTGTAAGAGGCTAAGAAACAGCAGGAAGAAGCCAAACCACTCAGTCTGTGGCATCAACCTTGCTCCCACTGGCAGCACACACAGCTCCTGTACCCAATCCAAACCAGCTCGTCTCCACTAAATGCCCTTCCAGCCCAGCTGTCTCGACACGCATGCTCCCTAGAAGAGCGTGCAACACGTGCCAGGGACCAGCCCCCCACCACAGCCCAGCACCAGCAGCTCGCTGAGCAATTTGTAATGCTTTTAAAACTTGAGATAAGATCCCACCCCATGTGGTCCCAGCCAGGGACAGAGATAAGCTCCTGGAAAGGGAATTGGCTTCTTTCATGCCAGACACGTACCTGATATCCAGGCTCTCCACCTGCAGCAAGGAACAGAGAGAATTAGCAGTCACTGGCTGTAATTCATGCAGCTGCACAAAATAAGCTGCCTGTCCTACCCTCCTGCTGTCAGGAAGCACAGAGAGAGGAAACCAACATACCAGGACCCCAACCCTGGGGGAAACTGCCTGGGCACTGTGACCACGACAAATGCACAGGGGTGACAGAGAGAGAGGAAGACTCCCCGAGAGCCACCACATTGGAAAGACCACCTTCCCAACGGAACAGGCAGATAATTCAGAGGGATGGCAGCGAGAGTGACTTCCAGGTATAGTCTGATGCTGTCGTTTAGGACTCTCCCCATCCCAAATTCATATCCTGAAACAGCCCTCAGCATCCTGCCAGGGTCAGCCAAGGATGCTCACCTCCAGCAACGACACCTCTTCCACCTTGCCCAGGATCTGCTCTATGTGGTCTATGTCCCTCTGCAGCACCGACATCCCCTCCTCCAGCCGGTGGACGTCCCCGTGCAGGCGTGCCAGGCATTGCTCCTCCTTTTCGCCCAGCTCCGCCAGCACAGCTTTCTCCTCTTCCTCCAGGATCTGATGAAGGCGGGCAAACTCTGCATGGATCTTGAAGTTCAGCTCCCCAGACGCTTTCTGAGCGGAGGTATAAAGGTGGAAGGTGAGTCTGACAGCTAAAGCACACAGGTAGTGGCACAGGATGGCTGGGCCTGTTACTCTGCTTATAGAGTCCTGGAAACAAGAGTCTCAGGCACAACCATGACTTTTTGCCTGGAGAACATGACACAAGGACAACTTTCAAGACTACAGAGCCAAAGGGGAAGGGAAAAGAAAAAATGCTTTACCAAAGGCTTGGTCACCTTAACTACAAATCCTTGCACACAGCCATAGTGGGAGCCCACAGCCCCCTCCCACACCAACCAGGAATTTCCTTGTGTGCAAAACTGGAGCTCTTTGGCTTTTCTGGAGCTGCAGACTCAGCTGTTCAGATTAGTCAAGATTTACTTCACATCATGTCAGACCCTGGGCAGGGCTACCCGACACTGGTAACGTGCTCTTTTTACTCGGATGCCTCTGTCTCTCAGGACTCCTGTTTGTGTGGGAGAAACAGGAGGAGCTACACAAACTAAACTACAGAGATTAGGCTGATAAAATGCCATTCATTTTTTTTTTTTCATATGTTAGTTGTTTCCCAGTTCTTTAGTTGACTAGCCAGCGACTTATTTTCTCTATCCTTAAGCTTTTAATCTCTAAATGCAACCTTAGCCCTTGTTATTTTCTTGAGGAGCGCTTCCCAAAACACACATCCCTTTCTACCAGCAGAAAACCCACCTCCCCAGCAGCACATCTGCAGCCTTGCCAGCCTGCCCAGCAGCCCAGCCCCGCTTTCCTGGAGCAGGTGCTTGGGCTGACACACCAGAACCGCAGAGGATGTGTGTGGCATCCCTCCACCCCCTGTTCAAATCAGTAATTTGCTCCTGCGATCTCAAAACACCTCTTTGTCAGCTCTTCCACTGCAACACCCCATGTGCTGATTTGATAATACTTCTTCATTAATCTCAAAGGTCTATTCCAAATCTGGCAGCAGAATCGGAGACTGGTCAGAAGACGGTCTCCCATCAGTTTTATCTCACCTCTAAACTACCTCAGTTTTCCTTACACTCTCCTTTGGCTTTCAATACTTTTATGTCACTCAACAAGGAAGCACAGTCATCCTGTGGCTGCTCTTGCTTCTTTGGTCAGTGACAAGTAGGGAGCCTGGTGCCACTTGAGTCCAGAGGCAGCACTCGGGCTTCCCACACCATCTCAGAGCTTCACACAGAACCCAAACCTGGTCCTGGTGACAAGGCCACTGCTCTTTGCAGCACCGAGCACTGCTGCTGACCCAGCTCCTTCAGCTTTGCTGCCACCCCTTTGGACACACAGGAGGATTTTAGAGCTTCCAAGAATTAATCCTCTCCCGAAGTGGCAGCGCTGCAGGGCCAAACCAGGCTGCTTGGCCAGCAGCTCTCACCTTCACACTGTCTGGCTCCACTACATCTGCGATCTCAATAAACACTGTGCTCAATGCACAAGTGCTCAATGCCTCTTCCCAAAGCCTCTACTGAATACTGAGTAGTGATGGGCTTTGGTCTACACGAGGGGGAGTTTGTTCAGTCCTACAGAGTTATTCATCTAGATTTTTACAGGAAACTGAGCTCAACCTCAGCTGAAGCGACACACAGATCCTTCATCAACACCAACCCAGATGCTGTACAAAAAAAACAGCTCTCACAGAGCATTACCGTTAAGCCACAGATATCTTCCTGTGTTGTACGCTTCCTCTGCATTAAGTTGTCCATCTCCTTCTGACGAGCTTCCAAAGCATATTCCAGGTGCTTCTGCAGGAGTGAGGAAAAGAAAGCGAGGAGACCGTTTCATGACTCTGCTGTGATTCAGGAGCAATCCCAACTCCTGAAGCCAGCGTTAGAGGGAGGCTGCAGCAGGATTTCTTATAAAGGCAATAAGGAGGAGGAAGCATCTGGTGCACAGGCTTGAGAACTATGTGTGTGTGCACAGAATAATGAAATTTTTTTTAAAGATTGGAAGATTCAGCCTGAAACATCTGTCTGCAGAAGGTTTAAATGCTGTGCAACTTGTGCAGGGACCGACCCTTCAAACAGCTCTCGCTCCTGGCTGCGTGCTCCCTAGGTGAGAAACAACCGGGCTATGATGGAGGTCAGCCAAGGGCAGGGAGGGGAAGAAATGCAAGAAAAGAAAGTGTCCAAAAGACAGACAGCTGGCAGTGAACAGAGGGAATGAATCGGGAAGGAACACAGATTTCACTGCGCTGGGGTGAGGCGAGGCACCCGGGGCTCCCTGGGGATGGCAACCGGCCACGGGAGGAGGGGGCGGTGGGCTGGCACCGGCCGCACAGGGCTCAACGCCGCCCTCAGCCCCGGGCAGAAGCCGCTCACCTGCATCTTGTGCCGGTGCTCCGCTGAGCCGCAGCGCCGCACCTTCTCCACCAGCCCCGCCAGCAGGTAGTGGGTGCGGAAAGCCCGGCTGGGCACCTCCTGGCGGCACTGGGGGCAGGAGGGGCCGTCGGCGCTGCTCTCCCAGTAGCCCTGGATGCAGGTCTTGCAGAAGTGGTGCATGCAGTCCAGCATGACGGGCTCGCTGAAGAGCTCGCAGCAGATGGCACATGTCAGCTCCTCCCGCAGGCTCCGGTCCTGGCTCTTGCCGGCCATCCCTGTTGGCACAGGGGTCCCAAACTGACCTTCCCGCCACCGCCATCCCCAAACCCCCCGTCCCCTCGGGCCACCCCGGCGCTCTGCCTCCCTCCGGCGGGGCTCTGCAAGGTGCCCCGCAGACAGGGCTTGGTGTCCAGTGCCCGGGGGGTGTTGGGGGGTGGGAGCAGGGTGGCACAGGGTCTGCCCGGCTGTATCCAGCCCCGAGCGCTGGGGATCGCTGTGAAGGCCCAGCCCCACCCCCTTTCGCAGAAGAAGAACTTTCCGTTTCGCATCATTTCAGGGAAACCACTCGCTG
>VZRU01015669.1:214102-249599 GCA_013398155.1 Pedionomus torquatus | reverse complement strand
TTTTTTTTTTTTTTTTTTTTTTCTGGGGATGCTCAAATAGCTCAGTTTCTAGGGATCAGATTCCCGTGGCTGCTGAGCTTTTCGGCCCAGTCTCCCACCCCAGGACTCCTTGGGTAAACCACCACGAGCTGCTCTGCCAGGCCATCTGTCACACCGGGACGTGAGATTCCCCATGTCCCTGCTCCAGGCAGCTAGGAATCCACGTTCGCATTCCACCAGCCTCCTTTGGCTCCCCACACCCAGGCGCCAAAACTAGGAGATTTCTGCAAATATTAACATTTCTGGCTGCTGCTTGTTTGCCTGTTTATTTTGAGCTACGCATGAAACCCCTCTGATATTCTACACACAGGTCTTGGCCAAAACAGCTTTGTCCTCTCAGTGTTCCCTGTGATGGGTCACGCTTCACCTCCCCAGCCAGATCATTACCCGGTCCCCGGGTGAAGGATGTCCTGTGATGCTCCTCTGCTGCACTTGGATGCTCATGGTGAGGCAGATGAGAATTCACAGATGTGTTGCGCTGACTCTGCAGTGCCTGATTAGGTGGATTTTAGGTGTTGTGTGGCTTCTGACCTCAGCTCTGGGTCAAAAAATGGGCTGGACAGGAGTGACCACTCAAGGTGCTCCTGTCTTTTGTGAGTTATCAGCCATGTTCCATGGTCAGCACAGAGTAGCTGTGAAATCCAGCCCTGTGACCACATCTCATCACCAGATGGCTTTCCCCTGGCTGGTCTGGCGCTGTTTGCTAGATTCATTACTTGCATTAAAGGCGGCCACAGAGCCCAGTTCTCTGCAGCACTCCCTGATGTCACATATGAAAATCTTCAGCCCATTTGGTGGAGACAGAATTCATTTGCCACCGTGCATCGTTCAAAAGCCAAGGGATGCTTCTGTAGAAGACCCCACAAGAACAGTACCTCTCAGTGCAGCACTTCCTGAAAAACACAGGTTATTTGGCATAAATGTTCCCCCTTGCTATTTACTCTGGACTTCGCTATCTGAGAAGGATGCAGATGTGCTCCAAATTCCCACTTATTTGGGAGAAACTTAGACTCAGCCTGGAGGCGCTGTCCTGTGACCCCTGACAGGATTTAAAAGCAGCTCTTTGCACTTGGCTCTGCCTTTCCCCCTTCCATTGTCTTACTGCCTCACAGTGAAAGCTGGAGCCTGAGCACAATCAGAGTGGTTGCCTTTGAACAAAATGAAATAAAGGAAAGAAATTCAGTTGCCATTGACTGAGATAACCATCTCCTTTAAGGAGAAAAATTAAAATGGTTATGTCTTTCTTAAAGTAAAAAAAATGTGGAAGATCATAAAAAAGATTTTCCTCCTGGAGCTGTCTCCATAACAACAAATGTTTGCAAAGGACAGGATGGGGAGAGACGTGCCCTCAGTAAGTACACGGTGCCACGCATGGACATGCAGCTGGTGGCTGCAGGTGATGCCGGGGATGAGGGGCAGGCCAGCTGAGGAAGTCACAGTTTGAGGAACCCACAACCATTTATTGTCCTTTAAACTATTATTCTATCACCTGATGATCCCTTCCTACTCGGAAAAGGGAATCGGTGAAAAAAAAAAGGAAATGTGGGTTGAAATATTATAGAATCATAGAATGGTTAGAGTTGGAAGGGACCTTAAAGATCCAACCCCCCTGCCATGGACAGAGACACCTCCCACTAGAGCAGGTTGCTCAAAGCCCCATCCAGCCTGGCTTTGAACCCCTCCAGGGATGGGAGATTTAATACAATAAGACTAAATAATTAACATTTATAAAACTAAAGAACCAATACTTATCCTGATACCAATATAAAATATATGAGGATTACACTCAGTGAGTTCTGTCCAAGGGCAGCTGTGCACTCTCAGCAGGGACAGCAAATGTGGGACACTCCAAGCACTGCGGCTTTGGGAGGAAGGGAAAGGCTCAGGGGTCCAGCATCAGGGTAAGGAGTTCTCTGGACTGCTGCTGGCAAGAAGAGAGAAACTCCTCAGCAAACTTTCTGATTTATATGGAATGTGGCATTTATGGTATGAAACAATCCTGTTGGCCAGCTTGGGTCAAGTGCCTGGGTCTCACTCTTCCTCATTCCTGCAGCTCGTTAACTCAGAACCACTGAGAGCTTGAAACCCATGTACCACAGCTGGCTATAAAGTAAATATTTTCCCAAATTCAGAAACTAGAGTCTTCTAAAAGTGCAGTTTTCCTAGGCATTAGAGGATAAATTAGTCCTGTGTCACTCAAACCAGGACAATGGGCAGGATGATGATGATGGGGAGGAGTAGGGGAGGAGGAATCCTTTGGTCCTTAGGAGGGGAAAGGATGGGTGGTCAAACCAATGTGGTCTTGGGAATAATGTGTGCATCTTCCAGCCTGTTCCCAGTGTCTGTACTGGTGACACTGTGGCAGTGCTTTGTGGGACAGCAGCTTGCTGCCACCCAAGATCTATGCCAGAGTTGTCCCAAACAGGGGAGAGCCAGGCTGAAGCCAAGGCTGGAGGCAGGGGCTGGCCTTCAGGAGGCTGCATCTTCTGCCTCTGACAGCTCGGTAAACAGCGAAAGTGATAATCTTACACAGGAATGAATCTGTCTTTGCAGCGCCCCTTTTTGGTGCTCTCTTTCTTTTCCCTGCAAGATGACGATGCTCAGCGCTGTGGTCCTCAAACCAGGGTGTCATGGGAGGCTGTCCACTTTCTGCTCAGAGTGAATGTCACCCTGAAAAAAGGCACGATTCCCCATGGGAAGCTGAGCACCACAAGCTGCAGCATTTGGAAGCCCTGAGCGCTCGCAAGGTGTAGCGCTGTGCAAAGCTGTATTTCCCCCGGCACCTTAAATACCTTTAACACCTGGGGAGAAATAAGTCTCTTCTCTCTCCAGCAGGAAGTGGTTTTCAAAGTGGATTTGCAGGCTCCAGACTCACCTCCCTCACACGTCTGGTCCAAGCTCTTCAACGGAGGTAGAGGGGAAACGTTGCTCATAGAATAATAAATTGCAGGCACACGTTCCCCTGAGCAGTCATTTGGAAAGTGTCCCACAAGCCTCGTGCCAAATTTGCTGGCCAGGGAAGCTCAGCGGTATTAGCATGTTCCAGTTAATTAGGGTTGTGAGCCGTTCTTTTCATCGCCTGGAATTGCTGAAAGAAGGACAAACCCAGAGTTCTGCCTTTATAAGGCTTTGTGCTTTCCAGCATGGCTTGTGCGTGCTCCGCTTGTACCCTGGGGATGCTGCTCCTTCTCCTGGGGGCTTGGTGTCATATCTATCGCTCAGTGTCAGTCGGTGGCTTCTGGGCCACATTTCTGGGGAACATGGAGCCAAATGGATCCCCAGCCAAATCTCTGGGGTGGTATCAGGAGTGGATCTGAACTGGTGTGCACCAACACTGCCACTGGCCCGACACCACAGAGCTGAACCCAGAGGGGATAAATTGCTCCTTGCTGACAGCTAATGGGGGTCCTCAAAGAACTGGGAAAGATGCAAAGAGGTAGTGAAGAAGAAAATGCAACCTCCTGCCCTGGGCACTGGAGCTCAGGTCCTGGTGACCTGGTGCATTTTGGCAGCACCAAGCCCATAGAAAACATGCCCTACCATCAGCTTTTCTCAGGCACTTGTGTCGACTCCAGTCTTGATCCTTGGTTTAGGCTGGGGCTGCCATCAGCACATTGAGCTTTGCTCTCTCTCATTTCCACAACCCAGCATTTACAGCCATGGTTGGCATTGTGAGAGTGCCAGGCTGAGTACAGGCTTGTGACTTCATCGTGGGGCTACGGAGCAGGAGTATCCAGAGCAGAACATGCTGGATAAATGAGATGGGCAGCTTAGAAAGAAACCCCACAGGGCAAAAGTGCCAACCCTCTGTCCTAGCTGGGCTGCCAGAGCACCTGGTCCCCTGTACACACACGTTGCCCACTGCTCCAGCCTTGCATGTGCCAGAATAAAGCATTTTTATCACCTCTCTAAGGACAGGAACTGCGACGCATCAAGTGGTTTGCCCGAAGGCAGACAGGGAGTCTGTGATAGGCCAGGAAACATGCTCCTAAAAATCTCAGCCAGATTTCTCATTTATCCAGGCAACTGCTGATGTACAATATATCGTACTTTTGCAATCCGGGCTCTGAAGAGCTTATCTGACTGCAATTATCCTCTTCTGCAGAAGCTGTTTTCTAGCTAGCTCGGTACACAAACAACAAGCAACAACCCTCTAATAAATTAGCAAAGCTTTGAGTGCGGTGACTTGCAGAAACAGCAGCTGAATGCAGGGGCCACTTCTGGGTGCAGAGGTGATGGTGCCCCCCCAAGGAACCCTGCTGAGCTCCTCAGAGTCCTTCTGCCCCAACATGAGGATGATCACGAGGATTTTATGTATTGGAGGGAGATCCAAGGGTAGGAAGGGAGTGGAAGGGGTAAACCCTCCTCAGCATTAATTAGTTTAATCATGAGCCCTGTCCCTGTCTGCTCCCAGCTCTGCCAGGAGCTGAAGCATGGAGATGTGTGTCTTCTTTGGTGGGACACAAACCCCATTAATCTCTTTCCGTATGATCTCCTCTTCTCTGACTCCCTGACCCTCATCCTGAAGCTCAGCATCCCCATCTTCTGCCCGCCCTGAAGGAGAGCAGAGCCCTGGCAGTCCCAACCTGACACACACAGAGCTTGTCTCTCCTCCCATTTCTCCTTCAGATCACTCAGGTGTTTCAGCAAAACCTTGCTCCTGATGCTGTCTCTGCTCCTCCACTAATTCCAGAAATGTTCATATGGGGACAAAAAGCAGTTATGAAATGAGAACCTGCTTTTAAATTCAGAGAGGGTGTGCAGACAGGCTTCTATCCTCCCTCCCACCTCTGAGCAGCTTTGTGGCTAATTTAGTCCCCAAATGCATCACAGACTCCAAAATCCACTGCATCCATGAACTCCGGGGCTCAAATGGAAAAAGGGCTTTTGTGTTACCACAACATGCTGAGGCTGCTGAGCAAAGCACAGGCTGCACACCATGAGAAGGAGCAGTGGAAATATTTTAGTTACATGCAGGTGGAATTAAACAGATGTTTGAAAAATGAAAAGCTGCTTTTTTCAAAGCATGTCATGTTGCTGCTCCAGATGAAGCAGGATGAACTGGAGCATCTGGAAGCCTTGGTAACAGATTTCTTAGTAATTTCTCCTAGGGAGTGATCAGATAATATGCCTTTCTTTTATGACAGAAGTTGAGCGACAGAGTATGGCTTACAGCTGCAAGGTGTTCAGATCGAGGACCTGCCTGCTGTCTGAGGCAGAGCAGATTATGGGCTGATGAAAAGGCAGCCCTCTCCTCTGCCCCATTTCTCAGCTTTCTTACATCATTTTTGCTCCCTGGAGCATAAAGTTCATTGTTGTATTCTCAGAAGAGCAGGCTCACAGGCTCGCTTTTGCCTAATCAAAGCCCAACCTCTGGGAAAGGCTTTTGGGCTGCAAAGATCCTTTGAAGGATCCCATTGTGTTTGAAAGGGCATGGGGCTCCTGGCACACCCGTGTGGGCTTTTGCGTGTAAACAGCAACACCCCAGGGTTTACACCTACAAGGGTGCACCCAGTGGGTGCTGGCACCTCTTCTGGGGGCTGCGCAGCCTTCCACACCCCAGGGCAATGCCAGGCACCAGCTTTGTATCTCCCCATCCTTGTACTTCAGGGTGTAGCTGCTGGCTGAGGCTAGGAAGATCCTCCAGCTGCTTCAGGATCTGTTAGCTGTGTGGGGAGGTCTTTTTGCTCCTCAGCATTCAGGCTGCTCCTCTTGATCCACCAAGAGGTAGAAGGGCTCTGGCACAGCAGACCCTGGCTGTCCCTTAGCTGTCCCTGAGAGCAGCTGAGGGCTGGGCAGCATCAGGGTTATGCCGCCGGCAATAATGATGTTGTAGCCGGGTGAGATGAGGCAGGCTGGCAGGCAGCCCGTGCCTGCGGTGCTGTGAAAAGAGCCTGGCTCCCAGGGAGTGAGCTGGGGAGAGCAGGGACCAAACCTCATCTCGGTGGCTGCCAGTTGGGGTGACAGCCCAGGCGTGCTGACAGCTTGACCTTCCCTTGCTGCACTGCTCTGTGTCACAGGAGGATGGATCGCAGGGGACAATTCGTGACTGAGGGCATCACCATGAATCACAGGCAGCTCTCCTTTCCCAGGCTCTTCAGCTCAGTTATCTGGTCAAAGAGGTAAGGTGATGTTTGGCTGCATCATAGGTTTTGGTGCTATCCTCTCTGCCGGGCCCCTGAGACCGTGGGAGAGGACTGTCTTGGGGACTTGTGCTGACTAATCCATGATTTAAGAGTTTGGATTTGCTGTCATCCAGCAAACACCACATGCCAAAAATGACTGGAATTCACCCTATAGTTCTGATGAAGGTTCACAGCTTCAGGCTGCAGCAAGTTTCCCTCTTGTCAATCACTTCCTTTTCCCCAGGCTTCTCGTTCCACCCAGGGGAAGAGAGGAATGGGGAGCTGTAGCAAAGGACTCTGGGGAATGGGCAAGAATAATCTTACACCAGAAGAGAAAGAAGGGAAAAAATATCCTTCTCAAGCAGAAATCAACCATCCGCTGCTGAGGACCCTGGAGAGGAGGAGTATCCATCCACCAGGAACACAGGGAATAGCGTGCACCACTCTTCCTATTAGCTGGGAGACAGCAACAGCCCCTTCCAAACAGGTTTGTCTTCTCCTGCTCCCCTCTGCTCTCAGCTTTCCAGCTAAATCAACAGCCTCAGGAAAAATGAAGGGGAAGAAGACTCAAAACTCCCACAAAAATGCAGCTGGTGCAGCTGGATTGTCAGCTCTTGGCTGTCAGTGCTGGTGTGGCAAGACCTTTCCTTCCTGAGACGGGGAGATGAGGAGAGGAGGGGAAAGGATGGGACTCATGTGGATCCTCAACTGAGTCGTGGATTCAAGTGCCACTTTCTGTGTGAGTTACTTCAGGAATGTCCTCACTTTATGTTTTCTGCTGAGCCATTGGAGCGTTTTCACGATATACGTGAGTTTTGTGCCAAAGAAAGTTGGTTGAAAACCCTCCCTGTTTCCGTTCTCACAAAGAAAACGAAACCAAAGCCCACTGTGGGAAGGAAGAGAAAGACTCTTCTGATAAACTTCTAGTTGTAGATGCTCAAAGCTGAGAAGTGTCCTCTTCCCTAACCTCTGGGAGCATCTCCTACCCCAGGTGAGATGCAAACTCATATGTTGACTGTGGTGAAAATTCTACGCTGGGAACACACCTGATTTCTCTTCAAAAGCAAAACCTTTGG
Source organism: Pedionomus torquatus (assembly GCA_013398155.1). Lineage (NCBI taxonomy): Eukaryota > Metazoa > Chordata > Aves > Charadriiformes > Pedionomidae > Pedionomus > Pedionomus torquatus. Next base: position 242,359 of record VZRU01015669.1, on the reverse strand, counting down.
CCAGGTATGGAGCTGTGCTTCTCCTGCTTCCCTGTGCTGCCCTCAGGTTGCTTTCCTGGGCTCCATCGAGCTTGGATTTTGCAGATTTGGTCACGGCGACGCTGCTTTTGTGCCTTACCCTCTCTCCTGCTCCAGATGTATGGGCAGCGCTGAGCACCCTAAAATAGAAACTCAAGTGGGTTCCTAGTTCCACACTGAATCTGGCTCTGGGACAGATCAAGCCATTGCCAAGTGACTAGAACTTCTCACCATTACTTTTATTTGCATCTTGAGAGTACTCAAAGGCCTGTCCTCTGGCAGCAGCCTGCTCTGTGCACCCATAGAGGCAGAGAAGGATGGGGAGAGGTCTGTGAAGGCTCTGCTGAGTTGCAGAACCAGCAGACCTCTTGCTGCAGGATGGATCCACCTCTGGACAAAACTGTGCCTGTCCCAAATGAGTTCAAAGCCTGAGAAGATAGGAGAGCTGGAGAGCGAGGATGGATGGACAGTTGCCCTGGCCAGTGACACAGACAAGGAGCCTGCAGACCTCCAGCTCCCACCACTGCTCCCTGGAGAGGGAACTGGATGTGATGGAAAAGCTTCTCTCTCCTCGATGCAAGAAGCCCCTCAGTGGCTGAACACTGTATAAACAGCAGCAGCAGGCTCCCTCCCCCTTTCCATTTCTGTTTGTTAAACACACGCTCCCTGCCTTTCTCTCATTCAGGAGCTAACACAGCATCCAGCTTTGTGAGACGGGGGCTGTCAGTCACCCTGCAAGAGGCTGCTCTCCAGATGTTCAGGGTGGGGTACCGAAGCTGCCCCCAGCGATGAAGCACTCTCCGGCAGCCCAGATCCTTGCCTGACTTCCTCGCTTTTCTGAGGACAGTTGGAGAAAAGTGCTTTTCACCCCTTTGCCACAGGTTGACTCCCAGAGAGTGGAGAGGACCAAGTGCTCCATCCTGGCCAGCAATGAGACGATAACTCGAAGAGTGCAGCTTGGTTTCTGCAGGAGGAGAACACTCTGGCCTTTGCAGGTGGGTCGGGAGGGCTTGTCTGAGCAGCAGGGCTGAGGTGGGGCCAGATCTTGGCCATGCCACATCATTCAAGTGAAAAAGGTTCCAAGCATTTTTTTGGGAAACTGAATTTGGGGACCAAGAGCCCTGGCAGCTGGAATAGAGAGAAAGTGAACAAGAAATACTGGTAGGAGGGTTTTGAATGGTTTCTGAGCAGATAAGTGGGGAGTCTGTGAAGCAGGATGCTGAGCCAGAGCAGTCAGGAGAGCAGGTTGTTCCAGGGGGTTGCAGGGACCGGGCACGTAGAGCTAGAGAGCAGCATGCTGCAGGTGTGGGGCTGAGGTGTGCGGCTGTCTGAGAAATCCTGATCTCTCCCGCAATCTGCCTCCTCGTGGCTTGATCCAAACCTCCCGTCAGCTCCTCTGTGCTGGGACTCTGCACACTTGCTGGCACTCAGCTCTCTGCCAGAGATGGGCGCCCTCAAAGAGAGAGATGCAAAGGGAGATAGGGGGCTGACTGCAGGAAGAAAATTGGTGCTTGCTTGCTTTCCGCACTCGCTGCATGTTAATTGTCAAACAGAGTGAGACATTTATAATCCTGCTGCAGCCTGTGTTTCACCTACAGAGTTTCTGGTCTGTCCCAAAGCAGGATACTGGGTTTGTTCCCTGGTTGTCCTGCTAGTGGGGTTGTTTTTTCCCTCCCCTCTCTGGTCTCATCTACTTTAGCCTCTCTAAATTTCAGGAGGCAACAAGCTCCCCAGTTTAACCAGGGTCCTTCCACCGAGGTGTCTTCTGCAGCCCCAACAACTGGTATGTCTCCATCGCAGCATTACTCGCTGAGCCCTGTCTTCCAGCCAGCATTGCCCTGATCCCGTGGCATGTCCCACAGGGCCCTGCACTCTTCCCCCCTGCTTTCTGCAGGGAGAAGCTTCCAGGAGAAAATGTGCATCCCTGCCAAATGGGTCTCTTCTCATCACTTTCTTTTTCATCCTGGTTTGACCTGAGGTACTCAGATGTCCCCCTTGCCCTGTCCCCTTCCAAGAAATCCCTGGGGTATCATCTCCTCCTCCTTGCACTTTGTCTCTCAGTGCCAATTCTACCCTGGGGTCCTTCAGGAGCAGCTCTGGGGCCCTGGAGCTCTGCAAATGCAGGGGTGGCAGTGCGTGTCTGATGCCATTAAGTTTCTGCACCAACGGGCCTGATCTGGATTGATCATTTACTAAGCTGCAGCAGATCATGGGCAGGTCAGAGAGTCTTCCCTTCTGCCATATTGTCATAGTGGGTCAATTACTCCTTCACTGGAGATGGAAGGTTCTGCGATAAATTCTGTCTGCTCTTTGGCTTCAGGAAATCATCCCAGAGCTGCTGGTTGTTCTGAAGCCAGCCCATTGTACAGAAAAGACGAACCTCTCTCCCCTCTATCACACACATTTCGCATTTTCATGCAGTCCCTGAAATGTGCTTTCAGGTTCTATACTGAGAGAAGCAGAGTCCTCTCTGTTGGTGAATGTAGGAGGTTGGAGTTAGCAAACTTGGGCTCTGCTCCCAGCCCTGCTATGGACGTGCTGTGTGGCCTCTGGCAAGCTGATTAACCTCCATATCACAGTTTATTGTGTTCTCCTCCATTAACCGCTGTGCTGTGGGGTGCTGAACGCTGCTGCCTCTTGAGTGCTGCAGTGGAACATGAAGGTGGTAGAAGGTGGCTTGCCCCAGGGTGACAACTGGTTTCTGGTGATGAGGGATGGCCTCAGACCTCCTTGCCACAGACACCTGACTGCTGCCAGATATGGGGCTGGGGACGAGGTGAGTCAGTGCTCCAGACTGGGCTGCTGGAGATGAAGGGGTTTTGTGGAAGTGAGCTACTTTGGAGGAAGGACACAGCATGGAATAGATCTGTGAGCCAAGCCATGAAAGTATCTGTCAGCCTCAGCCCTCATACCCCAGCGCTACGGTACAGAGAGACTGTGGCTGTCATTAGCCAGGGAGCGGAGGCTGGCCCAAGTCCCTGCACTCCCTCCTTTTGAATCATTGATAACTGTGATAGAATCATAATTCCTAGACATCTCTGAGCAATCTTTATCCTTATGTCCCTCTATTTTGCACCCTTTGTCCCCACGCTGCATGTCTGCTGGTTGCAGCCACCCCAGTCTCGCTGCTTGGGACAAAAAGAGGAATTTTAATTAACAGGTTCTGCCTTCTCCAGCCCTCTGCCCACCTCTCCAGCCATGCTTTCTGAACCCTGCCAGGCACTGCAGATGGCTCTTCCAGGTCTGGATGTGCTCTGACAGATCTGGATCAGGCTGGCTGGGCAGCAGCAGGGACACGCAGGGGAGCCACGCTGTCCCAGGGCACCTCATCCAGGCCCTCGTTGGGAGCCATCCCTGGGTCACATCCCTGCCTCAGGCTGAACCTTGGTTGCAGGAGAGGGTGAGGGCAGGATCCAGGCAATGCTCTGTTTCTGTTTCCATCCCTTCATGGCAGCCCAGTGCACAAGAAAGGGCGTAGTGTAGTATTTCTGTCTCCTCCTGGTCTGCCCTGCTGTTTTGTTCTCCCCAAAGCAGTTCAGCTCCAAGGATTTTTCCATCTAGCCTGGCAGGCCCACTGGGCACAAGAGTGTGTGCCTGGCAGCAGCCAACACATACGCCAGCACTTCCATTACTTGCTGGAAGGGACTTCGGTCCACTCTTAGCAGCATCCCTGCGATCTCCAGGCAGCCCCTGGAGTGGGAACATTTATTATGACCATTTTGTCTCTTAATTAAAATGCCTTAATTGATTTTTAATGGTTCCCCTTTGGAAAAAAACAAAGCAAACCAAATCAAATAATAACTCCATTAAGGCCATTTTGTTAGGAAGCGAAACAGCTCAAATAATCACGATGTTCCTGGCTCCTCTCAGATGGTGGGGAGCTGCCAGTCTCCAGTGAAAGGAAATAGCCTGAGATGTGAACTGGCGAACTGGCAGCCAGTTGGTGGGTGAGATGGGGAAAAAGGGAAGGGAGTGTCTACTGGTGTCGGGCCAGGACTTGGGTATTGAAGATAAATGCAACAGGCAAGCCACAGGAAACGGGATAATAAGTGATAGTGATAAAGTAATGCTAGACAATCTGAAAGGTAAAAAAGCCCAGGCAGAGAGCAAGCAGGGGAAGCATGGCCACTGACAGTGTCCCCAGCCCTTGTGCTGTTCCCAGTCATGTCCTTGCTTCTCTGACAGGGAGGTTTTGGGGCTAGCTGGGTGTCTGAGGGCTGCTGCTGCCTGTGGGTTGGGTCTGTCCAAGAGGCTGTGGCTGTGCCACCATCCCAGGGGTCCTTTCCTCACAGCATGGGATGTGTGGGGTGGCTCCAAGCTCCTCTCTCCTGCCTTAAAAGCTGGGACCTTCCTTTTGACTTTAGGGTTACCTTTCCAGGGCTGGTGGCAGCTGTGTCATGGAGGTTTGAGATCATCCTTAAGCAAACTCTCACCCCAGCAAACCCAGTCATTTTTCCCTCCCACCTCTTAAAGCTACCTTCCTTCCCTCTCAGCAGTACCCATATGGTCTCTGCTACCATGGTATCTGAGCCAAACAACTTCATTTACAGGAATCTTTGGCATAAGTTGGCCTAAGTTAGAGAACTTACAGAAGCCAATGGGCATGGAGAGGGCAGGAGAAAGCAAGTGTGCAGGTGGGGAAGGTCTAGGGCAGGCAGCTCCATTGCTGGGTCTATGCAGGGGCCTGGGTTTGTAGCTGGCTGGGCAGATTCCTAGGAGCAGCTCCCAAGGGGGAATCACAGCCCTTGCTCTGAGGGGTGATGACAGAGCAATCAGCCATTTATTATCTATTGCAACATAACTGCTGTCACCTTCACCATCTTGGTGCCATTTTTTTATGCTATTTGTTTAAGGAACTAGCAAAAATGAAGGTGCTCTACCCAGAAAGCATTCTCCCTTCCCAAAGACAGACTGTCATTAAATATTTGGCTTGCAGGGCATGGACCTGCAGAAACCCACCAGCACCCAGTCAGCAGCGCTCTCGTCTCACCTGGTACAAGCCCAGAACAGTGCATTCCTCAAGGAGGTTGAGAAGGACCCCAGCTACCTCTGCTTCCCAGCTTCATTTAAGCCCTGTGCCTTCCTCTGTTAGTGGCAGGGCATTCTCTCCTCTCTCTGCAGATTAGAGAAAACACGATGCTCTGCAGACCACCTTCTTTGGGCAGAGCAATGACTTTCTCTTACTTCTGATCAAGTGTGCAGTGGGAATGGGGGCTCCACACTCACTGGTGGGGAGAGGGGATATGAGGGAGGCCACATTTACCCCTCTCCACATTCTCCAGCAGCAACTTTGAGACAAGGAGGCTGACGAGGAGCCAGAAACAGAGCTGGCTTTTCTCCTGCTGTGTTTGGACTGAATGAAAATCCTGCTGTGACAACACTCTTCTGCAACAACGGCACCAAACACCAGCCACAGGTTCCAGGCTGAGTCAGTTCTGACTCCTCAGTCGGGCTCCCTGTCCTCAAAGCCATATTCTTGCAGAGGTTTGAGCATCACGAGGCAGGAGGCTCACTGACGCCGGGGCCTTGGCTCTCGGGCCTCTCTGTGCCTTGACACTCAGTAGCTGCTCTGCGGGAGGCTTGTTCACAGCTTCAGCGTCTGTCCCCTGCACATGCACAGCCCTGCATGAGCTCCCTACAGATGCCTGGGTGTCACCAACACTGAGGGGACGAACAATTTTTTTTAGGGATCCTTGGCAGAATGATGATGGCACTAAATTATACTTACAATTAAAGCTATATTTTCTTAACAGGTTATTACAATTAGTATAGCAGAGAATTTATCATTAGAATGGCACTGGATTTCTACAAGCAGAATCAATGTAGTACAATCTGTAAGAAGCATAATAGAGAATTCATAATACAACTTAATTATAATCATCCAGACCCTAACTTAACTTATGATTCTAATCAGAGTATCTATAATACAATTTAACTTAGAATTTCTAATCTTCTGGACCCTCTGCAAATTGGTTCAAATCATAGAATCATAGAACCAATTATAGAATGGTTTGGGTTGGCAGGAACCTTAGAGATCATATAGTTCCACCCCATTGCCATGGGCAGGGACACCTCCCACTAGGCCAGGTTGCTCAAAGCCCCATCCAGCCTGGTCTTGAACTCCAGGGATGGGGCAGCCACAACTTCTCTGGGCAACCTATTCCAGTGCCTCACCACCCTCACAATAAAGAATTTCTCACTAGTATCTAATCTGAATCTCCCCTCTTCCAGTTTAAAACTGTTACCCCCTTGTCCTACCATTACATTCTTAATACATGGTTTGCTGTATTGATATAACAATCACAATCAAGACTCAAAAATCATATAAAAGTAGACAAATCATCCTTGGAGGCAGCAGAGGACAGTGGGAGTGTCCCTGGCCACAGGCGGCCACAGGTCTTGCTGTCCAGCAGTTTCCACTTAGGACCTGTAACTCCTTTTTTTTAGAGAGTGCTCTGTGTGCTGTTAGGCTTCCCTGTTCTGTGATGGGATCATCAATAACTCTGGGCTGGCTGGGTGCCTGGGACCTTCAAGGCCAGAAAGGAGGGGAGTAGCCAGCCTGGCGCCCAGGAACCTTGATGCTGGCAGGGAGGGGAAGAAGAAAACTGTTTGGTTCATCTACTTGGTTCACAAGACCTTCAGGGCCTGATAATGAAGGAAAGGGAATGAATATGTGTCCCACTGAATCACAGAGTGTGGCTGCTTGCCTCATAAAATGCTGATAGTTGTGCTAACCACATTAGAAGGGGTTGGGAGCAGGAGGTGCTGGTCTTGGGTGGCAGCATCAATTGCAGGAGCAGTACCAGAGTCTCATGCAGAGACAGGGTGACAGATATTTTCCCCTGGAAAGGGTCAGAAACAAGAAACCGAAAAAGAGTCCTGTGTGCACAATCTGGAAATAAATTGTTATGGAGAGGTGGGAAAAAGCACCTTGAATGTGAGGTTGTCCTGTTGTTTTTCTCCATTTCTAATTTGTAAGGAGTTAGGACTCAGGGCACTTTTGTAGGCAAGTAAATCTCATCAAAAATGATTGACACCATCATCGATTCCTTCTGTCAGCCCCAAGAGGTCCCAAATTTTTGGCTTGTTTGAAACAACTTGCCTGTTTTGCAAAGCCTAGCCTGAAGAAGCAGGAGAGGCAGTCTGTGACGGAGCTCTATGGTGAGGAGGTCTTTTCAGGACCTGCTAGTTTGGCCCTGGCTGGTTGAGGGTTTTTTTCCATGTTCAGTTCAAATAAACAGAATCTCAGAAACTCATGTGAAAAGTTGCATTTTCCCCTGACCTTTCCTTGGGAGACTGGGATTCGACTGATCCTAGGGTCTAAGAGGAGGTGTAAGAGAATGAAAGGCCATTTGATGTGAGGAAGATGGGGGGTAAGGGAGTCTCAGTTCTTGCAGATGCTTTGCTTTCTCCTGTTCTCTAACTTCTGCTGTGTCTGTGTTCCAGACCTCCTTGTCCTCCTAACAGAAAGTCCCAGGCCAGCCATGGGACCCCTGGAAGGAGCCAACAGCACCCTCACTGGGGAGAAGACAGCATTAGATGAGAAGCTGCCTCAGGGCTGGCATGCCAAGGACTTTGTCACTCCTAGCCAAGATCTCTCTGGATCCCGCTATGTTATGATGGATAGCACCAAGATCCTGGGGGTCCAAGTGGTCCTGATTGTCGCCTACTCCCTCATCATTCTGCTGGGGTTCATCGGCAACTCCTTGGTCATCTACATCATAGTGAAGTACAAGACCATGAGGACCGTCACCAACTTCTTCATAGCTAACCTGGCCCTGGCAGATCTGATGGTGGACACGCTCTGTCTGCCTTTCACCCTAGTGTACACGCTGCTGGATGAATGGAAGTTTGGAGCTGTTCTTTGTCATCTGGTCCCTTATGCTCAGGCTCTGAGTGTCCACGTGTCCACTCTCACCCTAACTGTAATTGCCCTGGATAGGTACCGGTGTATTGTTTTCCACTTGGACAGCAGGATTTCCAAGAGGCTCAGCTTCACCATCATAGCTGTCATGTGGTTAGCAGCAGCTGTCCTAGCAGGTCCTCTGGCCATCTTCAGAGAGTACCGGTACGAGGAAATCCCATCCATCAACCTCAAAATGGCTGTCTGCTCAGAAAAATGGCCTTCTGGAAATAACAGAGATGCCACTATCTACAGCCTGTCCATGCTCCTCCTGCAGTATGTTTTTCCTCTTGCAATTATTTGTTATGCCTATACCAGGATCTGGTTCAAGCTGAAAAACCACGTCAGTCCCACTTCTAGGAATGAAAACCAGTGCCGGAGGAGGAAGACAACCAAAATGCTAGTGATGGTAGTTGTGGTATTTGCAGTTTGTTGGCTTCCCTTCCACATATTCCAGCTTGCCATTGATCTGGATCTGGTTCTTATCTTCCACGAGTACAAACTCCTGTACACTGTCTTCCATGTCGGAGCCATGTGCTCTACGTTTGTCAACCCTCTGCTCTACGGATGGATGAACAAGAACTACCGGAATGGCTTCCTTATGTTCTTCCGTTGCCAGAACAAGCCAGAAAGCATCCACACTGAAGGCTCAGTTAGAGGGAGGTCATATATCTTCAGGGCCAACACCCTAAATGGGAGCATCAAACAGACTCCTGGCAATGGACCACTGCCCACAGAGGTTTAGGGATGGGATATCCACCTCCAGGACTGAGGTTGCCTGAGCCGAGAGACGTTCTTGGGTGAATGCCTTTTTTCAGTGGGACAGTGTGTTGTCAAAACGTTATAAATACCACAGGCACGTAGAAATACTCCTCTGTATCTCTCAAAACAATAAATCTGGTGTATTTCTGTCTGACCAAACAAATGAATTTTTCTTTCTTTGCGTTCAAGTTTATGCATGCAGAAGTGTGAAAAATCACACACAGAGAAGGCTTTCATTTAGCCAGCAAAATATACCCTTTTTGCTGTTTCCATCTGCCAAAGTGAGTTGCTCAACCTTTTACCCCCTGACTTATTACACACTATGAACGCAAACAGGTTATTGTGTGTGCTTGTTCATCTGTACAGCTCCTACCCAAAAGCCTTAATGACCCATCTTTAGCTGATGACCCCAAGGGGAGGGAGACCTCCTCTCTTCTGCAGACAGGGGCTGGTTACTGCTATCGCTCCACAGGCCCAGGAAGGGAGCAGGCGGGTGCAGGTTGAAGCTGGGCAATCCACTATCTCCTGCAAAGCATTTGCATGAATCTGCATTGGCAGCCCATGGGAGAGCTCTCACCCTCAGAAAGCCCAGGAGGTGGCAGTGACACTACTTACCACAGTTTCCTTTCCAAGTGCCAAAGCAAGGCTTTGGGAGGCTTCTCATTAGCCAGGGAGCTTGTGAGGCATGCCCTGGATGTAGCTAGGAGGACAGCACGCAGAGAAGACGATTGGAAGGGAAAGAACAGGGACAGCTGATCTAGAAGACCAAAACTTAACCTGGGGGGCTGACAAAGGTGATTTCCTCCAAACCTAAGATATGGGTCCTGCCATGCAGTAATTTGATGGGTGCAAGCATCACCATGGAGGCAAAACTGCGAATGACACCATTCTCCAAGGCACTCAGAGGGTTTTAAGGCCTTATTCTTTCTGGGGTTGGAAGTAGAATGGGTCTGTAGATGCGTGCTTCAGTTCAGAAGACAGATGTAGCCTGCTTGCATGGTTACCACAGATGTGATGTCCTCTGGCAGAAGAAGGCATGGAGACAAAGGAAGATATGTACTTTCAAACCAAACTGTATATTCTTCTCCCCGAGGCTCTGTCAGCTGGGGAGCATATTTTTAGCTCTGCCATCAAAGGAGGCTTGATTGCTACTGTGATCTCAGCAGCTCGTCATTGGTGGTGTCTCTAAAAGTCAGTGTTCATCATGTTGGAAAGTAACTCCCAGATGCAGGGAAGAGATTCAACAGACCTCCTCATTAAAAATAAAGAGAAAATAAAAACTTTGTCTTGCAGGTCTTCATTGGAGCAAAGACAAGAGGTAAGAGGACTTGCAGTACTGAATCAGGCTGCTGGGCTGCCAGATCTGGAGTCCTCAACAAATAAATTGTCAAAGGGCTTATCTAAAAATCTGGCTCTCCTGCCTCCTCCCAGCTTGACCTACCCCTGGCCCTTCTTCTCCAGCTCAGCTTCTGACTGCCACACTAGATTTTAATCTATTTATTTCTTTCTCTGATGCCCTCCTTCATTTTCCTAAATAGATACAAGGAAGTGATCTTCAGTTCCTTCCCAAAAGACATCACTGCCAGGTAGGGACCACAGACCACACTTCACACTTGGGGGCATGGGCATGCTGATGCCTAATACCTTCACCAGCACCTGATTCTGCAGATCACAGCTCATTTTTCTTTTCAGGGAGCTTCAGGATCTATGAAACACCTGTCAGGAAGTCACTGATGTTCCAGTAAAAGGGTCATCTGCTTCCTGACAGGCCAAGGCATAATGGGAGAAGAAAGACACAAGTAAGTCTTCCCCATGTGAAGTGCCATGGCATGATGGTGAGAGTTTGCTGTTCCATCCTGATGTAAGGAGGAGGATATTCTCCTCCATAGCATGGTAAATTCTGTCTGCCCTACCTAATGAACCAGTCATTTCTACAATCCATCGTCCCGAGGAACTCTCCCCATGTTTCCACCAAAATCTAAGATACAAGGAAATGTTTATGTTTCAAAAGCAGTTTAAATGAGTGGAAAGAATTCAACTATTACCAATAAACACTTCAGAAAGTGATTTAGCACTCAATAATATATGTCAGAGTAAAATAACACATTCAGCAATGCAAGCTTGGAAGCCAATCACGCTGCCAGCTGAGATGGATGAGGAGCTAAATTGCTCTTCTAGAGCCCTTGCCAAAGGTTTTATCCTGTGACACCACACATAGTATCTGACTGTGGAGCAAGGCAGATAATGACATTATGAATGGCTGTTTAATTTTGAGCCCAGACTTCTAAACTAAATATGGATAAATAAATAAATAGACCCCAGATCTTCACAAATGAATACTGGCAATGGCATTTATAGGCCACAGGGATTTTTATGCTGGAGCAAACTGAGAAGAAAAAACTATTTACTTGAAGTGTAACAGCAAAGTTCTGTTTGCTTTATTTAATACGCTTGTGTAGCTTTACTGATGGATTTCTGCCTGTGTACTTGCTGCTTTTTTCTTGCCATTGGAAAAAGTTACAACCTTCCGTACCCACTGCAAGCAGGAAAATCAGTTCTCTGTTGTGTGTACATGTCCTTCTGGAAAGCTATAATGCCTCTACTAAGGGAAAGCGGCCCTGGTGTCCACTGCCAAACAGAACAAGAAAAGGTGGAGAGCAAGGACACAAAGCTTCTTACCAAAGGTTGATTTTGGGCAGATAAATTTGGCCATGACTGCACAGATGACAGAAATTAATTTGTTTCCATAAAACAGAAATCCATTGGAGATGACAGTTCTCCAAATATTAACCCTCTGCTAAAGATGGCCTTATGATCAGTTCCATGAAACCAAAGGCCAGAAGCATTTTAAGCTTTTGAACTATTTTGCGCTTGAAACAGGATATGGCCCTTCTCTGTTGGGGTCAAGGGTAGATCCTTGGAGCCAAAGGTATCTTCCCACTGTCTGCTCCTTTCCAAAGGTGCATCAGTGAAGGCCCACCAAGCCAGGTTCCTCTCAGTACAGCTAGCCCTGGTGTTACTGACATGGGATGGAATGACTCATGTCAATGGCACAACAGCTGATAGGGATAAGGTATTTCATTACAGAGATAGAAACATGTTGACAAAAATGAAAACAAACAAGTGTTTCATCAAAGCTTTTCTGGAAGACAGTGTTGTGCCTGGTGACCAAGCGAATTTCCTCTGGGGCTTCTCCTGACTCTTGCTGACGTCCTTCTCAACATGCTGCTTCACTGAACTGACCAGAGGATATTTCACAGCTTTTAGGAGAGAAGTTCTGAATTCCCTGAGAAACACCATATTTGTCACGCTAGAACACTCTGGTCACATCATACAAATCTTGTATTATTAAAAGTACCACTGAACAGTTCTTGATTGCCAAGCAACCCATAGCAGATGATTAACTTTGAATAGACACCACAGGTGGGGATGCCTCTAACTATCCCATGCAAGCAGTACTCTCACACCAGACAAAGACAAGAACAGCTGAGACATGGCAACATCATCATTTAAAAACAGCAGCATCAATAACAGTTGTTCTCTATTACTCTAAGATCTCTTAAGAGTCCCAGAGTCTCTTATCAAACTTCCAAGCTTGACAAAGTATATTGAAATCTGCAGAGTGAATGCTGCGCTTTGGATGCAGGAGGCTCTCTGAGCACTTGAAATTTTGTCTCTAAAACACTTTTGCCCTGAAAATTCTTTTTCTATTTGATTTCAAAAGCATATACGTCTGCAACAAGTTAATGTGCATAAAGAGAGCAAAGGTTTGGGCTTTTTAAGTTTCCTTGTCTTAAGGCAACATATACAGCCGGTATTTGGATCAATGCAGGGTGAGCTGGGTTCTTCGGTCAGGTCCTTGTTAGAATCAGAGACGTGACACGCTCCTGCGCACGCCTGTGCTTCATCCGGCTCCTCTAAAGGCCAGCTCCATCCCCTCGTGGCTCTTTGCCCTGCAGTAACGTGTGCCCTCTACTGTTACCCATGGCAGCCCGAGCGAACAATGTCAAACGGCACATGTTTTATTCAATATGCCCACAAAAGTATCAGCAGAAACACTGCTCTGAGCTTTTCACAGAGGCTCTGTAGGGAAATACATACTAGACCAGGAGAGAAGCAGTCCCTCTAACAAATGCTAATATGAGAGGGGCTGGAGAGCTATTCAGCTGAAGGAGGTTACAGACAGCTCAGCGTTTCCCTTGATATCAGGTGTTAATCTTATCGTTGTTACAGCTAACACGGTCTGAAACCAAATTAGCTTTTGTTTGGGCAGGAGCTGTGGAGTTGGAGATTTCTTTGCATGCCTTTGTCTTTCAGCTCTGTTTTTGTGTGATTTCACCAGGGTGTTTGAATGTGCTTGGTTTTAAATAAGGCCCCAGATCAGCTGACCTGGTGAAAATAAGGAATTACTGCAATAATCCAGAAAAAAGAAAGGATTCTGGGTTCGTATTGGTGAGCAGAATTTGGTCCCTTGCGTTTGAAAACAACTGAGCTTTGTCTTTCTTTCAGTTTTCCCTTATCTAGCTTGAGATTCTTCAAGTGCCAAAAATAATATTGCGTATTACTGCCAGAACATTTATCTTCTCTTTGCGCTCATTTCAGAGAAGGGATTTGCTCAGGAGGGCCTGGGAAGGGAAGAAGGCTACATTTTAAAGCTCATCGTTATCTCTAGCCTCAGTGTTTTATAAGTTAAAAGACAAATCAGAAAAAGACAAAGTCACTCACACACGCCGAGAGAGGTACCAATTTATCTTCAGACAACACAGCGTCTATTTAATTTTCTATCCAGACACTCCAGCACCCTTTGTCAGGGTTTGCATGTATATGGGGCTGAATGAGGTTGTGGGAGGAAAGCATTTTTCTGCTGCTAATAGCAATACCTTAGTGTCGCTCATGATTTATAGCCAGCAAAGAATGTTTTTTCTGGTCTATGTTCTCCTCAGTGTAATGAGTACAGAAGGAATAGTGCGGATGCCTCATGGAGCTCACAGGAGGAGATCTTCATTAGTTCAGTCCTCTCCAGTGTGGTAGCAAAGACTGTGAACATTAGAGGAGAAACCCTTTTATTTATAAACAGCTTATTGAAGTGCACGAGCATGGTGTTGTGACCATGTCACTCTGCTAACATGTCACAAACCTTCAGACACTGTTTGTCCTCTGGAAGTGTAGACACCTCAGCTACAAGGTGCTTCTCTTTGCTACTGCATGGAAGGAAGAAGCAAAATAGCTTACAGAACAAGATTTGAAGATATTCAGGAGAGGACAATGAAATTGGGAGGTTAATATGGTTCTTTCTGGAACGTGGGGTAGATTGTTGGCTCTATTGAGACCAAGATGAGCAGCATCAAAAGGGAATGAACTCTGCCATTGTGCAGGAAGAACAGAGCCTCTGTCAAAGTAGAGACAAGTAAGAAATAACAGTGAATCTCCATCCATCATGTCCACTACTCTGTCTTAGATCAAAGCAATAAAGATGTTGTTTGGGGAAATCACCCGGACTTGGCTACTTACACCCCTTGCAGCAGCCATTGTTGTATTAGAGATTTAGAGGGGACATCTCTGTCTAGACCATTCAGTATACATTTCTAAACTTTTTGTTTGTGATTTTGTTTAAACCCTCTCTGACTAACAATTCTGTGGGCTTCCACAGCCTCCTGTGGCAACCAGCAGTTCGCTCCCCATGGTGTAAAACGGTACTTTCTTTTATCTGCTAAAAGCAATCCCCTACCAGTTTCAGCAAGTGCCCTCTGTTGCCAGTACTGTGGGTCTTGCTGAACAGCAGCTGAACTCATGCTTATCCAGTGATGCTTTTATTTTGTGAATCATGATGCTGTCTTCCTTCTCCAGCTTTCTCCTCTCCAAGTTCCAGTCACATCTCCTAAGGCAGCTTCTTTATCCCTGATCATCTTATTTGCTCTTCTGTGAACCTCCTCTAGTTCCACAAGTATCACAATGGCCTGGATTTTGCCTGTAATTCTCATAAAGGAGTGGGACTTTGTTTTAACCTTACTTGAGATCAGATGTATGAGCGCTTTTAGGTATGTGTGGGGGTAGGACACCTCTTGTCAGCCTGGCTGCAGCATCCTGCATTCTCTATGAAATCTCATTACACTGGTCACTGATTCAGTTCAGTGAATCATGACGTGCACGGCCAGTTTTGTTTTTGAAGATGAGAGATGTAAGGGCAGTCAGATCCCTACCTCACCTTGAACTCTGTCTCCAACAGATTTATCCAGGAGTAAGACCGGAGTTCAGCTGATTCTGCCCCCACACCAGTGTCCTAAATCACAGCTTCACCTGTCCATTCTACAAAAAAGAAAAATGAGGAATTGTGCATTTCTAGGAAAAGAGTGACGAATTTTTGTTACTTGGCAACTGTCGCTCCCACATATTTTGGAAGAATTTGAGAACATCCTGCACTTCCGAGAAATCAACCAGCTTAGGTGAGGGAGGAAGGGAACTGGCAGCAGCTCCCAAAAACTTTGAGCTGGAAAGATCTCTTGAGGTTCGTGGAAGCAAGAAGTGCTTTATGTCTGCATGCTCCTCAGTTTGCCTCCTCAACGTGACTGTCTGCATCAGTTTCTGGGCTCTTCATGGTGAAATAATCCGTTGTTCTGCCATTTCTGTCTCGCAGAGGCATTTCACAGCTATCTGAATGTGCTCTAATCCACCTGCCAGCTGCAATCAGCACACAGCACGGCTGCGCTCCTGTCAGCCAAGATTTGAGCAGCAGAGACAAAAACCTTCAAAAGAGGAATCAGCAAGAGATCTGCATGTGAAAACTGGGGAGGGGGCAGTCAAACCTGAGGGCTTGGTGAATGTATACACAGTGATAGCAAACCCAGGCAATGAGGCCAGAGTAAAATTTGACTTGCTTTCTGCAGTGGCAGTTGACTTCAGACAGGAATTCAGACATGATTATTAAAACAATAATTTAGGGCTTCAGTTGCTGGGAGCTAATCTCCAAGGTTGAACTCAGCAGATGGCTGTGTAAGTGGACCTCAGCTAATGCATTTATGCAGTGGTTCAGCATTTTTGGTCGAGTTTTGTTGCTGACAACTTTGCTATGTGAAATCCCATTTCTCTTTCCTAGGTTAGATAAAAGAATCTAGTGGTTTCAAAGGGCAGATCTCAACTCTCCAAGACAACCCTGCAGTACCCAATTAAGTAAAGCTAAGATAGCAAAACTAGCATGGCAAGAACTGATTGAAGTTGTCTGTTGCTTCAAGGAGTGCAATAACACGAGATTGCTACGGTGGCGAAGATGTCTACTAAAGCATAGTGTTCATTGGGTTTTGTGAGGTCTGCCTGGCACTGCAGTCCTTCGTTGGGTGAAATTTCAATTGGCTTCATGCTAAATCACTGAGAGTTGGGCCATTAATACCCAATAGTTTGTTTGGAATCTTGGTCTTTGTAATTATGTCATTAAAAGGCTAATCTCACTCTAGCCCAGCTAGAACAGCCTGACAAGAACTTCTCTCTCTGAAATGCAGCTATTAAAATAATTCTTATAGATTTCTCAGACAGTATGGAGATTTTCTGGGTATTTTAATCATGTACATACTATAAGTGATTGGGAATTGATTGCGGACATCCCTGAAGAGAAGGACTTGGGGGTGTTGGTTGATGAGAAGCTCAACATGAGCCAGCAATGTATTTATGCAGCTCAGAAGGCCAACCATCTCCTGAGCTGCATCAAAAGAAGTGTGGCCAGCAGGGCAAGGGAGGTGATTCTGCCCCTCTACTCTGGTTTGGTGAGACCCACCTGGAGTCCTGTGTCCAGCTTTGGAGTCCTCAGTAGAACAAGGACATGGACCTGTTGCAGGGAATCCAGAGGAGAGCCACAAAGATGATCCAAGGGCTGGAGCACGTTTGCTGTGAGAACAGGGTACGTGAGTTGGGGTTGTTCAGCCTGGAGGCGTTGTCAAAGACATTATAGCCCCTTCCAGTATCTATAGGGCACCTATAGATACCTTCCCTGTAGGAAGATGGAGTTTTTACATGGCCATGTAGTGGTAGCATGAGAGGTAATGGGCTCAAACCATGGGCTCAAAGAGGGGAGATTTACATTAGATATTAGGAAGAAATTTTTTGCTCTGAAGGTGGTCAGACACTGGCACAAGTTGCCCAAAGAAGCTATGGATGCCCCATCCCTGGAAATGTTCAAGACCAGGCTGGATGGGGCTTTGAGCAACCTGGTCTGGTGGGAGGTGTCCCTGTCCATAGCAGGGGGTTAGAACTCGATGACCTTTAAGGTCCCTTCCAACCCAAACCATTCTGTAATTCTACAATTCTATAAGAATAGTACAAGAAAAGATCATAGGAAATAAAATGAAGGGAGTTGGAACTTCTTCAGCTAAACCATTTCTGATGATAGCGTGTCTCACTTCTTCCAACACTCTGTGATGGAGATTTCATGCACTCTCTGCACAGACTATTCTGAGCCCTTCCTAATGTCTAACCAATAAATCTCTCGTACTGAAACTTCTTGTCTCCTGGCAGACAGAGATAATAGTTTATTACACTCTATGCTGCACCTTTACATATTTAAAGGGTATTATCATGCATCTCTTCCACCACCTCCAGACTGAACAAAGTAATTTTTTTCTGTCCTTCCTCACAGGGCTCATTTGCTGTACCTCTGTTCTTGCTGCTCTCTGGACTTCCTGTGTTCCACAGCCAGTAGTTTTGCAGGTGAACAAAGGGACTGAGGGAGGTAAAAAGGTTCTGCAGCAATGTTAGTTTCTCTGAGCAATCACTCTGTATACTGGAATGCATAATTGGGAACTGCTCTGTTCCAAACACAGCGACTGCCTCAACACTATGGCAGGAGACCAGGGTCTTTGTTTTGCTGTCAGCAGAGCTATTTCCATGTTCTGACTCATCAACGGCTGTTTCTACACGGTAAAAGCAGCAGCACTTTGCAGCATTATTCAAGTTCTCACAGGTGAAAACAAGTGTGAGGCAAAAGTCTCCCTGCAAGTTGCATCAGTCCTGGGGGAGTTTTGCACCTTGTGGGTGTTGCCTTGTGTGTGCAGCTGTGGGTTAGTGTGAGCACACATTGCCCTGTTCTCTAGCACACGAGGACACAAGTGGCAGGAGGCCACACTTGTCAGGTCCAAACTTGCCTTTCCTAAGGAACCTGGTGCCTCGTAAATGAGTCTCTCTCAGTGTCAACCTCAGGACTATTTCTTGTGCAGCTTTCTGCACTCAGGGAACCTTCAGACTGTGGCTGGTTCCCCCACAGTTGCCCAAGTTGCAACTTGGGCAGTTGCAGTCCCCAGCCTCACCGAGGTGCCTGAGCAAACAGCTCTACCAGCAGACCAGCAACAGAAAGTCAGAGCTGACTTCTCATCATCTCCGGTCTCCCACGGTCAGGGGACCTTTAATTGCTACTTCTTCCACTTTGCCCCGAAGAACAGCAATTATTTTGTACTTCCTTGTATTGTGGTTAGAAAGTAGAATCCCTTTCAGCTAGTTCTTTCTACCAGCTTTGTCAAATCCTAGATGAGCTGATCTTAAACTGCTTGGCCTTGCTTTCCTCTTCTGTGAAACAGGACAAGTGCAGCACCCAGAGGCTTGTGAAACTTGTCAAATATGCCAGCTCAATAGTGCTACTGCAGTAAAAAGCATTATAATTGTACTCATCTTACAATAATGATGTTTCCATCGGTTGTGTATTAAGGAGGCAGACCTTACTTGGAAAGTGCTGTTAAATACTTAGAGAAAAGCAAATTTTGAATTCTCAGGGGTAAACATTTATTCCAGACTCACTTATGAATCCAGGTGTGGGAGGGTTTTTAATGGTGACAGTGCCTGGAATTTTTCAGCAGCATCTATTGCTTTCAATGTAGAGTATGGGTACTGACTGAAGGATGACCTCAGGCTTTGCTCCCCTACTCATAAGCATTTCAGAATTGTTTGGACAAGAATGATTCTAAAGAAATACTGACACAGTTGTTTTCTGTTCCAAGGAAGCTAATTAAAAAAAAAGCAATTTTTAGCCAATTCTTATTGTTGTCTTGTGCTCCCTTTCCTGATGATTGCTAAGATGTGCAACTGGAAGAAGGATCTTCCTCTGCTGAAACCAGTTTGGAAGATGACAAGCTCTGGGCTGCAGCATTGGTGAACAGCCTGAAGAGAAGGATGGGGCTACAAAGCAAATTTACAATGTTGTGTGCATACCCCAGGAATCAGCAAGACAAAAAATTAAATTTAGGAGCAGTGTGGAGGTGACCTCCTGAGGCAGAACATCTATCACAGCCAGATTAGGATGCTAGAAAGAAACCTGCTGTGATAGATTTTATGGCCAGGTCATGTCTTTACTAATTTGTAGTCCGTGTTGCATCAATTATTAACAGAGACATTTATTTATCTTTCCTTTTTTTGGTTTTTTTTTTTTTTTTCAACAAAACACTTTTTGTACACACACACACGACCCTTTTTTTCAAGCGTCTCAAAATGGCTCACGTTCCGCAGAGCTTGGAGATTACCTTGGGAAGTGGGGCTCCTTGTGGAAGTGTGGGTTGCAACTCTTGACAAATATATTTGCAAGTAGTTCAGT
Source organism: Pedionomus torquatus (assembly GCA_013398155.1). Lineage (NCBI taxonomy): Eukaryota > Metazoa > Chordata > Aves > Charadriiformes > Pedionomidae > Pedionomus > Pedionomus torquatus. The sequence goes on along the minus strand of VZRU01015669.1, from coordinate 223,112 downwards.
GAGCCCCAGAACGAGGAAAAACCTAACAGCCTTACGCCTTCTGCCTGTCTCTCTGGTGACAGTCTTCACAATGGCACTCTCTACCTGCTGTGTTCATGCACAAAACTTTTCAAATACAACATCACGGGGACCTTGACACTTCTATCAAATTTTATTGAAATTCATCAAGTGGTTTAAAAGTTCAACGGGGCTTTCTACCCATGAGTTTTGGAGCCATGGGGCATGAGGGTAATTGGCTTTCTAGGGAAATGTATCTTAAAGTTACCCTTCACCACAGGAAACCCCAAAAGATTTCAGCTGCTATGTGCATGTTAGCAGCCCCTTCTCTTATTCCTTAGAGGATCTAGTGTGCCCCCCCTGGAATTTTTAACCTACTTCTCCACTATTAAAGACAAATCACAAGTCTGAGCTCTGGCTGAGACTTCTAGTTAACAAACACTAATGGGCATGGCACCAGCCACACAAGAATCCTGTAAAACAGAAGAGCTGGGGCAGAATCTCCTTGTTCCCTCCAGAGCTCTCGTTAGTGTTTTGTCTCTTCAAGTTCTGTTTCAAGTCATGGGTCCCCCCTTGGTTCCTTTTAGGGCCATTCCACAGATGAATGGATCCTGGATCCTCCCCTGAGAAGCTGCTTTCTGTTTCTCAGCATATACTTCCCCTTTGTTACAGCCTCCTCAGCAGGTCTGGTCATGCCCTCATGTATTTTGGTATTTCTGACACCTTGCACCGTCTTAGGAGAAAGAAATGAACAATCTCCCTCCTGATATGCACACCTTTCACTGTGCCTGCTCAAAAACTGGAAAGCCAATACTGTGGCAAAAAAAATCTTCAGTTCTGCATTCAGATGACTGGTGAATTATACAAGCAAGTTAAAAATGAGGTTCCTAAAAAGAATTTAATATATCCTTGTTGTTGCAGTGGTTGTAACTCAGCGCAGATTTGATGTTTCCAATCCAGAGCTGCAAGGATATATGCTCCTTTATCAGTCTATCTTGGTTTTAAAATCCTTATCTTTATTGTACTGTAGGCATTAGATTAGCTCAACCTGCTGTATTAATCAGCTGTCTTGTTTGTAGCTCTTTTATACTAGCCAGGACTTCTAAAGTTTCATGGTTAGCACAATGCCATAAAGAGCTCGTTCCTTCTGTTCCTGTTGTGCTAATAAATACAAGATAGATGCATTTTGGCATCAACAAACAGGTGCAGCCCCTACGGTACAACACAGAAATTATTTTGGCTGCGACTTTCCAGTGGTATATTATCAGAGAGGATCATATAAACAAGCCAGCTGTTGTGAGAAGGAAGTATGGGGTTATGACTTCATTCCTGTATATCATCCTACTTTACAGTCCACAAAAGCTCTATAAAATCCTGAGCAGCTCAACTGTGTCTCTGCATGTAGACTGTGCTGTGAAGAGTCTGCTCAGGGACCCTCCAGAGTGACGAAAATGCCAAGTCACTCCCAGGTATTGCATGAAAAGAGAACATGACACCCAGTTCTGGTTGCCAGAGACTCACAAACATTCAGAAATGCTCTGTCCTGCAAGCCAAGCCACAACCCTAAGTTATTATAATTCTTGTAATTGACAGACAACTGCTAAATGCGATAAGGCAAGGGTTTCAGCTCAAAATGGTTTAAGGAGCGGGGAGGGGAGAGGAGAGCAGCGGCAGACAGATACCAGGTAGGAGGTGCAGATCGTAAAGCTTTGATGTTCTCCCCTTCAGTGGAAAGAGTGGAGACAAGATTAACAGTATTGCACTCAGTATCAGTATTATCCTGTTCAGAGCACCAGGAGATGCAGTTGTTCTGAATGTCACAGTAAAAACATGTCAGGGTACTTGCTTCTCCACTCAGTTGCTCTGTTTGAAACCAGATTAACATCCCAGAGACCAGGATTGCACCTTTTGTATTTGACAGCTGGAACTGCTTTTTGTATTCAAGAAAACTGCCTCCTTGCTGGGCACTTCAGTACTTGTCACAGAGCACCAGAGAGGTGTAAGCCAGCAGCTACCACTGAAGGGGAAGCTGGAGGGTTTATTTCCTGGCTGTGCTGCTGACGGTCCCGCAGTGGTACACACTGCCAGCATCCCAGTTGTACCTCAAATGTGACATCAGAGAGATCAAACCAGAGCCTTGTTGTTTTCATATACACTGCAGAGCAGGAGAACGAGCAAGACTCTGGAGGGATTCATATGTAATTTTGTATCCCAGACGAGCTGTACCAGTATCTGAGCTCTTTCCAACACAGCGCTAAGTGATTCACATCTCCCCTGTGGTTCATTCTACCATTGTATCTCCAGGGGAAGATGGAAATGCAAGGAGTGGCTTGTTCTGGTGGCTATCTTTTTTTTTAAAAATAAGTATTTAATTATCTTCCAGGAGGCAAGATTAAAAAAGCAAAGTAAATGCAAGGAGTGGCTTGTTCTGGTGGCTATCTTTTTTTTTAAAAATAAGTATTTAATTATCTTCCAGGAGGCAAGATTAAAAAAGCAAAGTAAATGCAAGGAGTGGCTTGTTCTGGTGGCTATCTTTTTTTTTAAAAATAAGTATTTAATTATCTTCCAGGAGGCAAGATTAAAAAAGCAAAGTCTCACTGCTTTGGGACCAGAAATTAGTGGAGTTTAATTCTTAAGGGACCTTGTTCTGCAATGCCAGCTCAGCTCCAAGGCTCTGCTGTCTCCCACTCCCACCCCTTCTTGCTGGCAGCCAGCTGTGCCGTGCCAGGAGAGAAGCTGTTGGCTCTTGCTTTCACTCCTGGCACTGTGCTGCCTTTTACTCTACGTCCACGCTGCAGTGAAAAGTGTGGCTATGACTTCTGTCAACCTTTCTGAGCAAGCTTTAATCTAGCAGTGGGGGAGAAGACCAGCTCTGCTGTGACACAGTGAGGCTCAGTCTTCCTGAGGAATCCTACTCAGCTCCTTCGAGGAACTTGCTGCTGCAGCCACACAGCTACTGAATCCCTACCCGTGATGGCTGATTTATAGCCCTGTGGGCTAAAAAATGCAAGTCTTTTGTCTGCATTGTAGACAAAGACTTTAGATAGTCTCAGCCATAAAACAGGGACCAAGAATCCCCCTCCTCGCTGGCTGTGCATCTCTAAGAAAGTATTACATTATGGTACAGGGCCACCCTGGAGTCCTGCTGCTTTGGTGACAGCGGTGGCTGGGGGCAGCCATGCTGAAAGGTGGTGTTTCAAAGGGATAGGAAGAGATGGTTATTTGGATCCAGTTCACCAGTCTTGGATTGAGGATATTTTAGGATATCCCAAAAGTCATGCATCACTGTTCAGAATCTCTCAGGGATGCAGATTTACAAAAAAATGTAGGATATGGCTGGAGAACGCCTTTACAAATTTCATTATTGTATGCTCTCTCCCCGTTTGTTAACCCAGGACTGGTTTCTTTGGGTTTTGGCTTTTTTTTTTTTTTTTTTTTTTTTTTTTTTTTTTTTTTTTTTTTTTTTTTTTTTTTTTTTGTTTTGTTTTGTTTGTTTTGTTTTGTTTTGTTTTGGTTTTTTTTGTTTTGTTTTTTTTTTTTTTATTTACCAAAACTTACTAAAGGTGGGGTTACAATCAACAATCTGTGTCAAACAGTGAGTGACTTCAGTGGGTTTGTGAGACACCCATCTTCAGGTATTCTTTTTTTGTCTCTTTGCACTTCATTTTTTTCATCATTAAAATAGAGGGCAAGAAACAGTGTTTACCCACCTTACATCACATACCTAATTACTGCTATTGAGTAGGTTTTAGTACTGCTGCTGGTACAGTGTTCTATTAGAGCTGTAACCCCAAATGCAAAAGCTTTAAGTGGCTTTTCCTTCACAAACCTCATAGAACAAGTCAAGCTTGTTATATTTAACAGGCTTGGCACAAAGGACGCTCTAATTTCATAAGGTGATGCCTTCATAAGTGGCAGCTCCTTGCTAATGAATGTATTTACCATTCAGTGAAACACATTTCTGTACTTCACAAGCTATGAAATGATGTGAGCAAACGCACTGCTTTGGGAACAACAGAAAAGAACCCGATATGGATTAAAATAATTAACATGTTCATTAAAGACATGAGGCAGTTATCGTGATTGATTTCAGAACAATGTTACATGCTACTTAACAAAACAGTACTGAAATAAAGCAATACGTCCTGTCAGAGCAGCACAGCACGAGCACAAGAAAATAATAACACTTCTGCAGCTGTGATCGGCAGGACCGGCAGACGCTGGCTCCAGCTCATACTCTCATTTACTACCACAAAGATAATGATTCCCTCCTCACACGCAGGCGCTGCTCCTGTCAGAGCTCAGAGCTGGGGCACTGGCATGGCTTGTCCCTGTGCTGGCTGGCAAAGAGTGCTCTGGAATAGACTGCAGAGCTGCTGCACTGGCAGGGACACCTGATTTCTGCTGCCCACTTTTTGCTTTCCACTGCCTGCTTTCTGCAGGATTGACCCCTTTGTAGCTGCCTGAGGAGCTGGGCACTGTCTCAAGTGTGACAGAAAAAGACCAGGTGGCACCTCAGGGCTCCAAAGCTTAGAGATAGTGGAGGAAAACACAACTTACAGACAGCAGGAGAAAACTCTTGTTTCTTAAGACTCTCTGGGGAGAACTGCAGCTAAAACAGGGATGACAACGCACTATTCCTGACGTTCCTGGGGAAAGAAAAATGTTTATTTAAAGAAAAATGTTTATTTAAAGAAACATATTCAGAGCTTTAGTCATGACTCTACCTTTAATAGCTACCAGCACTGTATTCAACCCTCTCTAATGGACTATAAAATTCCTCAGGGAATTTTTCCTAGTTCTTTACCTGGTGGTGAGTTTGTTATTTAAACAGGAAGTTGTTTAGCTCCTCTTTGTTTATCCTGATGCAGTTTTCTAGCTGGGTGCATTACCCATGGGAAGTTTTAGTGGGTTTTGGACACTGGCTGATGGACTGGGCTGCTCTGTAGTCAACCGGCAGCAAAGCTGGAGGTATTCCTTCCCATGAGCTCGGAATGGTTGTGCTGCAATTTCACTTTCCAAATCTGAAGGAAATTAGAATTTTCAATTTCAAAAGCCATCCCCTTTCCTTTATGGGCAATAAAGGAGGAATGGGAACACTTGCCTAGCCTATTCTGTACTGTTCATTATTTTACACAAATGTATCACTAGGTATCTCTTATCCTTCATAAACTCTCTACAGACAGCCTTTTTAACTGCCTCTTCTCATAGCTTTCATTATTTTCATCACCTAATATATAATACTTTTATACCTCACTTAGTTGAAAGCTGTGTAGAGATTAAATTTAGTTTAAAATATGGTCACCTCTAAGCCTTGCTAACAACTTTATTGAAATAACTAGAATAGAGAATAAATAGAATAGAGAAAGAAATATTAAATATGAATCATTCCACCTATTTAATTGTTTAGGAAAAATTGAGAAAATATCTTGAACATGTTTTACGTTGCCTTTTTGAAAGGAAATCATTTCACTTGCTGTAAAATACGTGCTAGTTTGCTGGGGAATAGATTTGGTTAGATGGTGAGCAAGAAACCAAAACAATTTCAAAGAAGGGAGACAGGTTCTGTTTTATAAACACAGAAACCCCAAGTACTACGTGCGGGTAGAGCAGCCTCATGTAGAAACTGAAATTTTTATGATCCTGGAAGATTAAATGAGAGGTTGGTGGAGTAACTCTCTCAGATTAACGGCTGTTTCAGTTTGCATAAAACAAGAAGATACCTTTTGCTACCTAAATCAAATATATCACTTTTGGTCCCTTTTCTTTGTTCTACAATTGTGTGCTGCGAATTACCTGGGCAGTAAGTACAGTCACATTTAAAAGCCAAGGTTTTGTTGTTTTGTAGCCCCCACCTCCCCCCAGACCTGTGTATGTAATTAGAAACATTGAAAATATTAACATTTCTGAGATCCCTAATGTTTGTTCTTGCAAGCAGCTCCCAAACATACCAGAATTCATTAGAAATATAACAAATCCCACTTTTTCTTTTCCACTGGTGCCATTTTAAAAATAGTAACATCTTTATTGCAACACTTCTGAAGGAAAAGGGGCTCCTTTACCCTTCTACAGACAGAGAGATGCTGCTTCTTTGTCTCCAGTCCCCCGACGGCTGCTCTATCATGCTGCTGTGGTTGTTATCAGTAGAGAGACCACGGGTGGTGGGGTGAAATGGTAGCTATAGCAGATGTGTGCAGAGCCACAAAGGAGTAATTTCAGTCTGCTTTTTACTCTCAAAGGAACACATGACCCCACAGCCACCAGCGTAGTGTCCTAGCGCATCTCAGAGAGCTTTAAAATGACTTAGAAGGACGAATGAAAACTGACCCTGGTGACTAGAGCGGGCAACAGGTCCGCCTGACCACTCCTAAATCCGCTGCACATCTCCCTCACCATTGACAAGGCTTGGAGTAGGTCTTCTTGGGATTTTAAGCTTTCCACATGAAGAAGACTCTCTAAAGTTCTTGGCAGTGTTCTCCTTGTTGCTGTGCTGTCTCAGTCTCGCACAGCTTTCGTTTCAGGGGCAGGTGCCATCAAAGCCTCTTGGAAGCTGGTGCTGTTGGAGCGCTGACAAAAGAATGATGTCAAATCACACTGGGAAAAGACACCGCAGCCCCACATCACTTGCGTGATGTTGACTCAACAGGAAAAGGGATTGAGACCTAGGAGGGTTTGCAGATGAGGGAGCTGGATGAAACCAATAATAATCTGCCACAATTTCTCATCTATTTAAGCAGACTTTGAAGTCAGCTCTTCAAAACCAAACGCTGGTACCTGTGGTAGTTCAAGTTCAAGGCCTGGCTGCCTTTTGAACTCCTTCAAAGGGGGGGCTTATACCTTATCACAGAAATGAAGGGGGAGATCCCTGTGTCATCGCCATCATTTTCTTTCATTTCTTGAGGTAATGATGCATAAAGTGTTCTGGGGAAAAGCGATTTTCCTCTCCTGACACAGGAGGTACTCCTTTGTAAGGATAGATACCGCTACATAGCTGCTTACCCTCCTCCCCAAATTACTGTTACAGCATAGTTAAAATAATCTACATGCTGTGAATAATCATTTTTCCAAGATTACCCTCTTCCCCAAATTACTGTTACAGCATAGTTAAAATAATTTACATGCTGTGAATAATCATTTTTCCAAGATAAAGCCCCATGTCCGTGGAAGAGTCAAAATGCCCAGTCTAGGAAAGGGTGTGAGTTTCTAACACCATGGACAGCATGAACACCGGGAGAAAATCCTCCATGAACGACAGTGGAAATGGCTGCTTTCCTTCCAGCTGTTTCTTCTCTAATTTTTTTTTTTCAGTTGTCCATTAGTCCTCTAAAGCAAATCAGTCTTTCCCCCCCCCCCAAAAAAAAATAGAGAACAAGAGGAGAGGCTGAGGAAACTGGACATATTTAGTTTGGAGAAGAGGAGGCTGAGGGGAGACCTCATTGCCCTCTACAACTACCTGAAAGGTTGTAGAGAGGTGGGTGTTGGCCTCTTCAAAGTGAATAAGAACATGACCAGAGGAAATGGTCTGAAGTTGCAGCAGAGGAGGTTTAGATACTAAGAAGAACTACTTTACTGAAAGAATGGTCAGGCACTGCAACAGTCTGCCCAGAGAGAGGTGGTGCAGTCACCATCCGTGGAGATATATAAGAAGCATGTAGATGTGGCACTTCAGGGCATGCTCTAGTGGCCGACATTGCAGGGTTTTTTGGTGTGTGTATGGTTGGACTCGATCACCTCAGAGGTTCTTTACAACCATGAAGATTCTGTGATTCTACGAAATTTGGCTAGGTAATAATCCCAACAAAATTCTAGCAGTTGTGTACTAACCCAGATAAAAGTACAGAGCTTTGGCAAAGTACACGGGTTGGATGAAACTGTGCAGTGTTTGATGCAGAACAGACACTTTGCCACCAATTACTGCACATAAACTCTAGCAGAGCACATAAACGGCTCAAGAGTAAATAACTGGTTACAGATTTAATACTGGCTGTCATATCGCTGCTTTATGGGTTTTATTGATGACTTACTAGAGAAGAGGAGCCCTTGTTCTGCTCCTCCCAGATCTGAGAAGACATGAGATAGATGTGGTTTACGTTTCTCTAAAGTTAGAAGTTGTGATGTAAAACACAGAAATAGACATGAATAGCGTAAAATAACTAAATAAAAAAGCCAAAGTGTGTAATTTGAAAAACATGTTTGAGATAGCTGCACAATATCCCACTTTCCAAAAGGTTCAAAGGAAGAGGGTGATGGGTAGAGCCCTATAAGGCAAGAAAACAAATACTTTGTTATGTACAGAAAGCTTAATTCTTCAAAGCTGAGTGAAAAATGTTGGCAAACTGATGCTGGGGCCCAAAGACCCCATGAATATTTGTAGTGGCTATTGCTGTTGGGCCAATACCGTCTTGCCTGACAGGAGGATCTCTGGTGGCTCCCACGCCGAGGTGGTGTCATGGTGCTGGCCTTGCAACCAGCTGGAACAGCCACGACCTCAGTCCAGCGGCACCGAGACTTCTTGGACTTTCAGCTGGGCCTGAACTTGAGGATGCCACTTCACCTGCCTCATCACCAGGACTGGCAGTTTCGGCGAGCTGGCGTTGGTGGAGCCAAGAAGCAGAGCTTCGCCTGCCTCGTGAGGAGATGGGGCCGGGCCTGTACCTGCTGCTCCCAGGAGGGAGGAAAAGTGGAAAAAAAACCTGGGAAACAGTGGAAAGTCGAGCCAAAAGCCCACCCAGCGCCACTGAACGACGCCAAAACCACGGTGCGGCTCCAGCAGACGGCACTCCCCGCTTTCGGCGCACTCACCCCCTGCTAATTGCGCGCTAATTAATTGCGTTCCCACCCGCCTCGCTGCCTGAGGAGACCGGGCGGGAAGCGGGGCCGCGCGCACTGCCTTTCCGGTCCCCGCCGCGAGGGGCCGCCGCGCGCAGGCGGAAATACTGACCCCTTCCGGACACCGTCCGCGCCGCGCCCCGCCCCGGCGTGGCCCCGCCCCTTCCTGTCGTCACGCTGCGAC
>VZRU01015669.1:196314-214083 GCA_013398155.1 Pedionomus torquatus | reverse complement strand
CGGCCCGCGGCGCCCCGGATGCTGTTCCCGCCGGCGCTTCCGGTGGTGGCGGGCGGCCGGCGAGGTGCAGGGTCTGGTGTTCTCCCGCCTCGCCCCGCAGTCCGGGCCCGGCCTGGCAGCCGGCCCAGCATGCCGGGGCGGCCCGGCCCGCCTCGACCCTCCGCCGGCTCCGCTCTATGCGGCTTACCCGTCGCTGCGCCCCGGCTGGGACCTGACCACAGCTCGCTTTGCCTTCTCCCGAGCGCTCCTCCTCGCTGCCGCCCGGTGAGTGGCCGAGGCACCAAGGCCTTTCCTCGGGGGGGGGCCACTTGGGAGGGTTCAGCGGGTCCGAAGGGGTCCCTGCCGCCCCGCTTCGCCTCGGGCGCTGTGGAGGAGACGGGGCCGTGATTTAACGGGCTTTGGCTTGCCTGGGTTTGCTGCACCTGAGCCCAGGTGGAGTTGCGGAGTTGCCCCTTATCTCCCGAGGCTTTTCCTGTCCTCTCTGCTTCCCAGCACCGAGGAGATAGGAGCTGTCGTCGGTGTTAAGCGAGGAGCTCCGGAGATCTTCTGGTGGGTAAGAGGATTATGAGGCTTCCATACTTATTCAGCCTCTGGCCTTGCTTTTCTGGCTCTGATGCCTTGTGGCTGGACACCTGCTTGCTGGGCACAAGGCTCATAGGTTCGCTCTAGACTACCAAACTTAGCTGAGAGGTTCCTGGGGAAACACAGCTTTTAAGTTCAAATGCACTGTGTTTGCCCTGAACTGTTAGCATTGAGGTCATAATAATAAAGGTGTTTGCTTCTGAAAATAGATAAAATAGCTAACACCTAGTTGTCTTGGTTAATTGAAGTCAATCTTACATGTCAGTGATGTTGTCAGTTCACAAAGGTGATGAAGAACAGCCTTTGTTGGGAGAAATGTTGCTTAATTTGACGAGTGCATAACATAAAATATGTTTTTTTAGCAATGGAAGCTCCATATGATGGCACTGAAGTAACTGTGGTAATGGAGGAAATAGAGGGCACTTACACTTATGCATCACCAGTGCCGTCTAAGAAGAAAAAGAAATATAAAGGTGCTGGTGATCATGGAGAAAAAGCCAAAAAGCCTAGGTAAGACCTTTCTGTCTTCATATGCATAGCATATGGGAGTAGTTTACCTTGTTTCTGAGAAGAGTGAACTTTGCAGTGTGCTTGGAACATTTTGCAGTGGAAAAGTTCAAATATGAAAAATTAACTTGAGACTGTGGGCCCACCCTGAGATCCTTCCCTTTATGGCTGCTATTGTTACTTGATCTTTGCGTACTCCACAATAATTTGCCTTAGGCTCTTTCTCCTTATTTCAGAGGTTCTCCTCAGACTTGTAGTTTTCATTTGATCAAAAAATACATTTAGAAGGAGAATTGAATGTAATATGCTTATCACTTGACATTGAGACAGATGTACACCTTGTGGATTTTTTTTTTTGCAAAAGAATATATGTGGAGTGATGTTAATGTTTTCATCTCTGGTGGTGTTTCAGATCTGCTTACCTCCTCTACTATTATGATATTTACTTGAAAGTACAGCAAGAGCTGCCCCACCTCCCTCAATCTGAAATCAACAAAAAGATCAGTGAGAGCTGGAGGCTGCTCAGTGTGGCTGAAAAAAGCTATTACTTGGAGAAAGCCAAGCTAGAGAAAGAGGGGTTGGACCCGGTAAGTCATCTTTGTGCCAGTTCTTAGCCGTTTGAAGAGAGAGACTCTTAGCTGCTTATGCAGCACTTTGCAGGGGGGTTAAGTCTAGATTCCAGTTGTATTTCTGCTTTGGGCAGCCTGCGAAGAAGCAAAGCATGAGGCCACCGCCTCTTTGGTTTGCCTTCTGTTTGTTCAAGAGAATGTCTTGAAATTCAAGAAGGGTATGTCTAGTACCCACTGATGGGGATGGTAGTTATTTTTGTGTCACGTCTTCAGGGTGATTGATGGTAAAATGGATGATGAAACCAGGGCTCAGAGGGATTCTACAGGCTCTGTCACACGGAGAAATTCCCAGCAGAGTACTTCAGAAAACCAGTTAAACTTTGGGTACTTAAATTGCAGGATTGAGAACTCAATCTCTTCCTTATATTTGTTTATTCCTTACTCTGTTTGCCAACAGAACTCCAAGGTGTCCACTCGAACTGCAGTAGTTCCAGACATTCCAGGATTCCGTAAGATTCTTCCTCGTTCAGATTATATAATTATCCCCAAAACCACTCTTCAAGAGGACAGGAGCAGGCAGTCGCTGGAACTGTGTGTGACACAGGGTCAGGCAGTGTCTGAAGGGTTAACAGCTTCCACCAATGTCACCAATGTCTCCTGTGATGCTGTGCAAAACATCCTTTCTGTGGACTCGAGCCACGTTGGCATTTCTGAGCAGTGCATTGCCATTGAAGGACTTGCAGAAGAGGCTGCTTCCTTTGCTCAGGCAGATGCTGTGGAAGAAGTGGTTGCATCAGAGGTTCTCTCTCACTATGTTGGGCCTGTGACAGAGAAAGTGGCTGGAGATATCCTCTTGGATGAGGCTTCCTTGGAAATAGAAGGGCAACCATATCAAACAGCCCGGGTAGTTATTGAAGAGACTCTGGTTAGCAGCTCCACAGACATCTCCAATGGGAGCATCGCTGTGGGCCGTCCTCAGGTTTCAGATGGTGTGTCTGTGGTCACCGTGGTGACTGGGAGGGTAAGTTATTCTGGTGACATTCAGCCTCCTGTTGGCGTTTCACCTGAAATGTCTGAGTGCTTTTTAACATATTTCACTTGGTGGCTGTGGGAGATCTGTGTTGCCCAGTGTGCTTATGCTCGGGTGAGGGAAACAGCACTTCTGTAACTCAGTGATTACAGCTTCTCTGCTGCAGATTGACTGCCAAATGCTGATATCACTTGTATCTTAAGATGGTTTTTAAACTTAATCCTTAGTACTTGGGGTGGGTTCCACAGTCAGACTACAAGATTTTGGGGAGAAAACATGTTATCTCTCTGCTCCTGATTGTTGTGAAATCTCTTGATTTCAGAGAGGTAGAAGGGAGTCCTTTTAGGTTGAGGTGTTAGGGATTGGTTATAGAAAACCTTATTCCATGAAGAATTGCATCTGCTGTTTTCAATTTCAAGTTGTAGAGAGTTTGGTAGTTTCTAGAGTAGAGCTGGTAAGGCTGTTGCTTTTGAAATCGTTGCTCTTTTTTCCTGTTTTCTGGTCTTATTAGGCCTTAAGGCATATATTCAATGGTAATGCTCTTGAGAGTGTAGGACACAGGTCACCATGTCTTATTTTCTGCATTTATTTTCCCTTTGGCTTCATTTTAGGATACTGAAGAGAGTAGCTCCTCCACACCCACTACTCAGTTTATTATGTTACCTTTGCCAGCTCATTCTGTTGTGGAGAACCCAGCATCAATTAAATTGGTAAGAAATTTAGAGTCTTATATGATCTCTTAAGGTATTGGATGTATTACCATAGGCGTTTATTAAAATATGTTAGACTAAGAAGGGTCTGATAATGATAAAGATAATGGTTCTTAAAGATAATCCAAATTGGAGTTGTCATGTCAGTTGATTTATTTCTTGTCCATTTTATGTGCTGCTGGGGGTCTGTGACTTCCTAGAGTGTCTTAGATGGGCCTGTTCCTGATGCCTTTGTCCGCCAGGGGTTCTTGGAAACTGATGAAATAGATAATGCTATCACAACACATCTGGTCAAAAGCAGTTCCTGTGTTGCCCTTTTCAAGATCTGTGTAGCCATCTGTGTCCTCTAGTTGGATGTATGTTTTTCTTCATAAAATGCCATTGTCCATCCCTTTAAGGGCAGGAATCTACTTTTGTGCCAGGAACACATGAGCTCCCCAGTCTCGTGGATGGTTGTTGCTTTAGCCATGACAGGAGAGGAGCAGCAACCTAAGGTTTTCAGAAGCCACAAAAGGGTTGTGTGGCCTGTTGCATGAGGAACAATTGCATTATTTCTTTAATCTAACCACTGCAGCCACCTGTATTTCTGCAGCCATTGTAGGACTTAATTGTGCAGTCAGCACTGCAGCTCCTAGTAGTGTATAATCTGGCATCAAATCCTGTTTTCCATGCCCTCTATGCGTCCAGCTGGTGGGACACTGCAGATATTGATAGTGGTGCATAGTATGATATTCTTCTAGGTGTCTTAGGGAGAATGGAATTACCTCAGTTTTTTGCTCCTGAGGAGAAGGGCCTGGCTTAAATTGTCCCATTTTTGTGACAGCAGCGCTTGCATTTATAGAAGAAAACCGTACCTAGTTAGTGACGTATGGCACAACAGCTCCCTCCGGAGTGTTGAGTACAGAATATTGAGGAGTGCTGTGCTAACAAAAACTCAATGTGTTGATGCGGTTGCCCTGGCAGAGATGATGGGGTCTGCTGGAGTTGGCTTTATAAATAGCACCTGGTGGTGTTGCTGCAGTAGTTTATAGCAAGTTACACTAAAGCACCAGGGAATATTTGACCACTGCACACAACAACAAAGTACTGATGGAAACCGCCTCTGCGTCATGAGAGCTTGTCTTCAAGGCCAGTCGCCCTGTTGACATGAATGTTAATCACATCTCGCCTCACTGTGGACTGTTGTTTGAGTCGTTTTTATACCATCTTATTGTGACTCTTTCATATTCATAAGAGAACTGTTACATCACTGTAAATGCAAGGTTAGCTTCTCCAGTAGGTTATACACATAGTTCACCTCTGCTTTGCAATCAATTTGAGCTAAATTCTACCAATACTGGAGGCTTCTGTATAGACTAAAGGTTTAGACTCAAAGTAGTTATGGTGCTGACTCAGGCTAATCCAGCTCTGCAGTGGCTGACCAGTGAAAGGAATAATAGTGGGAGACTGGTGGTTTGCTGAATAATGTTTGTAAACTGCTTGCAAGGAAAAGGGGAGTGATGAACACAGCTTTGTGTTTTTTAGATCTGTAGAAAAATTCTTGACAACTCTCGTTTCAGACAACCACCTATACTCGCAGGGGACATGGAAATTGCACCAATCCTGGCTGTTCCTTCACTTATGTCACCAGACATAAGCCACCAAAATGCCCGACGTGTGGGAACTTCCTGGGAGGGAAGTGGATCCCAAAGGTAAATATACCTGTCCTTCCCTGATCTTTCAGACAATAAGTGCTGGTTTTGTGAATGCTTGTGATATTTCTAGACCTGTAGATTTAGCACAGGAGGTCAGATATGCTAGAACTGATCTCTGTGCTTGTGCTGGAGCAAGTCACCATTGCAGAGGACACTTGGCTGAGGTGACACAGACCCAAAATCACCACACCTGGAGTAAAGGTGCCACTTGTGATGTTAGTATCAGAATAGCTAGGGCTGCATTTGGTAACTGCTATTGAGAGGGCAAGCATTTTTCTGGTCCTCTGCCTGCATTATAGTTCCTGTGACTGGAAGGCATTGCTTGTTCTTCCTGCTACAGCCCTAGCTAAGCTCAGGGATATGGTCAAATCATTTGTTTTGTGGTAATCTATCTGTGTTTAAAGTTTTTCTACAAATTGAGGCTTTCTGTGGTCTTTTGACATTGTTTTATCAACAGAAAGGAGGAACAATTCTTAACTGCAGTAGGTATATGATCCTTTGGGAGCTTGTTAATAAAGTTTGTCTTGTGGAAGCTGAAGTTCTGTTGGGAATTGTTGACTCATGGTCATGGGTCTGGTCATTTCTGATGTTCTGACCTTTGGCTGGAAGGAAATTCTCAGGTATTGGTGGAGTTATAAAGTTTGAGTGGAAAAGTCTTTCTCCACAGGATAACTACTCTGCTTAAGTTCTTGGCATCTGTACTAGCTGTATACAGCAAAAAAACACCTGCTCCTTAAACCTTGGCAATATCATGGTAATTAGTCAGCTCTGAACAGATGTATGCTTGTTAAATTTCTGTGTGAAACAAGGCTTCTCAGGCACAAGTTAAAGGATGTTCCCTGTGAAAATTTGCATTGACATGGAGTGGCTTTATGGGGATTTGTTCTCAACCTCCTTTGTTTTGTGTCTGGACTCAATAAGTATTTAGGGGGGAGAACTTTTTCAGGCAGTGTCCAAACTCTGTAGTGTCTGGGCTGATGGCTGGGCTTCCTGTGTGGTAGGATACAAATAGTGATGATGGCTTCTTTGCTTTTGTTCTCTAAACCTGCTGAAGTGGATAGACAGCTAACTGCAAAAACATGTTTCTGTCTGACTATGGCATGCCTGCTCCCGTTAAATCCTTCATTGATTAGAGCTGAAAGGTTTTAGAGGAAGTTTTCTTTCAGGCTTTCAGAACGTGTTTGCATAAACAGTTCTACTTGTTTTTATGGTGTCAGGCCTTGGGAAAAACATGCATCAGCAGTTTTTTTTAAACCAATAATAACATCAGTAAAACTGTAAGTAAATCTATACATACCTTTCTGTTCCTTAAAAAGAAGGAGGACTAGGTTAGAAATTGTCTGTTTTTAAAAACCTAGGTTATCCTCCTGCGTATGAACTCTGTAGAGAGCTCAGAATTGTGTTTATCATGCCAGAAACTCTTGATTCCATTTCTGGTGTCTCTTTGCATATTACTGATTCAGTGTTCTCATCTTCATTACCCTCAATGGTCTTAGTCTTGAAAATAACATTTTTCTTGAAGTAAAAAAAAACCTTCCTTAGTGATTTTGTTTCCTGACTTGCACAAGTGCATGCTCTTCTGAACGCATGTGTCCAAAATATACAAGTTCTCCATTGCTTTGGTTCCTCAGTGGTGTGGCAGAACAGGCAGTGTCAGAGCTGAGGCTCTGAAAGGGGAGCGTAGGAGGTGGGTCCCTGTTACAGAGAGTGGGGGGTGAGTTTGTGATGTTGATGCTAATGGTGTTATTTGAGGGGGTTTAAGAAAGACTGATTCTTCAAAGTAAACAGTGCCTAAAAATAATACACGAAAGGCCCAGAGGCTACATGAGATGTTAACAGGGACTTTGCTGTCATGGGAGATGATGTCTTTCTGCTATCATAAAATTCACTGCTTAAATACTTAGGATTTTGCTGTTTTGATCCAGGCAAAACGAGGCAATGGCAAACCTGGCGTATGTGGAGGGAACATACTAATTTGGGAAAGCCTAAAGCTCTGAAATGTAACTATCTCTTTGTTTCCAGGAAAAGCAACCAAAAAGCAAAACTGAGCCAAATTCAGGCACCTCTCTTAAAGCTCTGGCAGCTAAAAGAGGTCAGCAGTCAGCATTCACAGAACCAGCAGCTGTTAGCGAGAGCACCTCCAAGTCTGCCTTGGAAAGCTCTGAAGCTGTCAGCCAGCTGCTGAACGCTGTGCCTGTTGGAGGGCAAATGCAGGAGAGGGAGTGGGAGGAAGTGATCATCTCTGAGGCTCACATTCTGGCCAACAATGTGCTTGCTGAAGACAGAGGGAGTGCTGTTGGAGCGATGCTGGGTCAAGAGAGCCAACGGCAAGGAGACTCGTCCTCGGAGCAGGCAGAAAAAGATAGCTTAGGGCTGGGGAGGCCACCTTCTTCCGAAGTGTCGAGTTCAAATGCCTCTTCAAAAAAGCCAATGGGGTGAGTCAGTTTTCCATATGTTATGGGAGTGTATGATGTCTGCTGTGTGCTAATGGGACTAATCCAAGAAATTGAAGGCTGTTGGCAGTGCTTCCTGTAAGACAGGTTCTGTTCACTGTTTTCTGCCAGCTCAGAATTGTTCCCTTGAGATTTTGTCCATTAGAGCTAATTATTTTTTAAAATTGACAAATGGTAGTCACAGGGCAGGTGTATCCTTAGCGCTATTTCTCCTTTCTACTGCAATATTTGTAATTATTGTACTAATGAAACAGTTCAGGGAAGAGCAGAAAATTGAGGCTGAGGGTGAAACCATGGGATTTTTTTTCCAATTGCAGCTCTTGTCTTTCAGAATTGATGCTCCAGCTGCTACACACAAAGGACAAGAAGTAAAAAGCAAACCAAGACCTAAGCCCTCCTTGCTGGCTGCAGCAAGACCCATGCGAGCCATTCTGCCTGCACCAGCCAGCGTGGGGAGAGAACCCGGCACTGAGCAGCCAAGCAACAGACAGGCCTTTGCAAATACTGGTAAAAGCAGTATTCTCTGGTGTGATTTGGGAGTGGTTGTGTTTCCTCACAGCGTTGAGTGGTCTCTGTCAAATAACAAGATATGTCTGAAGGGAGGTAGTGACCTACCCTAGAAAAACCCCCACTCTCTTTCTGAGAGTTCAGGTAAATGGGCCATGCAACACCTGCTCGAGTCATTTCAAGTTCAGAGGAAAAATCTCACATGACTATGATGGCACTTAGTAAAGATGTCAGAATGAAAGAGGGCCTGTTTTCTCGTACCTAACCTGCTGCATCCTTTTTTTCCTTCAAGACAAGCATTCCCCTGTGAGAACATCAGGCTTGAAGCCCAGTACGCTGAAACAATTAGGCCAATCGATTCTGCAGCCACCAGGTGTTGAGGAGCGAAAGGTACATGTGGTTTGTTCTTCAAATGCATATTGGTTTCCTGTGATGAGGGATAGGACATGGGTGATGAGAAACAGCATGTAAAAATGTAGCAGCCTTATGATGATGAGATCTGTGACTGACAGTTTTTATGAGATGGCTCAGAAGCCATGATAAATGGCCAACTGTAAGAACTGAACTGAGAGATGCTGTTGGCTGCTTTGAGAACCTCCCAGCTACTTCCAGAAAAAAGTTTTGAGGATCTGCTAGTGCTTTGATAATCTGACATGCAGTACTGAGGCTTTCACCTGTGAAATCTGACTGGGTATGCCAAGATGCTGGAATACTTACGTTTGAATTGTGATGTTTTTGTATGCAAAACAGTGTGTTGTAGTCCTCTGATATTAACATTAATTGATTTCTCTTGGGCAAAAAATGCTAATAGGTATTGCTTATAGGATGGATGTATCCCTTAGTATGTGTCTCATGGGTGTGTTTTTTTTCTGCTTTCAATCTCTAGCTCCACAGTGCTTTGACCAGCAGGGCGTCTCAGGTTAAAGTTGTGGAGGTCAAACCGGACGTATTCCCTTCCTACAAGTACAGCTGCACCGTAACTTTGGTGAGAATCTTTCAGATGGTGTGACTTAAGCCATGGGGGGTGTCATCTCTGGGATGAGATCATTATGTGACTTTCCTTTTACTGACTTGCAGAAATGTATGTCGCAGTTAATGTGAGACAGTCTGTACTTTGTGTGCCTTCTGCTGACCTGATCCAGGGTGACTGTACGCTGTTGCAGTCACGCTTGGGACCTTGTTGAGAGCTGGATTTTTCTTCATGTCCCAACATAATCCCTATTCTTTCCTTGAGCTCAGCAGGAGGATCTGAATGAGTTTAATATGTGAGTGTTTGCCGTCTCTGGAACTGGTGCCAAAATGCTTGAGTGCCAGTTAAAATGTTCTGTGCAAAGTGAAAGGACCTGATGTTTGACTTTTAAATGAGGTGTTATAAAGTGGTTGTAAACTACATGGTATTCAAGCAGACTTTTCTAAAATCATATTGACATCTAGAACTCAAGGTCATCAAACATCTCTTTTTGTGTCATTCAGGATTTGGGATTGGCAACATCAAGGGGCAGAGGGAAATGCAAGAACCCCTCTTGTAGTTACGTGTATACAAACAGGCACAAGCCACGAATCTGTCCAAGCTGCGGATACAATCTTGCCAAAGACAGAGCTGAGAAAACAGCAAAATCCCTGGTAAGGTTCAGAATAGTTTGTCTTACTAAATGGTGATTGTGGAGCAGGTGGGGAGGTACCTTAGTTTGTGAGCTCCCATGGGAACGTGTTAATTACTCTTCATTATGGTAGGTTTTTCTAAGAGCTGAATGTCCTATTGAAAATACTTGTGGTGATGTTTGTGTTGTCCAGCTTCCTGCATCAGTGGTGCTTCAGGCTGAGAATGAGACTGAGTTTACTCAGTGCTACCACTGGATGTCTCTATAGCTTAAAAATGCTTTGCATTATGTCGGCACGTGCTGGGGAAATCACCCCTGAAGCCACATCTGTTGTGTCAGCTTTGTTCAACTTGAGACTTCATCAAGAAATTCCCAAGCGTGCTCTGCTTTGTGACCAGGTTGTGGCTAATGTCACTTGAGTTAGTATTTCTTGTATCAGAGCTTTCTATTTTTAGGGGTTTGTAGTGCAACTTTACCTCCAGCCTGAATTTATTTCTGGATATAGTATTTTTTTTCTATAGTAACAAGATACTTTTTCAGTTGTTTCGTGATAACTGAAACTGCTGACAACAATTATGGACATAAATAATGAATTCTTGGTTTTGGTTGCTTGGGGTTTCTTTTGCATTTGAAGTTTCAAAAGCTAGCTTTTCTCATACAGAATTGTTTTGTTTGGTTTTTAAAGGAAAAAAAAAGAGAAAAAAAATAAGAGAAAAAAAAAAAGTGCCCTGTTAGCTGGAATGCCCACTCAGCATATAGGCAGGGTATGTTTTAGTCTGTGTGGTAATATGACTCTTCCACTTGCCTTTTTTACTTTGAAGAACATAACTTCTTGTAGCATTTTTTTAAAAAATAAACAAACAGGAATTGCCTGTGTGAAACTCACACATAAGCAGCTGTGTAAGGAACAGCAGTGTGCTTAGCTTAGCTTGCATTTTTGCATGTGCCTTGTCTCTTCCTCATTTATTTTTTTTTATTTTCTGATTGTAGATCTGTTTAACATTCCCATCACACAGTTCATTGTTGTCCCTGCGCTTTTGGACTGATCGTTTATCTCGTTGCTAGACTAGACAGAAAAACAGGTCAAAATGTTGGCAGAAGAGTTCAAGTGATTAAACAGATTAGTCTGTTTGCCTTCTTGCTGCTCTTCTGAGCCACACAGAGTTTCATTCTCCTGCATGTGTGCGTTTTGTCTTGATAATGTATACGCGTCTAAGGACTGTGGCTGACCAATTGTGATTGATGAGTGTATTCTGTACATCAGAGCCCCTAGTTCTCAGCACTTGTTTCCCCTCCTTTCTGGAGAGGGGTGCAGACTGCCGTGGCTGTCTGAGCATGTTACACAGGAGAATGTGCTTGTTACAACCCATGGAGAAAGGCAGAGATGATTGCCAGGATTATTGAGGTGTTTATATACCTCTTGATGGCTGTCCTCACCCTCTCGATCCTCCATCTCTGCACTAACGCTCCAGTTTACTGGCAAATCTGTGATGGTCTTATAGGAGTTTTATAGGAGTTCCTGAAAGGCTGGGCTGTAATAAAGTATTCGTGCTGGAGCAATTCAGGCTTGAAGCCGCTGTGTAGGGTCAATGATTGAGCAGTGGAGTAGAAGTCAGCTAGGTACAACGGTTACTGGTTTTCTGCTACCTTTTATGGCTTCTTAATATTTCATCCCTGTGCTTGCTTAGTTGAACTTGTGAGTGTTTGACTTGTTTTCTAGGAAGTCAGTCCAGCTCATTCTGATGCGCTGAACACCAGTGAGCCCCTAACCCCATCCCAGAAAGAGATCCAGCGTCAATCCACCCTGCAGTTGCTGCGTAAGGTAATGCAGATCCCAGAGAACGAATCAGAACTGGCTGAAGTCTTCACCCTCATCCATGAACTCAACAGTTCGCGGCTCATCCTGTCCAACGTGAGTGAGGAGACAGTCACCATAGAGCAGACCTCCTGGTCAAACTACTATGAGTCTCCATCTGCGCAGTGCCTCCTCTGTAACAGCCCACTGTTCAAAGGGGGACAGAAGTAAGATTCTGTTTTAGACTTGTGACTCTTTCAACCTCGTGCTGATGTTCTATGCTACAGGCCTTCCTGAAACAAGTATTTGCTTTAGCCCTGCATTAGTAGTGGTGCTGGTGTAAGTGACACTGAATAAGCTACAAGCTACGTGTGTGTGGAAAGGGTTTAGCTGGTTAGCAGTAAGCTATTCCTGTTTCTCCTGCACAGTGTGGTTTGTCATAGTTATAATTTCCATACAGCAGGAGAGCTTGATCAAAGAGTGACTGCCAAGTCTAGTTGTAATTTTTTTTTTTCTTGAAACGGAATCTTTTCATTAGTCATCCCTTCTTTGTTTTCCAGTCTGATGTTTTGAGGCTGACAGAAGCAAAATTGTGGAATTATAGATGTGCATTATGTGACTTCCCTTTTCTCTCCCTGATTTGAATATTTCCTGTGTGGATCTCTTTGTTTCTGGTCTTTGTTTATGTTCTTTTCATGGCTTAGCGTGGGCTTGAGTGAATTCTTTTTTTTGAACACATATCCATATTGAAACCTGAAGGACTTTCAGAAATTACCATGTATCTAGATTACCCAGATTTGTTTAAAAGCGTATAGGATATCTCCTCTCTAAGTCTGCCGAACATCCACCTGTTGCCAAAAAGCCTGAGCTGAAATGTTTCCTGCAGTGAAATGTTGGGTTGTTTACTGTTGTGTTTCTTTCTTCAACCAAGAAGACTTTCTTGATACCAATTAAGGATGTGTCCTTTGGTCAGGCTAGCACTAATTAAGATTTTACCAGCAGGGATACTTTTTATACTCAGTAATTCTTGTAGAACAGAGCTATTTTGCACCCCATCCCTCACTTTGTGACTTACCAACTTGTGCATTGTGGATCCTTGTTTTGATCCATGGTAGATCCACTGCTTTGCAGTGCTCTGCATGTGGGACTCTCACATATGCCTGTGTAGGCTCTAATTAAACCCCTGCCAGTAGGAGGGAGCTGGCTTTGACTTTGATTCCTGTTTTCTCAGGTGGACAGCTGTATTTCTGCCACTAGGGCACAACTGACATTTTCCTGTGTGAACTTCCTTCTCAGCAGCTGCACTGTAGAGGAGCAGTTTTGTGTGTGCAGGGACGGGCTGTCAGGTCAAATGTGTTGCTCGTCACCTTTTTTTTGTCTCACGGCCACAGGGCTGACGCTTCACCCAGGGCTGCTGAGGGCTGTAGGTTTTCTCCACCTCTCAAAAACTGTGCGCCCAGTGTAAGGAGCAGGAGAGATGCTGTAGCTCTGTTAAGAAAAAATGTGAGCAGTGACCTGACTCTGCCAGGGGAATCCATTTTAAAATTTAACATTATTTTTTTTTTCTGGTGTTCTGTGGTGTGTGCTGGCTTAGACTGACGTACTAATGAACTGATCTCAAGTAGAACGTTTCAAGTTACTGTGGGACTGGACTGAAAAGCCTGTTGGCTTGACTCTGAGTTGTCTTTTGTTGTCTGTTACAGTTCCCTTGCTGGTCCTCAGGAGTGCTGGCTGCTGACAGCTAATAGATTACAGGTGGTCACAGCTCAGGTCAAAGTGTGCTTGAACCCGCAGTGTCTGGCCCTCCATAGCTTCACTGATATTTACACAGGTAGGAAAAAATCCAAGTGTGCATGTCTGCAGTCTGAACCCTTCAGAAGCCTTGGACTGTATCAGGGCATTGTCTTTGCACAGAAAAGCCTATCTCTTGCTTTGGTGTATTAAACTTGAATTATTTTTGACTTACGCTATTCTGCTTCTGCAAGTAAATCCATATTTTTGAGGAAAAACGCGTATGAATGCTTTGAGGAATCTGGTGCCTTAAGTCTCCTCTGTATAGGTGACAAATGTTGCGTTCTGCAAGGCAGCCCCCGAGAATGATAATCAAAGACGTCTCTGCAGAGTGCTCTTTCTCAGTGGTATTTCACTGTGAGCCTCCTGCAAGGCAACATGGAGCTGAGGAGGTGGATTGGCTGCTGTGCCTTGCAGCTTTTGAAATTTAAATGCAAGTCAGAAAGGAGCTAATCTTGCTGATGTGCAGAGGGAACTGTCCCAGAAGCACTATCTACATGTTCCATTATCCTCTGAGCTGTAGTTGTGTATGTTGAGTGTCATTAAGGAATATAACCTTATAGGCAATGACTGAATGACTGTCTTGTTTTAATTGCAGGCCTTTTCAATGTGGGTAACAAGCTGCTAGTGAGCTTGGATCTTCTGTTTGCAATCCGAAACCACATTAAACTTGGAGAGGATCCCAGAGTGGCTGTTGGCAACATTCTTGACTCTGTTCAGGAGCAAACTGGTGGGTTTTCCTTTTTTTTTAACCATAAACCACCAAACTGTGACCTGCTGATAATTGTTAGATTATAAAAAGGTGAAAGTCACCTCTTCTAGTATGACATGTGTACTTCTTAAATCCAACAGTACCTCTGTGACCAGTTCTTTGTAACAGTTCTCTGGAGAACAGATTTGTTTGTTTTCTGCATTAGGAGAGTTCTACTATCTCTCCACTGACTTTAGGAAGTGAAAGCTGTGACAGTGGCATGTTCTCTTTTCAGAAAAAAGCCTGAGCCCTGATGAGCAGGTTCAGCTCCAGGAACTGCTGTGCAATGGCTACTGGGCCTTTGAATGCCTAACGGTGCGGGACTACAATGATATGATCTGTGGAATCTGTGGCATAACACCCAAGGTGGAAATAGCCCAGAGGAATGTGGAAAATGTCCTGGCACTTAAAAATATAGAGGTAGGCTTTTCACAGGGTTCACATCCTGTTTGTGATCAAAGCAGATCATAATGACTTCTGCTGACTCTGGGCTTTGTAATGCATAATAATTACACGAGACCTTTCTAAGCATTTTTTTGCTGATGCCTGGCAAGAGGATGTGGCTGGAGTGGTGATGCTTGCTCTTCCTCTTAGAGGTGTTGTTATATGGTTTAGAGAAAACAATATCTTCTGTCCCTGGACCACAGCTTTTCCCCAGCAGCCTCTGACAAGTAGGGACCTTGGGTGAAAGTTGCTGAACTTGGCCTTCTTCCTTTGACACAAAGGCATTCCTTTTTTTTTTTCTCCAATGGTACTTTCCTTGAGTGCTGTTTTTCTAATAGAGAAAAGGCCCTACTACTAGTATGCAGCATGTCTGGCTTTTATGTCAAATAAATGGTTTTGACTCTCCCCCAACGAGAACCCTTCCAGACCGGGTTTCTGTGCAGCCTGCTCTAGGAGGACCTGCTTTGTCAGGAGGGATTGAACTAGATGATCTCCGGAGGCCCCTTCCAACCCTGTATCATTCTGTGATTTTGGGGAACTCTAGGAGCCTGAAGTTATCTTGTTACATTGGGCTGAGCACTCTCCTGGGTAGTCCTCATGCCTTGAGTGAGGCTGATGCAAAATTGTCAAAGGAACTATGGCTATTTGTATTTGATCAGTGTGTTTCTTGATGTTTCTAGTTTACTTGGCCAGAATTCGTGCCATCAAGTGAAGTGAATGTAGAAGACTTCTGGTCCACGATGGAGACAGAGGTGATTGAGCAGATGGCTTTTCCTTCCAGCATTCCTATTACAAAATTTGATGCCTCTATAGTTGCTCCTTTTTTCCCTCCACTGATGAGAGGAGCAATGGTGATCAATACTGAGAAGGACAAGAACCTGGATGCGCAGGCAGTGCCAGGTAACTGCTGAGGTTGTGCTTATGAAGGGAGTGCTTTACGTGGTGGTGACTTCAGTCTTCTGGTGATGTTTAGAGTTGAGAATTGATGATTGCATGACTCTTTAAAACTTCTATCTGCTGAGAGAAGGCAAAAATGCTGGGGTGAGTTCAGCTTTTCTTGGGATACTTAGCAGCTTAAACTTTGGCCTGCCTGGTGAAGCTTGAATTCACTGGTGTCCTCTGAGGCATTTGAGACATGAAGGACATGAAAACACTGCTCCACAAGTGACCTACAGTCTGATTGCAGAGGGGTGCATGCACAATTTGAATGCCAGTTGGTATTTGGTTTTTGTTAGACTGATACCTGAACTGTGAAAGCTGCAGCACTGCTTGCTGTCTCAATATCACAGTCTTGGTAAAGAGTGAATAAATTTTTACAGAACTTGAAAAAAAGATTTGGAGATGGACATGTTAGTTCCGATCAACATTCACTATATTCATATACTGTAATGCAGTATTTGCATTGACTGCATTTAACAAGAAACTGTGAGATGAAGGAGCTCAGATGTACGAGAGCTAAGTTTAGCTAGCACCCATTTCCCTTAAGAATTTAGGTATTGGGTATAAGAGGGAAATGTGATTTTGCAGGCTTAAGGAGTGTTTGAGTTGGCTTTGCAGACAGAGCTTCAGATGTTTTAGAGAGTTGAGCTGCAGAAGGGCTACATGGGCTTTTGTGGAAGTGGAGCTCCAGAGAAAGATCCAGGGAGGAGATGTGAAGGGTGGTCCTGGAACTGCTCAGTCTGAAGGCTGCAGTCACATTTCTCTGTGTTCTTCTGTCACTTTTTTATCCTCACATCAGCCCAACTGGTCATTTAAAG
Source organism: Pedionomus torquatus (assembly GCA_013398155.1). Lineage (NCBI taxonomy): Eukaryota > Metazoa > Chordata > Aves > Charadriiformes > Pedionomidae > Pedionomus > Pedionomus torquatus. Next base: position 197,892 of record VZRU01015669.1, on the reverse strand, counting down.
GTTACAAAAACCAGTATAGTCTCATGGAGCCTGCAGCTCTGCTGGGCTCAGTTTGGTGACTTCACTTGCAAGGGTTTGAAAGAAGTGTGGGCTGTGACATGTTTTGGGAATAGGACTATGTATGGCTTTCTCTTGCTGCAGTTGGTTGAGCAATCTCTGCTTCGGTAGTCTTACTAAGAAATTATTTTGGTGACTTCCCTTCCTGAGAATTAAACGCTGAGACCTGTGTCCCTCCCGCCGTTGCAGGTAATGGCAGTGCCTTGGTGAGGCTCCTACAGGAAGAAAACTTCAGGCTTGAGCTGATAAGCTCTTACAGTGAGGAAGAGCTGCAGAGCTTTCTGACACAGTGCAGCATCCCCTGGGACGCTTCAGCTACAAAGGTAATGGTTTGTTTGCCCACAGAGAAGCCTGCAGGAGTGGAGCTGTTCTTCGCTGTCACACTTGCCATCCTGGATAATTAACTTCTTATCTGAGTGCACTCAGGGCAGGGGTGGGTTAGAAGTGAGTGCCTGCAGAGATTATAGGGTAATTTACACATGGTGAAATAAACCAACCTTTGTGGGCTAGAAGAGAGGAAGCCTGTAATTACCTTGTCACAGGCTCTGTGTTGTGTAATTTCTTGTCATCCTCACAGTGCTGAGTGTGGGATTAGGAAGTGACTGGATGAAGTGCAAATCAGGATTTGGGAGACCTTGCCTGCAGCCTTCTCCCTCTCTGGAGGAGTCTATTAATTCTAGCCTCACACAGACTTTCTCTGGGGCCTCTCTTTTCTAGGACCAGCTCTGCTACTCCCTCCTGGCACTCTATGAGTTTGTACAGAACGGGACAAGTGTCACAAAAGCCTCTGCTGATCACACGGGAGGGAAGATCTACAAAGTGTGTCCACATCAGGTAAGAAAGGCTGGGTTAAGCTATGTTTTGTCTTACCTAGCTTTTCACTATTGTCTGACTTAACCAGTGTGGAATTCCCTCATTAAGTAAAAGCAGCGGAGTGGGCCAGTCTGAGCCTTGAGAATGAAACACACTGCCTTGAGGGCTTGGGACTGAGCAATCCTGCTGGAGACTTCAAGATCAATTACTGATCTAAAACCTGGTTTTGGTGTTGCTGTGAGGTGGAGCTGAAAATCACCTCTTCCTGAACAAGATAAAGTGAATATCTGTGAGAAGTAAACAGAATATCTTTACAGAAAGTAACTGCCTGGTTACTGTATTCTCTGGATTACCTGAAAGGCAGCTTAATTTTTTTAAGACTAGATGTTTTTCCGTAAGATTTCATTTTTATTATGCTGTTTGGTGATAATCCTGTCCTTCCCAGGTTGTGTGTGGCTCAAAATACATAGTAAGAGGAGAAAATGCTCGGGATCATGTGGACTTGTTGGTTTCCTCACGTCACTGGCCTCCGGTGTATGTTGTTGATACGGCCTCTTCAGTGGCGCTGTGTGCAGATGTCTGCTGTCCTGGCCTGACGTCCCAGATGTGGGGCAAAAACCAGGGCTGCTTTTCTGACCCCATGGATCCTCCAACGGTGAGTTGAGTCCACCTTTGCACTCTGCTACGCCAGTTTCAAGTGAGATTTAA
>VZRU01015669.1:141751-195119 GCA_013398155.1 Pedionomus torquatus | reverse complement strand
GGTGGGCCAGCTTTTGCAAGGTTTGGGCATCTGTCTGGCTTGAGAGTTTATTTTTACAGGTTGGAGCTGTGATGCCCGTGGCTTTGACTGCTGTTAATGACCAAAGAGCTGTGTGCTTCCAGAGTGTCATAGCCGCTGTCAGCGTGGGTCTGTCACCCACCTTGCTGCAGGCTGTGACTGCCTCCCGAGGTGTGCGATGGACCCACTGTTCAGCCATGTGAAATGTTTCTCCTCCCTGCAGCTGGCAAGTGGAGAAGGGAGAGATGTTTTAGATGGTGGAGAGTGCGCATGGTCGAGCGAACGGGATTTTTAATGCTGAATCTTGCTTGCTAACTTCTTCCTGCATATTGGTGGCAGGGCTGGGGGTGTGGGAGCAATCAGGAACGTCAGACAGCTGTGAAGGTTCCCTCCAAATGTTCTGTACAGACTAGTTTAGGACACTGACTCCTGCTTGGAAATCTTGTAGAGCTCTCATGCGTGGGCTGCAGGGAGTCTTAAATCAAAGAGAAGCCATGCAGCTTTAACGTGCTGAATCTGGGGAGCCTCCCTGGAGGCTGCACTCCTGGGTCCTGGATTGTAGGTGCTATGGCCACAGAAAGCGTCTAGAATACTTTGTCCCTTCACATAAGCACTAATCACTTAGAAGCTGAAACATACAGTGAGTGAAAAGTGTTCTGTACATTAAGGTAAGAATTGACTGGGTGAGATCCAGGGGAGCCAGGCTCGTTGGAGGGCTGTATGAGCACTGTGTGAGGTGGTGGCTGTGGAAAGGGGAAGGACACACAAAATGTCTCTGTTGCCCGCACAGACAATTTTTTTTTTTCCTCTGTTTCATTCTGTTCGAGGACTTGGATTACTGTTTTCCTCTCCTTAGAACAGATTCACAAAGGCTGTCTGTGGGATCAAGGAGAAATGATGAAAGCAGCGGCAGCAGAGCAAGCAGCGCTGGGTATTCCCAGAAGGGGCACTGGGAGAGCTGCATCTGCGTATGCAATTTCAGCACTGTCAGGTGTCGGGGCCAGAGAAGTCTCATCTTGCCCAGGTTGCTTTATTGACTCCTTGAAGGGAGTGGGGCTGAGACCTCTGCCCCTACAGCGTGTCTGAAGAACACCTTGGGCTACGGTTCTAGGGCTGTGTGTGTTGTCTCCTGCCAGCTCCCTGTTGCTGGTGATGGATGCAGATGGATGTTTGCTGTGACCTGCAGAGGAGAGGAGGGGGATGCCAGACTGCTAAGTTGCCATCCAGGGTGTTTATTTTGTCTGAGTGAGCAGTGGGGAAGATTCAGAGGCTTGTGGTGTGGTTGAAAACTCCCTTCTGTGAAGGGGAACCTATTGAGTACCATACTGTTAAAGTAAATGTATTAAGTCTGAGAAATGCAGTAATTATGGCTTGGGGTTTTTCTGTTAAGAACATTAACTTATTATAATGAGACATTAGTGACTTTTTTCAGTCAGTGATAAACTTTAATAAATTATCTCCAATTTTGGGGGTGAAACTGGCAGAGTGACTTGGCTTTTGTGGACAAGACATGGAGGACTGCAGCGGGAAAGGGCATAAACACCTCATGGATGTACACCACGATTCCAGTCTGTGCTGCCCTGTGGTGGGCAAAAGCCTGATATTCTTGGATGCAAGGTGTTCTGAGAGGAACAGCTCAAGAAAATGCTTGGGCCACCGCATCAGACAGGTGTGGCAGCAGAGTAATATTGTCTCAAACACAGTGACTTGTCCAACATCCCATCATCACCATTGAAATTACCCGTTTTATCTAAGCGTAGCGACTGCTTCATTTTCCCCAATTACAGACAGGACAGAGCGAAGTGTTTTAAAAACTTGCTTTTAATAAGTTGGGATTTTTTTTTTTTTGTATTACACAAGATTGAATGGTTTTGAGAACTGGTACTGAGATGTTTGTCTGAGGCACTGGAGCAGAGCTACAGGGTGCAAGAGGCTGGGCCAGTGTGTCACGTGTGCTCTGCTCCTTTCCTCTCCGAGAGCAGTCCTTAAACCCCCGGAAGAGACTTGTTTTGTTAAATGTCTTAGTTTATTCTTTATAATGCTGGCAGATAGAGATACGTTAGTTTGTTATTTAGTAAGGAGGAGTGAATCACTTGGTGTTAGCATAAGACCAGGTTTAAAATAATCAGAAGTGGCTCACCATGCGGCAGAGGCCACCTGCCCTACAGCAGTTGTGTCTCACTGCGGTTTGCCTGAGCCCAGTCAGTGTTTGTACCCGAAATACGGATCCTCCACCCACCCAGGCAGGTGAAGCTACAAAGGTTCATTAGCTGCTTCCAAGAGCTACACAGGACCGGGTACCCCGGGGCAGTAGTAAACCTGAACAAGACCTAGATGAGAAACAAGTCGGAGGGCATTAGGCCCTAGCTTATGGGAAACAAAGTTACCTCAGTGGTACGAGTAAAATATGCTCAGGGAAATATGTACAAGAGCATATCTGTAATTGTGACAAAGGCAGTGATTGCTACATGTTCAGTAATTCAGAGGTTTTATAGGATATGTGTCATCTTGATCATTTCCAGATCGTTTAAGCTGCCGTTTTTTCCTGGACTGGGGTTGTGTTCAGTGCTCACGTGGAAGAGCACTGGTTACCTCCGCGTGTTACCTGAGAAATCACTGTCCTGTTGCTGTGGCACAAGCTCACAGAACCCTGGGGTTGTCTCCTTGGCTCACTTCACTCAACCCCTGCGGAAGCACCAGCTGCACAGAGGTAGGTTTTATGAGGGAAGGTAGAGGTTAATGCATAATTAGTGCTAAGTAGAAGCTTTACCTATATCTGCACACTCACTCTGCATCATCCAGGGTCAGAAAGGGAAGAAAGCAGGACCATCAAGAAACTGGCATGTGCAGCAGCTCCAGGGCTTTAATTTCAAGATGTGCTCGTAAAATGCAAGGGTTCAGTCACATGAGTGACTTCTGGAAACGTCTAACTTGGCTGCAGCTTGTATTTTCAAAAAAAACCTAGAACACACAAACACCCCACAGCCTCCTTCTGAGGGGCAGGGAGGCAGATGACAGGGACCTCACTGTACCTTGCAGAGATATGGAGTGTGTTACCATCCTGACAGCTCTATGTTACGCTTGTGATAGAACTTGAGGGACCCCATGGTGAGTCTTGGTGGTTTTGAGTCACCACCCTTATGGTGGGGGAGTCGGTTACACTCATACTTCAGAAAGCCCAGAGAAGGGAGCCAAAGCAGAAGGCACTTGTGTCCCAGGTCGGAGCAGAACCATGTGCTGGGAGGACAGGGATCACCCCAGGGCGATGGTATCGGCTTAACAGAACTGATAGTTGTTGCTCTTGAGAAGGGGCTGGCCGCTCTCCTCCTGCTCGCAGGACTCCTCACAGCAGCCAGAGGTATCGCAGCCGCTGTCTTCCTCGGGAGCAGAGGGGAGGTTGGTGTAGTCCTTCAAAACAAAAACGACCCCAAAGGTTTTTCAGTCCCTTTGGTGGTTATACAACACGGATTTCTGCAGGGATAAACAGCTGGGGATGCCAGCTCAACACTGCCCTTTGCTGTGTCCCCAGGGCACAGCTGGCTGGCAGGACAGGCGCTGTTTGTCTAGCTGCACACCAAATCACAGAATCTTCATGGTTGGAAAGGACCTCTGAGATTGAGTCCAACCATACACACATCAAGGAAAAAAAAAAAAAAGAGACAAAATCCCCCTAAAACAAATCACCCAACCCAACAATCTTGCCCACTAGAGCATGCCCTGAAGTGCCACATCTACATGTTTCTTAAATACCTCCAGGGATGGGGACTCCACCACCTCCCTGGGCAAGCTGTTCCAGTGCCTGAGTGAAGTTATTCTTCCTAATATCTAATCTGAACCTCCTCTGCTGCAACTTCAGACCATTTCCTCTGGTCTTATCATTACTCACTTGGGAGAAGAGGCCAACACCCACCTCTCTACAGCCTTCTTTCAGTTAGCTGTAGAAGGCAATGAGGTCTCCCCTCAGCCTCCTCTTCTCCAAACTAAACATGCCCGGTTCCCTCAGCCTCTCCTCATATGACTCATTCTCTAGCCACCTCACTTGGGGTCTGGAAGATGCTGAGGAAGGGATTGGAATTAAGGGCACTGGTAGTCTTATCAATACCCATAGAGATTGCTGCAAAGCAGCTGTGTTTTTGTGCCGTTTGGTCATGGCAACCTTCAGCAAAGGGGAAAGCTGGATGCCTCTCTGTGCTTTCCACCAACACCAAACAGCTCCCATCAGATGAAGGGACATCACCAGGAAAGACGTCCAGGAGCTGTGTTCGCACAGGGGTAAAGCACATCCCCCTTTCTCCTCTCCAAAGGTCCTCACCTGCTCCTTGTGCACCTCCAGTTCTTGCTGAATGAAGCAGCCGATCTGGTCGAAGGTGGGTCTCTGGGTGGGCTCCAGGCTCCAGCACGCTTGCATGATGCTGTACCTGCAGGGCCAGACAGGGACAGGGTGGTTGCACAATGCTGCTGGAGGGTCTGCAGGCTCTTCCCTGCAGCACTTTGTGTTTCAGGCACACGGTAATGAGCGGCTCCTTGTCTTCCCCTCTATAAAACACTTGGTTGGTGCATGTGCAGTGTTCCAGGGACAGGTGAGCTCAGAGGTGGATAGAGAAAACTTCTCTAAGCCGTTAAACAAGGGGCTTTAAGATTAAAGAAAAAAGTACTGGAGGCACAACCCAGTAATCTGTAAATCCCCTCCTGTAATCTACTCAGGATTGTCTTCTTACAGTCCCTAGGGTCAAAAGTAGTTGATTGATAAAAAAGAATAATCCACCAAGTTCAAGAATGTAGACACATAACACAAGCTCTCCCATCTTCCTGCCCATCAACAGAAGAAATAGTGGATGGAGCTTCATAACTGACCACCCCAGATCTTGCTTTCCTGAAGTAGCAAGGAGCAGCCTGGTAGGACCCAAGATGGATCTGAAGGTCAGACACACCTGGAAGCAGCAGGCAAACCTGTGACCAAGGTCCCTGTCTGACCCCGCAAAGTGTCTCCAGCCACCCTGTTGTGTACAACTCGGAGCATCCAACTCACATTTTCAAGGGAGCGAAGTCGGGCCGGGCCATCTGGTACCCCTGCTTCACCATGCTGTAGAACTTGCTGTTCACCACCATCCCGGGGTATGGACTTTTACCTGTGACAGGAAGAGGAGGCTGTCAGATCAGAGGCTTTGAGGCTCCAACCTTGTGGGGTGAGAAGACTGTGCCTGAGCCACTGCTGCTGGTTCTTAGGAAGTTCTGAGTAACCGTGAATCATCCCAGATCCACTGTTTTTAATGGTGCCTCTGGAAGCACAACACAGTGTTTCATAGCCCTGATAAAACCTAGATTTTTGTCAACCCTCCTCCTTTCATGGAAACTTTTTCTGAGACGTTAGGGCAGTGGTAAGACATGGAAAATGAGGGAGGTTTAGCAAGCTTCTTTCTTACCAAGGGAGAAGATCTCCCAGAGAAGGATGCCGTACGACCACACATCGCTCTGCGCTGTGTAGATGCAGTCAAAGATGCTCTCTGGGGCCATCCATTTCACGGGCAGGCGCGCCTGGAAGAGCAGAGAGTTCTGCAGACTGGGAGAGGCTGGCAGCTTACGCTGTGGCCTGTCCTACGTGCTCCAGCTGCACCCTCCCCTTGTCCCTTCTCTTGTCCCCTTTTCAGTGACTTACGTTGCCTTTTACGACGTAGTTTGAGTCATTCATGATATCACGGGCCAGGCCGAAGTCGCAGATCTTGGCGACCCGTCCATCCGATACCAGCACATTCCTGGCTGCTAAGTCACGGTGGATGCACTGGGGAGAAGATGGAGCAACTGAGTCCCAGCCAACGTGCCCCAGCATCCCAGCTAGTGCTCTACAGCCCAGGCCTGTCACCAGAACACCACTTATGGGGGGGGGGGGGGGGGGGGGGGGGGCGGTGGGGTTGANNNTGTCGCGTACAAGGAGCGTGGGTTCTCTTTCAACTGCTTCATCTGCAGCACTAAGACATGACCTTTCATGCCATGTCCTTTAATCACTCATGGGGCCATTGTCCTCCCCAGGGGAGAAGGCTCAGAGCCAGGGGCTGTTGACACAGTGCCATCATCTCTGAACCAGTCATTCGGCTGGTTACTCTCTGATGCTTGAAGCAAGCCAGCTCTGGCAGACAGCTCAAACTCAACGGCCACTTTCAGTTCCCTGTCCCTGGGGCAGTGGAGAAGCTGCCAAGGCAAGAAAGCTTCGCGTCAAAGTTCATNCCCCCCCAATGCTGTCTTGCACAGAAGCCTTGAGAGACAAAGGTTCTGGGTTCTGAAAGAAACACCAGGGACCCTGGCCCAAGCATGTCTGAACCCAACCAATGGAGCAGAGGCCCATTTCCAGCAGCAACATGCTTGCTGGGATCCAAAAACCCTATTGCAAATCATCCTGAGCATCATGCAAACAGAATGGATGGTGCCTGGGGGCTTTTCCCAGCTGAGGTATTGGCATTAGTTATCCTCTTGACACTCACGTTCTTTGATGCAAGGAAAGCCATGCCCTGGGCCACCTGGCTGGAGAACTGTAGCAGGTCGGAGATATTGAGGGGACGGAGGTCCTCCCTGATTTCATCCTCTTCCTCTGAGCTTTTCCCTAAAATTCAAAGCAAAGTTTTAGAGGTGCTGCAAACCTGGAGAATAAGGCAAGCTGTGCTGTAAACTGTTTCTGAAAAATCAGATGGGATGGTCAGATTAAAGAAGTCACCAATGTACAGAAAAGAGCCTGTAACTCACCCCTGGCCTGTGCAGAATCTGATGATGATGAAGATGATGACGACGACACTGGCCTCATTTCAACATACGTTTCCAAACCTTGGCTTGAAAAGCCGCTGTCACTGAGTCAGAAGCAATAGAGAGGGAGGCAGGCTGTTAGTAACCCTCCAGCAGTACCTTTTGCCCCTCTACACATCCCCTGAGAAGAAATCACACTCCTGCCTGCAGGAAGCGGCTTAGCTAGAGGCTTCAGGGCAAAGGAAAAGTCAACATTGAGACTGATTCAGAAAGGGGACCTAGGTGACCTGTAGTATGGGGGGGTCCAAGCACTGCTCTTCAGTCAAGGAACTACCCTTGGCTGGTGGGGAGTGCTCAGCCTCTTGTCCTACAAAACCCACATACTCAAAAGGGCAAGAAGCCAAAAAGTTCTGGTTCCAGATTCAGGGGGAGGCAGACTGGATTGAAACCTGGACTTATTGTTGTGAAGGGATATTCAACAGCTGCTTTCAAATACTTTGAAGAACTTGGAACTGTCACCAAATCTAGACACACACATTCCCTGTGACTTTTACAACCTGGCATTTATGCAAGTCCCCAGGCCCTTGGCCTCGATCTCTCCCAGCGCAGCCCTCTCATGCTTCTCCCAGCAAGTTCCCTGGCCCTGCATTGCTCAGCCCTGTGGTCATCAGAACTCTGCTCTTACCTGCGGATGTATTTCTTCTCTACATCCACGTTTTTGTAGTCGGCAGTGCTGTCTAAAGAGGTGTCCAGAGCTGAATCCTGAATAATTATGGATTCAGCTTTCTTCCGCAAGAAATTCAGCAGATCTCCATAGCGACAGTACTCGGTGATGACAAGGATTGGGCCTGGGAGAGAGGCAGTAAGGGTTCATTAAGAAGTGATGCTACTGTGACCTGTTCTGAGGACTGCTTTCCCCGGAAGGAGCAGCAGAATCCATACTGCACATAAGCATGTCTGGAAACAGCCAGTCTGCAGGCCCTTGCAAAGTTATAGGTTCAAGAAAGCCCACCAAGCTCATCAGCTGTCTCTGTTGTGGGAAGAAGGAGAGGTAGCAGCCTTAGAGGAGCAGGCTATGGGAGGTGTCCACTGGGGAAGCAAGGCTGTGGGATCCTACCTCCATGGGTACATGCTCCTAGCAGATTCACAATGTTCTCGTGATGTCCCAGGTGGCTCATGATCTTCAGCTCAGACATGAGAGCCTCCTGCTCATCTGTGTCTGCCGTTGCTGCAAGACAAGAGGAGATGAGCTGTGTGAAGGAGGGAGGGACAAGGAGGAGATTATGGTGGAGGACAGAAAGAGGTGTAGACAGGGAGATGGAACAAAAAGAGCAGAGACACTCAGGGAGGAAACTGTCCTCTGTGCGTCTGGCCACGTGTTCACAAAAATTACATGACTCCAGTACTTGTCACAGAAGCATCTATAAAGTAGATATTGCAGCCTGGGAGAACCAACACGTGGTGAACACACACTATGTCCTGCTCAAATGACCTTGGGGGATTTCAGCCTCTGGAAGTTTCTCTGGGCTTACACTTTAGCATCTTCACAGCCACTTTGAGGACTGAATCTTCTTTGCCCAGCCCAAAAGCGGTGGCTTCTACCACTTTTCCAAAGGCTCCTGCTCCAAGAGTTTTTCCTGCAGAAAGAAAAAAAAAAGTACTTATAAGATAGTTTATCACAAAATATTGAGTAGTTGTCCTGCACACAGCCTGGAGGAAGATGTCTGGTGGCTGGAGATTCCTGCTGACCTCAGATGAGATGACACATCCCTTAGTCAGGAGCTGGTTAACATCTGAGGGGAACTCTACTGTGAGCAAAGATGGTATGAAAGAGACCACATAACATGGGCTCAACAGCTTTATGCATTAAGAATGACTCCAAGATGCAAGAGGAAGGACATGGTCCTCTTGGCCTTCCTTGGAGCAATGGAGGGCTGGAGGGAGGTTGTACCCTAACATTTGCCACCCTGTGTGCAAGAAAGCAGCAAGGCCTGGTTAAGGATGGTGCTGTAATGTCTGGATGGAGCTTTGGATGTTGCCCAGTTGCTTTGGCTCTGTCCCTTGGAACATTTCACCTCTGTGGTGAGCTGCATGCCACCAGCAAGGAATGTTTCTTACCAAACTGGAGGTTATTCCTGGGAAACTCCCATTTTTCATTGTATGGCAGCTGAGTGGGATCAATAAAGATGTAGTTATTCCCTTCACAGGCCTCAATGATCTTCCACCGCACCTGGTACTTGGGTTTCTATAAGGAAGAGACACCAATTATTGAATGTTCTTCAAGCCCTGAGGGTTCCCCAGTCCCAGTGTGCACCCTAGCTCTCACCCTGCAGGCATAGAGGGAAGACTTTGGTTTCAGCCCATCAAATATTTCTTGCTTTGAACCTGGACTGAGCAAGAAAGGCTTTGTCTGGACAACCTGGTCCCTTTGCTGTTACATAGTCCCCCCAGGTCGTCACCCATGACTGAGGGAGGCTGTCTTGTGTCCTGGCTGTTGTCCTCACTTGGGATGGCAGAGCTAGGAGATCCAGCACATCCCACCAGACCAGTGGCTGACAGTGCCCAGCTGGTGCTAGTGGGAGATGTCCCTGCTCTATCTCCTTCTTTGGTACCCTGGGTTGCTGAGCACAGCAGAAAGGTGGAGCTGGCCCAGCCCCACTTCCCTTATGAGGTAAAGAGAAGTAAAAATCTCTTCTCTTTTCCACAAAACTCCTGGCAGAAGTAACCAGGCAAGGACAGAGAGAAGCGGTGCTGGGACCTGTGGGCAGAGGCAGTTGCCAGCTTGTGCCAGGTGTTGTCAGTCACACAGAGAGGGCTCAGGAGCCTGGCTGGAGGCACGTTTACAGAAAGAGGTAGTGAAACAGCCTGGCATGAGAATACTGTGTGTGGGCTTCACTCCTGCACAAGTTGCCAGGAGAGGACCTACCAACCAAGGGTGGTTTCAGGTCCATCAAGAGAGACACAGGGAAGCACGGGTGGAGTGACCATGGCTGTAATGAATGATGTTATGTCCCAGCTACTGGGATGTATATGATGAAACATTCTCCTCACTGCTTCCTCTGGATAGTTGCGGAGAAGGATGCAGTGTATGGGTAGATGTTCAAAGCTGGATTAGCACAGGCATGAGGGACCATAGCCGAGGTAAACAGGTCTGTAGTCTGGATGGAATGCATCTATTTGTTTTCTTCCCCAAAACTGCTCCTTTTTCCTTTGCCTGACATTTGAACATCCATGCCCATGCAGGTTGTTGAAAAAGGCCCAGGCAGGATGCTCCAAGCAGCAGTTTCTGGTGGAGGTCCCTCACAAAAAATGCCACCTGCACTCAGGTTATTTGCTGTCACCTGCTCCCAGAGGGTGAGCACTGCTGTTTTCTCCTCTGCTACTCACCTAGCACTGCAGGAATTAGCCAGGGCTCAAGAAGCCCATGGGTAAGACAAATAAGATTACTTATAAACACGTACTGCTTCTTTGGGGTTTGCAAGGCCTCCCTAAAAGCTATTTCTTCAGAGCTGTGCTTATGCATGCACCCACCTCTGTCTGTGTCCCTGGACTATTGGCCAAAGACAACTCTGCCCATAAAGCAGTAGGTACTCATTTGGGAGAGGGCTCTACTGGATTTTTCCACAACCAGCACCAGAAATTTGCTGCAAAATTTACAGCCTTGGTGGGCTGTCAAAGGAAGAGTGCCAGAAGGGAGAGCTGAAAACCAGGAGATTTTCACCCACTGATGAAGCAGAGGTGGCTATTGATTGGAACAGTTTACAGAAACATCTGAGAAGGAATCCAAATGCTGAAAATGAGTCTTGAAGAGAAAATGGGGCAAGTTCTTATATAAAAATAGTGACCAAGTCTTCCTGGAGACAAACGCCTTCTAACATCATCCTGTTTCCCCATTAAGACAGCTTTTTATAAGGCAGGGAGAAGAATAAAAAGTAGATGCAAGTTGCAAAGCACTTTTTTTTTTTTTCCCTCCTTAATTCACTCTGTAGATCCACGGTGACCAGAGCAAAACCAGATGCAACTGAGAGCACAGAGTGAGCACCTTTGCCTGGCACCATGGAATATCCATGTTGACCTCTGGCTACAAAACTGAGCAGGGTGGCAGAGTTGTTGCTGCACTGGGTTTGGTGTGTGAGCCTTGCCCTGCAGTAGGAGACTCCTGGGAGGAGCTGGGAGGGCAGTGGAGAAGAGGGAGGTAGCTCTCCTGGTACCTCCAAGCTGAATGCTCCCCGCCTGTGGCTGCCAGCAGAGGCAGGGAGGTCCGTGAGGTTAGGCAGGCCCTGCAGCCCTTGCTACACAATGGGGAATCTGACCTGGTTGTACTTGTAGAGGAGGAAGAGGAGCAGGAGGAGCAGCAGGACCGATGTGCCCATGCAGGTGGAGAGAATGGGGCTGAAGAGTTTGTTTGGGGGTGCCATGATGCTTCCTGGAGGAGGTGGGGAAAAAAAACAGGCAGAGATAGGTAAAAAACTTGTGCTTCAATTCCATCTCCCATCCCTCTTCCATCCAAATCCATGCAAAATGAATGGCATTTTGCCCAGCTGTCCATGTAGACTTCCACCTTATGCAATACGACCCAGTGCTGGCCTCAGAGATACCCAAAAGAACTACTGGAAACTGAGGGAAGTTCTTGATGCCAAACTCAAGACCACAATGGCTCCCTTCTCCCCCTGCCTCTGTGTACCCTAATTTCCACACAAACAGTATCAGGCACAGGTCAGACTGACTGAGGACCAAGATCTGCACAGCAAGAACAGGTCCATCAGGAGATGCTGGACTCCAGTGGGCTGAGCAATAGCTGTTGGTGCCCTGGGGCTGTGTCCTGTGGTTGTAGGGTGTTCATGGCACAGCTCAGCCTTTGGCATCAGGCTATGCCCAGCCAGCAATTCCCACATCCCTTAGGACTAGCAAATGCCAAAGCCTCCCACCTTCTGTCAAGACAGTGGGCTTGTGGAATCTATTCCATCTCTCCCGCAAGACAGTGGGGATATATCATATATGTATCCCTAAGGATACATATAGACAGTAGAGATATGTGAAGATACACCCCTCCAAAACCTCCCAGGTTCTCCCTCACTCTGCCAGAGGTTTGTATCTTACTGGTGATGGTGAGCGAGTGAAACATGTCAGAAGCGTTCCCCTCTCCATTAATGGCCACACAGCAGAAAGTGAAATTGGCCCCCAGTTCCTGGAATGGGACAATACTCTCCACCTCCACTTCTCTGAAGGGCAACATGTTCACCACCTGGGGACTGGAGTCATTCAGCAGCAACCTGTAGTTCTCATTGTATCTGCAGAGACACCGAGGAGGAGAGAATGAGCGTTCCTCTGCAGCTCATAGGTGAATTGGTGCCTGTATGAGACTAGAGGGGAGACACTGGGAATTAGGGCTGCAGCTCTGTGAGATGTGTTGCTGCCCAGTTAAAAGACCTCTCTGTGAACTTCAAAGCCATGCACTGACAGAGCCTTAACTGCCTTTATGTGTCTACAACTGTGGCAGCAGTTCCCTTGTCGAATGGGACTGGTACCAAGACGCAACCACCCTTGCCCAGGCAGCTGCAGTTGCCTCCCATCACACTGTAGCTTAGTAAACCTGTGCTCTGAGGAGCCTCAGACCTGTGGAGGTCCCAGAAAAATAACTAGGGCCAGCCAGAACATAGCTCTCCAGCAACACATGCTAGGGCACTTCCCCAAGAGACTCAGATGTTCCTCAGAAAAGCAGTAGGAGAACATGAATCACAGGTGTCTGAACAATTCAAACTCAAGGCTTTAAGGAATAAATACCTACCTCCTCTCCTCAGGCAGCCCTCAAGAACCCCTTTTTTCAGCAGGGCAATGTCCCTGTTGCTGGTACTGAACAGGCTCTGCTACATTGCCTGTTAGCAAGCTTGTATGGTGCTGCTCAGCACAGGCCATCACAGCAAGGGCAGGCACGCACCTTGGAGGTGCTCATTCTCCTGTGCATTTCTTACCTGTCAGAGTGAATGGGGCACTGGTACCACTCAATGCGTGGGGCAGGGAACCCAACGGCCACGCACTGAAGGATGCTGGAATCATTGGCTGGCACCTTGATTTTGCAGACCCTTGGAGAAGCTGTTGGGGAAGGCAGATAAACAGTGAATGCTACGAGCAGGGGAAGAGCATGTTCCCTGAGCTCTGATTTACTTTCCATGTCTGCAGCAGTAAAGCACCAGGAAACTCTCTGCTATGTGTAGGTTTGGGCTGTCCTGGGTGCAATCTGGCTGTGTGTCCTATGGGCACGGTGCTGGAATCACCCTGATACTCCAACCTTTCTGCCATCTGGGCAGCAGCTCCAGGGCAAGCAGGGTGAAAGAACAGGCAATGCCAAGCACTTACATTTCACAGAGACACTGAAGGTAACTGATGCATTTATCTCGTTGTTGAGGGCATAAAATGTATAGAGACCTCCCTCTTCTTCCTGCAGGCGGTTCAGGAAGAGTGTGTTGTTATACCTGCTCACACAGAGAGAGTAAACATCATGAAGAAAGCTGTGCCGAGGCAACTCAAGCACTCACAGTCTTTGCTCAGTGAGATGCAGCTGCTTCCTGTGCCCAGGAGCAGGTGAACACTTCCCAGAACCAACCCCAGCCCATGAGTGGAATTTGCTTCTTCAGGAGAACTGGGAAAGGTCTGATTTTCTGTAGAAGAAAGACCTTTTGCACTTTGGAAAGGCGACAGATGGGTGAACATTCAGGAAGAAAGGAGAATTTAACATCTAAATCATTGCCTTTAAAGGGCCAGAGGATGCTGGTCCTCCTGTCTTTGACAACAATCCTCCCATTACATAGCCCATCAAGTCATGGTCCCTAGTGCACAGTCCCCTCTGCCCCCAGACCATTTCTCAGACTATATCGCAAGAAAGAGTTTGCCCTAAAGCCATCAAGCCCACTGAGTGGCACAGTTCCTCTTGTGGATTATTTTGGGTTTCTAAGAAAATGAAAGGGGAATTGTCAAAACTCCCCAGCAAGCTGCTCTTTCTTGCAGTCTCCTTTCACCTTCAGTTGGCTGTGGGCTTTGGAAGAGCAGGGCTGTGCCCTCTGTCAGGTCTTATCCACATAGCAATATTTCTGGCTTCTCTTGAGGTGGGGTGTACAATACCGCTCGGTACATACACTCTCCAGACAGCAGAGAATTCAGGTTTTTGTACTGTTCATCCACCCCTGCGATTTGTTCTTGTAAGAAGAGCGTGAACTTGAACAACAACTTGTGACAGTGACTTCCACAAGGTTTTCTAAAAAGAAGGCTGCCAAGTTTGACAGAGGTAGTGTCCTCCTTGACCTGATCACTTTGGCTTGCTAATAATACAGGAAAGAAGACAGAAAGGCAGACCAGTTTGCCTCTTTAAAACCAGAGATTTTTCTGTGAGCCAGTAGCATGGGGTCTGCCTGTCTCACCAGGAAAGCATTGGTGGAAACATGCCATGGACAGTATAGAAGAGAGACAGCACATACCAGTTGTTTCCAAACATCATTTGGCCCTTGAATGTGGTACTCTCAGAGTTCTTCAAGGGGTTCGTGTGCTTCCAGCCCCAGTGGAGAAGTTCTGGGTAAGCCTCAATGTCAACCTGCAGCTTCAGACTCTCTCCCACAGCAACCTCCTGGCTGGTGGCTTGCACTGGGGTCAGGAACAAGTAACCGCTCTCTGCAGGATGAAGGAGAGCATGACCATCATCAGGCATGTCCAGAGACCTTAAACACACTTATACCAGCTTCATAACTGGAGCATTATGGAAAGGGCAGCTGGGAGACTGCAGGAGGGAATGAGGCATTACAAAGACTGTATTGCCAAAGGAGTGCTTTTAAGTTGCTTCTTTCTCATGGCAGCTTGGACTACACTCTGTCTGAGGAGAGATCGATTATCTTTGTGAGCTCTTATGGGGAAAGAGGTATTACATGCTGTATCCCAATAAGTGACGATACTAAAACTGTGTCTCCTGACCATCCAAGGAAGACAGGCTCCTTAGCTAAACTTCTGGCTTCTCACTCGGAGACAACTCAGACCAAGCCCTCTTTCTGAGCCACGGTATGCAGTGGCTTTGGGTCATCAGCAAACCCCAGCCTACAAGCTATGAGGATGAATTTTCCATCTTGAGATGCATCTAGTGGCACCACCCAAGTCACAGAAGGCAAAGGCAGGGACTGGGAGAACGAGGAACAACACACTGAAGTAGAAGATCAGGTTCGAGATCATCTGAGGAACCTAAAGGTGCACAAGCCCATGGGACCTGGTGAGATACTTTGTTTTAAAGCTGTTTATAAACACAGAAACTGAGAAGAGCTTTCCAATTTTTCATCCAGAATCCAAAATATGTTCTGCTGCCCCACAAGATGAGAAAGGAGCACCAGTTCCTTTCCTGGCAGCTCCACAGTTCTCACGTGTGCTTCAGGCACAAGCAAGAATCATGTTTCCAACAACAAAACTAGGAACAAGATGGAGGCAGCAGCAGCAAATACTCAAGGCTAGGTGTGATCCAGCCCACACCTTCCTGGTCTCTTGGGGGAGCACTCACCTACTACCCGAAGCATTGTTGAGGCATTCTTGAATCCTGCTGAGTTGCTAGCTACACAAATGTATTTCCCGCTGTCTTCCATGGCCACCGCTGGGATGGACAGGACGTCACTGATGAAGTAGTTCTCATCTTCATAGCTAGTCTTTTTAGCTCTCCTGACCTGTCAGGCAGGGAGGGAACATCAGGCACTTTCTTGGAAGGGCAGAGGATGGAACTGAATATTTATGAAAAACTAATACCCAACCCATCCTGTTTTGGGCTACTGAAGTTTGTTATAGAGCCCCTGATGCTGAAAGTCAGCTCAGTGGAGACCAAGAGACATATTAAAACTAAGTCTTCAGGGCAGATATTCCACAGCAGTTAGGGTTATAACTATTGTCAGCCTTCTACTGCAAGTCAGTTTTACATTGTGAGATCTAAACATATCTTGTATATTATTTCAACTCCTTAATAAGCACATCAGATATAATAAAGACTGTCAGCAAACCTAATTTAACCATCTTTCAAGTTAAAAGTCAGGACAACAGAGATTTTGAAATGCATTCTCTTTCTTCACCCTTATCTCTTCTCTGGGGAACTGTCTGTCCTGAACGTTTTTGCTGCTTTAGAAGCCCTGGCAGGGCTGGGTGGAAAAACGTTGCTTTAGTATGTACTGTGGCTCCTGCTAAATGAACTCAGCTGAAACAACATGTTTTCATTCTCTCTTGCAGCAAGACTCTGACAAAGGGCAGGTGTTTCTTAACCCTGGGTCATCTCAAGGAAAGAATTGGGATTTTACAGCTTGCTTGAATAGCTGCTTTGGTTGGGCAGTTCAAGGCTTTGCTGCTGGTGACTTGGGTCTGGGCAGTTCTTACTGCCCTGTGTCGCCCAGTTTCCAGAAAAGCCCTGTACCCTCTTGAAGACGCACAACTTACGTTCTTTGCTGCTGTCACCCAATTGATGTTATATTTGTGGGAAGGAGCAATTATTCTGCAAGTGACTTCAAAAGATTCGCCCACGATTCGCACGTGGTTTATGGGGTCCATCATCACTGATACAGGCTTCTCCTGTGCTACACAAAGGCAAGCAGGGAAAGATTCAATATTAGATTGTGCAGTGATCCCATGTGTTCTGGAGACTCCCCAGGGCCTGACTACCTTCTCCTTTCCATCCTCTTCAGTCTCTTTACCCCCATCCTTCCCCTTCCCTAGGGATCATCTTTCCTTTTTGTGCATGTCTCTATGTCTAAGGTAATATGTCTATGTCTGTAATAGTGTCTGCAAAGATTTGAACACTGCTGTACCCCTGGAGACCCATCTGAAGGAGCCAATTTGCCAGAAGCTGATAGAATTTTGCCTTCATCTTAAAATACCCTTTAAAGATTGCAGGTTCAGATGATCTTTCCTACCACTGGCGAGGAGCTTTTCCTTAACTATCTGCTGTGGTCAGCTTAGCTATTGCTGCCTCCCTGAGGACAGCAGCCAACCTGATCCTTTACCTTCTTCCACAATCAGTCTTATTTTTGATGACTTCTCTGTTTTTCCATTAATCACTGCTTGACATCGGTAATAGCCCTTCTGCTTGCTTTGCACATTGTATAGTGTTATTCCTTTCTCAGTACTGAAAGAATAGTTGGTCTCGGGTGAGAGATGAGAGGCATCATCTGTTATCAGAGTCACGTTGGACCCGTACTCGGGGGCCGTGATGAGACAGGGGAACTCAGCGTTACCACCTTTGGTCACGAGGATCCGGAAAGTTGGGACATACCACACGTTAGTGGGATCTGTGGAGGAAACAGGGAAGGTCAGAGAACGGGATCAGAAAATGCATTGAAGCGGAGAAACACATTCCAGTAAATGCAAGTCTCCAGCATTGCTGCCCAGTGGGAGTTCGATGCTGGGGCAGCCCTGCTTGATGCCTGCCTGACTCAGCCTCCAAAAACTCACACGACAAGCCCAATTCCAGCTAAGGCATTTGAGGAGAGCACAGCAATCAACTCAGGACTGCACTCAGGCAAGAGAGCCTGAGAAATACCCTTACCTCTAATTGAACTTTTCACCATGGCGCATGCTTTATTTACCAGACCTCCACCGTCCCTGTCCAGGAGAGGATCTCTGGTACAAGGGAAAGGGGGAACTCAAGTGGTGGAGCTACAACAGCATACGTTCTGGGGTAACTGGGTATTTGGTGTTCAGGTCACATTGTGAGGATGCGATTCATGTGACTTTTCCTTATCTGGGGTACTGACGATACAGTTCTCTGATTTCCAGATCTCCCTGCTCTTTACAACACCAAACGGACTTTCATCCTTGTTTATTCAGGAAGGGAAGACAAGGTAAGTGGAGGGAGAGGTATGCATGAGGTGTAGATGCTCTAGGGAGAGGAGGTAAGAGGAGGGAGAGGCCATTCACGGGTATGCATGATGCCCTGTACTCTACACCAGTTCTTCAGCCACAGGCCCCCTTGTACGTGGACTTACATGGTTGTGGGTAAGCCCTGCTCCCCCAAGTGCTCACACAACCACAGCCATAGAGGTGACCTGTGTAATGGCCATGGTCGTTGAAAGAAGGCTGTTTCTGCCAGCACATACGGGACAAAGGAAGCATGGTTACCTCGCACGAACAGATGCACAGTCGCAATGTCCTTGTCACTGCTGTTGACATAAGCACACTTATAGGTGCCTGTATCCCTGTAAGTGGCCTTGGGAATACTGAGCGTGCTGCTGGTGTCGTTGCTGAATGTGTCCTTTGGGCTCTTCCATTCAACTTTGGACTCTCCTGAGCAGCGCAGGATGACTGGATCACCCGTGTTGACAACCAGAGCAGGGAGGTCAGGGCTGATCACTGGGGCTGTTGAGCCTACAGAGGAAAAAGGGAAAGAGTGAGGATGCAAAAATGATCTCTAATCATTCTCTGTTGGAGTTTACACTGCCAAGGAAAGAGTAGCTCAGTATTAGGACAGGCCTGGGATTCAAACTGGCTTTTTGGCTTGCATCGCTCCAGCCATTCTCCCTATGGCCTGATAGTCCAAGGAATGAATTTCAGGGGAGAGAGAAAACCCCACATGTGAACATTTAGAGCACTGGGACAGAAAAAAATACCCTGATTATCTGCAGCTGATTAGGCCAAATCCTAGCTTGGAAATTATCCCTGTTGGATTTTGCCGCCTCTTGCAACAGTTTCCCTTTTGTGACAGAGCTGGAGCTACTGTGTGAACTTGGTTAGCCCTTAACACTGGTTGATGAAGTTTAAGCCAAGTCTAGTGGATGGGACTCTATTTGTTGCACTGGTGCTGTGATGAGCTAGAACAGACCTGGAAAGCTTCTACAGGGCAGGAGTCAGTGCATTCCTGTTGGGAAGACTGGCTTTTTTTGGTTGCTGGGCAGTGGATTTTGAAGGACACCTACTTACCCCTTATAATAGAGTGAAAATGTGGTTTTCTCACAGATACCATCAAGGCATTATGAAGCATCATCATTCATATTTTTGGGTGGGAAACTGAGGCACAGAAAAGCTAAACAGCTCAGGAAAGCCTATAACTGCAGTTGTACAGGCAGCACACCAGGTCACACTGGCACTGGCATTGCAACCTGGCTGGATTCTGGATGCCATCTCTGCTCTGAGGATGGCTTCTCTGCTGGCTGAATAAAGGGGAACCAGGGTCCCACTTCAGTCCTTGGTGTCAGAGGGAAATATTTTTTTCCCTGTTTTGCCCCGTCAGCGAGTTCTTTGAGTCACCACCTATATTTAGGGTGGGGGGGAAGTGAGAAATGAATCAGTGCCGTGGGGCTGGGGAAGAATTGGTACTGCCAACCCCATGCCAGACCTTCGGGGAGGACAGGAAACACATTGCAAATGGCTATCTATGCTTGGGGGGCTTGGCAACCCCCTCCGGCCCCTATCAAGGGCTATTCTCCCACTTCTGCTTTCCTTCCCCGTTGCTAACCCACCCTCACATCTTAAAGCAACAAGTAAGAGCAAGTGGAAAGGTAGCTGCCCAATCTATTGCTTCGTTGCTCTTCATAGAAGAGGTCACTGCCTGCAGAGCTGCTGTGGAGTGGTGGCAGCAGAAAAAAAAAAGGCTGAGTTTGGTCTTGCGATGCCTCACAGGAGCACTTTAGTTGCAAGATTTGTTGTCAAAATGAACATTAAAACAACCAGTCATCAGGAAATGGGAGCGGGCTGTATAATGGCACTGTTAGTCCACCTTCACTCACATATCCTTCAGGGGAAAGAGGAGTAGCATCTGAGGTAAATGAGGTGCATCCTATGCTACCAGCTCTGCTCAGGGCTGTGACAGCAGAGTCCATCCATCAGAGCCCCAAAAGCATCATTTAAGCAGCCTTGGGCTGATGCCTCCCTCTGTGCACCACAGGTCTGGGAATGTGAGACTCAAGGCCCTGGAGAACATCGCTGTTGCGTGACAGCAATGCAGTTGTCCAGAGGAAACCCAAACAAGGCCTGGATCAGACTCACTGTCCCTGGGGGAAGAAGTAGAGGACAGGGAACTTTGGAGCATGGAATATTTGACATTTTATCTCCCTGATTTTTTTTTTTTTTTTTTTTTTGTATGTGTGTGATGCTTTTATCTTTCTGTGGAAACAGGAAAAGCCTCATTTATTCCCCGGAGTGGAGAAAAACATATCCCAGAATCCTTTACAAAGCCACATTTTCCACATATCTGAAGTACAACATTCCTCCCTTTTTGCTAAGCTGTATTTTCTGGCAGGACTCGATGCATTTGTGTTGCTTTAACTCTCTGTCACTGGATGCTTTACCCCTACCTACTCTCCTCTTTAACTGTCCCTCCACATTCAGGACTTCAGCACCAAGCTCTGACTCAGAGCCACATTCAAACTGCCCCAGGGAAAGACCATGTTGTAACCTCTTCTTGGTTTGGCCACAACAGTTGGACAAGAAAAAACTAGAGTCATGTCATTCTTGATCCTTGTTGTCATTGATCTCCAGTTACTACTGACAAGCTACGGACAGGAGAGGTTCAGGATAGGTGGTCCCCATAAAAGTGGAGAAGACAGCAGCCTTCAGCCACCAGACTTCAGACTGAAGTCTCCTGTTGATGTCACAACCACCACACTAAATGCAGAACGGTGCCAGGTGAAGGCCACTCAAATGTTCACTCCTTTGTGTGTGCTGAGGGATGAGTCAGACCAGTGGGTCCTCTTCCAGAATGGGGAAGCAGGGCTGCTGGGGGAGGCTTTCTCCCTGCTGACCATCGTGCAATCTTACACGAAGCCCAAGGATGTCTCCCTGCTGCTCTCCAGCAGCTTCCTCAGCATTGCCAGTAACTGCTGGCCAAAGATTTTACCACATTTGGATTGTGTAACTGTGACCTCTAGTCACAGCTGCAGGCTCTGTCCCTGCCTCTCCCATGCCAGCCAAAACATTACTTTCCTCTGCTGAAGGTTTGGAAACGGTGAGGAAAGAGAAAAGGCTGTCAAGACAGAGAGGCTCAAGGACCTCACCACAGAATTGGGACCGTGATTTTGTCCTGGGAGATACCTAGGCTAAGGCCTGGCCCTGGGAGACCCATATGATGCTTGAGCTCCCCTTGTTCCCTCCTCAGTAACGGCAAGGAAAAGCTCAGTTCTTGGCAATACCTTCCTTAGAGTCACCTACAGTATCAGGTGGCCACCACATCTCTGCTTGAGCTTCAACCTCAGAGGTTTAAACGAATTCACAAGAAAACAAAGAAACAAACAAGAAAACCTGGGGAAAACCTCACAAGATGGCCAAGAACATAGATGTGAGATGATCAGGTTTCAGATCTTTCCTCTGCTTGATCTGAAGCTGGGATTTGAGCCCCTGATATTCCTCCAGCAAGAGCCCACAACACAACAGTCATACCACATCAGCCTTGGCTACTCTCAGAAGACACACTTGCAATCAAGAGGTGAGAGAAGGATGTCAAGCCCTGGCTCCAAGCTGAGGCTGTTGTGTTGGACAACCTTGGCATGATGCAGATGGCCAACAGTGGTGGTACTCAGACAAACGTGTGTCTAACACCCTAGGATGTCACAGCTAGTGACCCACGCTGCCCAGTACTTCAAGGATCCTGACAGATATCATTAAGATCTCTCACAAATCAGACCTGCCTAGTCCCTATTATCTTAAAAACCCATAAGAAATGAAAACCCCTGCAGCCTTCACAACCCAGTCCCCAGCACAGCAGACCTGGGAAAAGCCTGCTCAGCATGCCAAAGACATGATTTGAAGTGAAACACCCTGCAGAGCAACAGTGAGAGGGACTCAAGTTTCCCGGACTGAAAATATGAACACTGTGGTAGCTCAGGAGGGAGACATTGCCTCCCCATTACGCGATGAATGCTTTCATTGCGCCCTTCCAGGGGGTACTTCCAACCATGGTCTCATTGTGTGGGGAGTAAATTATTCAAAAGGATAATAGAAGAAACTGTCACGCAAGATCTGAGAAGATGCCAGAATTTAAGATGCTAGATTATTAATACTAGTTTCTGCCTCGTTGGTTGGTTGCAAACCTCAAAACAGGCTTAGTGACTCTTTCTTGAGGTTGGTGGCTTATTGCCTCTTGGCCATCTCCACAGACCTCAAAAACCAGGCATTCACCTTTACTTTCTTGGCTTTCCAAGTTCTGTTTCCACCACAAGGTCTAACACCCAGCTCTATGGCCCTGTTTTGTATGCCAGCACCACCAGAAAACAGCAATCCTCAGGTGTGTCCAGCTGCGTACAAGGTGCATTGAAAGGTGCCACTGTAGCCAGCTTTCTCAGCAATTTTGCCCGAAGGCCAAGCACCTCCAGCTCTTGGCCCATTTGGGCAAAGGGTTATTTCAGAGATGGCTTCCCTCAGCACATGCTTACTGCTGAACCTCTCCATCCTCCTAACCCCCACCCAGCCCCAAGCAGCGAGAAGTTTTCCATTCCTATTGCTCCCCCACTGAGGCTCTTTCTACGCTAGGTGCACCTTTCCATACCCCTTGACCTTATCCTGGCACTGCTGCAGGCAGCCAAAAGTAAGCAGATGGCTCCAGAGCCAACACAGACTAACACACTCTCTTTCCACCACTCTCCTTCCTCTGTAATCACAGCCAGTTCTGGATGGTCTTCAGGAAGCTGCTACAGCCAAGACTGCATTAAAAACCAAGTTGGTGTCTCTTCCCCGCTGTTCCATAGGTTAGAATTGAATCATTTTGGTTGGAAGAGACCTTTCAGACCATCAAATCCAACTGTTAACACTGCCAAGTTACCACTAAACCATGTCCCTCAGCACTATGTCTACATGTCTTTTAAATACCTCCAGGACCCACAACTCTACCACTTCCATGGGCAGCTCGTTCCTGTGGAGCAGACATTGCAGCTCTTGCCTGCTCCCTGCCCATGCTGAAGCACCTCAAATCTGCCCGCAGCAGCCTTCAGAGGCAGGGACCATCCCAGCCCACAGAGCCCAGCTTCACCCTCCACCACCAGGAACCGAGTGCCCATTAGCCCAACTTTGGCATTGTCCCATCCCCACCGAGGCTGTCACCCTTCCTTACCCGAGGAGGGAAGGAGTACTCACAGCAGACACTCAGGAAACCCTCACTGCATTCTTAACCTGTCCCAGAGTAACATGGAGACACCAGAAGGATTTGAGAGGGGCCCAGTGGACCTACCATGCCAGATGCCAGCTGCAGCGAGCAGTAGGAAGAGAGCAGGATCCATGTCCCCAGGGACTGCGGTGCCTCCAGTGTGGAGCAGGAACACGACTGAAGTATCCTCTCAAGCAGTAGGCGCCTCTCCTCGTGGGCACAGTCCCCAGTGCTCCCTTGGTAGGAGCTTCTCCTTTCTGAGTTGACCACAAGTTAAGAAATTCCCTTTTTTTTTGTTTATTTTTGAAACAAGGGAGGGGGGAGAAAAAAAGAGATGCTTTGAGACGTCACTGATGACAAACCTCCTTGGCAGAGGTGGGGCCAAGCATACACCCCAATGTAGGGCCACCTTATTGCCTTACAGAAGGCTTCACCCCCAGACCACTCCCCAGGGCTGGCAGGGACCACTACACCATGCCAAGGTTGAGGACAACCTCAATCTGCCCCAGCTACTGCCACCCAAACCCCCAGGGACAGTGCTGTGCACTTGCCTGGGGACACAGAGAACCAGGCTGAGACCCACCACAGTGAGACAAGTTTTACCATCTGGCCTAGAGGCTCTTGCTGGCTTTATGTCCTGAGGAACTGCACAGGAACATAGCTGACTAACAACAGTCTCACAAAGGTGATACAGCCTGGAGCAACTCCCAGCTGGGAAAAGGCCTAGGAAGATGACAAATTATTTTGTTTTAGCCCCAAGAGCATGATCCCAGGTGCAGTGATGTGTCCTGACAAGCACCTGGGAGCAGTAATTGGGCACTTTGTTAACCCTCCCCTGGAATTTACCTCTTCCAAAACATGGGCTGAGAGTAGACTTGAAACAAAACATCTCTCCCAGGAATGTTCAAGCCAGCAAGATGATAGCAGGTGAAATCAGACACAGCGTCCCTTGCTCTTTGCTCTATCTCTGTATGACCTCACACTGCAGCAGAAGTTTGTGACAGTTCATGGCAGCTCTGGGGTGAGAAGTTATGACCACCACCTGACAGGGCAGGTAAGCACAGGGTGAGGAAAGTGCTTTCTGGGCCAGCTGGAGGGCTCTGCCTTAGCTGCACCCAGCTACAGCTCCATCAGCAGGGAGGTGACAGGGATGCCAACTGCAAAACATGGTCAGAAGGAGATGGGCTTTCCCCAAATCTGTGCAGAGGTGGCTGTTGAATCTGCATCTGCAATGCAAAGGTGCCAGGCAGAGAAGTGCCCCTCATGCCTCCACAAATGGGAGAGGAATGGACTTCTCCAAAGCAAAAAATTAGAGAGGTTCCAGCAAGAAAAAGTCTGGAGGCCAAGAGATGAGAGCGTGGCTGACTGTGCTGGAGGTGACTAAGAGTCATGAGGACATGGAGAGAGCTCTTGGTTTTGGACAGAAGGAGAGAGCATTGGACAGGAGGCTGGAGAGCATGAAGGAGTCCAGAGAGAAGGAAAGGCAGGTTTTGGACAGAGAAGATTTCCTCTCAGCAGTTTTTCCTGGCAGGGGAAGAAGAACAAAAGTAGAGCAGCGTGATGAACTGGGGGGCTCCTGCGCGGCTGGGCTGCGGGAGATGTCTGCTTGATTATTCTTTCCTCCTTTCAAGCCAAAGGGGTTTTTTAAAGGATGTTTGTTTCTCTCCTTCTTCTTTTTAAGTTTGGTTGTGTGCTTTTTTTCCAGGAACAAATGCCAGCTTGTAGAGAACTGACTCATCAGCGTGAACGTGTATTAAACCAAACAGTTTTAATACATAGAAGGGAAACAGTCTTTTAGCCTCCCTTCTCTTTGAGGAGTCCCCTTGAAGAGCATCTCTGATGGCAGTGGTCTACAGGTGGCAAGTCGCAACCTGTACACATGTACAAGCTGGACTGGGCACACCTGGGGATGCTCAGTGGGACAAGCTGTCTCCTGGGGTTCCTCCTCACTCTTGGCCATCTCTTCCTGCATGAAGGCTGCACTCCAGAACCTGTGGTTGCTCAGCCACAGGAATGCTGCTGGGACTCATGGGCCCAAGAAGGTCTGAGCAAGGGGCAGGGATACTTTCAGAGGAGCTGCAGCCTTGCTTTGAGCCTCTCGAAGTCCAGAGATGCCCGTGGAGGCTCTGGTGGCCAGGAAGGTGTGCTGGGAGCTGGCTGTGGAGGGGGGAGTGGAGGCTGTTGTGAGCCCTGGCTGGGAACACTGAGAGCTCAGGCTTGTTTGCCAGGTTGGGAGTGGGGCTGGACCATTCCAGCCCTACAGGACCCCTGCACTGAGTACAGTTGGCCGTGGTGTCATGCCTGCCCTGCAGCAGCCTGGGAACACATGTGGAACACCCCTGTCCCAAGCTGTTGGTACCCTGGTTGCAGCAGGCCAGTGTTTGTCTCTGCAGTTTGAGTTTCTCTGCTTCCCTGAGATCTTTCATGAGGTGCCTGTCTCATCACTGAAGAGGAAACTACTTTCAGGTTGGTAAAAATGCCCTGCAGGTCCCCATATCTACCTACTCATTCCCAGACCCATGATCACTCCTTGGGACATCTCGAAGTGCAAAAGACCTGCCAGCCAGGGATCAGGTGATGGAAGCCGGATGGATTTGGGGCTGAGGTCTACTAGTTCCTTCTCCCTCCTTCCCCACAAGCCTTTGCTCCAGCCTCTCTGGAGACGAGGTGATTTTTTTTTTCCCCTGCTGATTCAGCTCCTGGAGAATAATGCCCTGTCTGCCTGCTGTGGCTGAGCTGTGCCAGGTGACTCAGACCGAATCTGGGGAGAATCAGCCTGAGCTGGTCAGGGAGTCTGCAAAGCTCCTCTCTGGCAACCTGAGCAAAGACAGGCCTCCAGGACAGGTCATGCAGGAGAGAGGAGCTTTGCTAGGACTTGGACCTGTTTCCTGCTGCAGCCAGTGCCCTTGGCCTTTGGGAACACAAG
The DNA here is from genome assembly GCA_013398155.1 of Pedionomus torquatus. NCBI lineage: Eukaryota > Metazoa > Chordata > Aves > Charadriiformes > Pedionomidae > Pedionomus > Pedionomus torquatus. The sequence continues at coordinate 169,371 of VZRU01015669.1, read as the reverse complement.
GGGTTTCCAGGAGCTGAGGGAGACGTGACTGGTGCCAGGGGGGACTGGAGGGGAGCAGGATGAAAGCAGGGGGACACGTGGACCTGAGGGAGTGGTTGTGAAGGGAACCAGTATTTGGGGGTTGCATCTTTAAAGAGTATCAGTGAATTCCTCATCCAAGAGGAAGGAGAGCAGGACATGGGGAGCCCTGTGCGCTGCCCCATTGCAACCCTGAGTCTCTCCCGCTGCCCTGAGATATTAAACTATGTGAAAAATCAAGAGCGCCATGTCTCCCATCTCTGTCAGCCCAGCACTGCTCGGTCTGGAAGCTCCTGCAGGTGAGCACAGACCTGCAATGCTCTAACGAGCACGTTAAACCCTTGTTGAGGGCTGCAGGGCTGAACCTCCGGCACTGGGGACACACGCTGCTCCCCACCTCCTTCCCTCTCCCCACCTCCTCCCAGTGCAATGCGAGAGATGGGGCAGATCCTGCCCTGTTCACAGCCCCTTTTCCTTACCACTTCTCCGGGCTCAGCTGCGTCCTTGCTGTGCTTCCCTCCGCCTGGCTCCCAGCTTGGCTTTCGCTAAGCGTTGGGGTCATGCACAGCGTATTAACGTGCTTAGCCTTCACCCACGACATGGTGAAGCTGTGCTCCCAGCTCCATCTGAGCAGGAGCAACCAAAACCAGGCAAACAAAGGAAGAGATGGAGCTTTGCAAAAAGAAGAACACCTTTATTTTTAAACTCTTTCTTTAAAAACATATTTGGAAAAGTTTACAGCATAAAAATAATATCTCATGGCTATAGATGTGACATAGTACAAATCCTACAAATACATCTGTAAACCTAGGAAAATGTTAACTCTTTGGTACCTTAGTCTGTACTCTGTTTTTTCCTTTGCCCTCGGGATGGTTTCTAACAGACAGCACGGAGGCAGGTGTCGCTTCTCTTCCAAGATGCTGCAGAGTAATAGTGTGATGCCAGCAAACCAGCAGGAGGGGGAGAGGGCAGGGAGTGCTCTTTGGGCAGGCTTTGCAGTTCTGATGCAACCCATGAAGGAGGGAAGGAGAGGAATGATGGGACACTGCACGCCTTCCAGCACGAGTTGGCTTCCCTGCCTCCTCCCACTGCTGCAAAAGTCATCTCTCTAAAGTGCTGCTGAGGCTACACTGGAGCAGTTCCCCTGCCTTTGCCCAAGCTGTGTGGGTCCATCTTAGCAAAGATTTCAGCCCCGTGGGTAAAACATGGGGATTACGCTGGGAGCTCAGCTACCCATGAGCTGGCCAACAAAATCTGCTTTTTTAACAATACCTGGCCTGCCCTGGGCAAGTCCTGCAGACAGCATCGTTTCTCCACCATTACAGTCAGCTCTGGCTGCTCAGCATCCAGGCAGGGTTGAGGTCTGCTGCGGGAAGGACCTGTGCATGGTCCAGGAGGTGCCCAGTGAGAACCTGCAGCTGCCATGGCTGCTCTCTGCCTGTGTAACCACCTGGGGTGAAGGCTGCCAAAAGGCTACCAAAGGCTGCCAAAAGGCAATCTTTGTGTTCTCCAAGTGGGAGTACAGCCAGGGAGATAAGCACTGAGCCCAGCCAGAGCCTTTCTATGGGCTTTGCGTCCTTAGCCCATCAGTTGACATGCTGTTTTAGAAAAAGCCCCCCCCAGAAGAAGACATCTGTGAAATCCCCTTCTCCAGATCTGCCCAGCTTTACATGGGCCCAGCTTCCTCACAGCCCAAACCGAACCCACTACCCAGCACCCTGTATTTGCGGTGCTGTCTCTCCCCAAGCCCAAGACTGGGAAGAAGGGGAAGAGCTGTTTCTCAGTTCTGGCTGACTTTCCCCCAGCCCCAGGCTGCACATCTGCGCTGCCCTTCTGCCTCCCGTCCCCATGGGACTTGGCCACCTTCCCCTTGGCAGGTGAACAGAGACAACCGAGTTACAAGTAAAGTCCGCTGTGCTCTAGATTTCTTACCACGACACAAACAAACACTAAACGTGACACTCTCGCTTGAAAAAAAAAACAACAAACAAACCAACAAAAAACCCCAACATGCTCAAACCAAGAAGGACAAAAGGATTAAAACCTGTGCACGCATCACTCTGAGAAGCATCTCAATGTAGCATGAGACACTGGAGTGTCGCATTAGTTTCTGGGATACACTTAGGTATGTGTGAAATAGTGACTGGCAGTAGGATTATGCATATATTGGTGCTGATAATGATGTAACAGCTGCAGAGTAAAATATAATCTACAAATAAAAGATATTGCTTTAGAGGTGGGCCCAAGCTGTGGCACACGTTCCTTCTGCGGGGGGGTGGGGCTCAGTTTGGGTCCACCTCTAAACACAAAACCACACCCAAACAAATATACTGATGATTGAAACGAAAAACCTGGAGGGACCGGTTCCCTTCAGAGTCTCACTGGAGAAATTCTGCCTACAAAACCAATGGACCCAGAACAGCTGACCATTTCTCCTGGCCCTCACCAGCTGGGCCATGCAGGGACTGGAATGTTGACAGCAGAGAGGGAGGGAGTGGGGGGCTGGAGCTGGGTCCCCAGGTGGGGAGAGCTTGTCTGGGGGGATGCTGCTGAAAGCCTCAACCCTGCCAAGCCCTTTCTTCAAGGAGAGTTCCAGGGATGCTTAGCAAACCACGTTGGTGGCTTTGCCCAGCTTCCAGCCCGTCCCTGGCTGAGAAGATCTGCTTGCTGCAGCGGGTGTGAGAAATGGTGATGGGAGTTGTTGGGTAAGTGACAGGAAAGTACCACAAAGTGCAAGACCTGGCCCTTGCAATCATGGGGCCAAAGGCAAATATTTGGTCATATCTCTCTGGAGTGGAGAATGGTACCATTTTACAAAAAGTCTGGCGTACCTGCTTTAAAAAGGAAGAGGGAGGGGGAATTAGCACCCTGCCAGCAGCCAGAAGAGGTTTTGATGCAAAGAATAACTGCAATAAATCTACAAATGGGACAAAATGCAATAGGCATCAAAGTGCAGCTAATGCCCAGCATTAGGACAGGATACCCGAGATCCCCCAGCAGGGAGAAGAAATAGATCCCCTCTTTCAGGACTGTGGAAAGTATTTGGAAGTGGGAAATTAGTAATTTAATTAGTAATTAATCTGTACAAGATGGAGTTTAGAACAGGAATTGTGAAGTAAATAAGTAAATGGCCAAACAGAGGATGAGAAAGAGTTAATTGACTGGGAAATCTTTGGGCTGAATGGAGGTAGTAAAAGTAGCTCTCTAGGGTTGCTCTTGATGCTAGAAGTATTTAATATTTTTATTAGTCAATCCAGCCCAAAAATAACAATTTGTTAATGAGATGTGCTGATGACCCAATGTCTGGAACAGTGGGGGAGTATCTTGGTTAGAAACGCTGGAAGAGTATAAAGACGTAGGTGCTTAGGTTGGTCAGAGGATGACTCCAACTGCCAGTACATAGTGGCTGGGAAAAGGCCAACATTATTTAAAGCTACATCAGACAAGCCAAATCCAGTACAAACCAGAACTATTAATGCCCTATGTGAGGTCCAGACTTGACCTCACCTGGAGTACTGGGTATTTCTGGTCACTTCTGCTAGAGAAGGAGAAATTTAAAATGGAGCTGGTGTAGACAGCGAGGGCTATTAGGATGATCTGATGTGCCATCCTATGGGCTCAAGTTGCAGTGACACGGATCCTACCAAGCACCTTACGTGTTAGAAAAATAGTGTTCTGACCCCAAGGATCTCATAAGTTACTGCTTCTCCGTGGTTAAGATCATTTTATAAACTGTGGCCACAGAAGATGGCTCCTTTGTTGCAAGCAGGAGGAGCAGCGCATGCAAAAACAGTTGTTATTCACAGTGTGTTTCCTGTGGATGGTGGGGAATCTGACCACGAGCTGAAAATATATTCCACCGGCTGCCAATAAAAGTGCTATTTCTTATGTTCACATTTTACCAAGGACATCAGCCCACAAAACATCTACTCCTCTTTTAGCTGCATAAATGGCAGCATTGCACTGATAGACAACTTAAAACAGAAGCTGTTTTGCTAGGGATTTCTGGCAGAATTTTCATATTTAAAGAAAAAATATTTCTCAGTGGCTCTGAGGTGGCAAAAGCCCAGCAACATGCTGATGGAATTTCTGCATTTGTAAACCTGCCTGTGCATTTTTTTGTAGGATGCACAGGGATGTGCATGAGTAGGGCAGTGAAGGGGTTAATGGGATGGGGGGGGGCTGTGCAGCAAACAGAGCTCTGTGCAAGGTGAAACCTCTCCTTTCAGAAAAAAAAAAAAAAAAAAAAAAAAAAAGCCCTGCTAGTTTAGAGCTGTAGGTTTGGGGGGCGGATAGCTTTCATTTCTGCAGAGGTGGGTTCACCCCTGATGATAAAAGCCTGGTGTTCCTCCAGCTTTGAGTCTCCTCATTCAGGTGGCAGCTGAGAGCACAAGAAGTCCCAGGCCTACCTGTGAGAAGCAAGGAGGGAGGCAGGAAGCAGGAGGAAGGTCTCTGCACTTTTATTCTTCAAAACACTTTCCAAGGGAGAGGAATTCTTCCCGATTCCTGATGTTCTGCTTGCTTTCCCATGACGCTTCATCCACAGACCTGGCAGGGTGTAAGTGGCTGTGCCTGGCCCCTAGAAGGTGGCAAGGTATGAGATACAGTTCAGCTGTGACCAAAAAGCTTCCAAGCCTTGCTCCCTCTCTCTCTTTTGAGACGTTCCCGGGTTGGTGTTCTGGCATCCTTATTGCTCCCCATAGTCTTGCTTGCTGTGACTCAGAAGGGACCGGTGAGACCTCCCACCCTGAGATAGGGTGTTTGGGTGAACAGTCCATTGAAAGGGAGCCCTTGCTTCCCCAAGATAAGGCACAAAGGTTTTGCAGCTGGCAGGATTATACAATTTCCCAGCAGATGAGCTGGGCTTAGTGGCAGTAGATTAATGAATAGCCATATTGCTTCCTTATACTGGCCCTGGCTAGTGGATTAATATATTTGTTCCCTTTAAATCTTCAATGGAGAATAATTAGCTTAGTGTCCACACAGTCAAAATAAACAACACTGGACTGCCCTCTTGTTGCTACTACAACAGAATCATTGTGAGAACATTTTGAGTTCCTGGCATGCCCTTGGAGGTCCTGGTGCCATGCTGGGCACAAAAGGGTGAAGGGTTGTGACAGCCCCTCTAGGCGGACGCAGAGCTGTGCCTCACAGTCATGGGTACCTGTAGTGCTTGTGATGCTCTATCCACCATAGAAGAGCTGTCAAGAAAGGAAAATGTTGATTCATTATCTCTGAGACACTGGCTGTTCTCTCCAGGACTCAGCTGTGCTTGGAGGGGAATCTCCCCAACGTACTCTTGATCTCCAGCAGCTGAAGGTTGGTGTTGCACATCCTCTACATTCCAGCAGTGAGCCCCAAGTAAATTGTCTGTCCTGCTGGCATTTCACAGAACCACAGTGCAGCTGGTGCTGAGACCATCAGAGAAGTGCTGGTGCAGAGGAGATGAGACTCATCACCATGGAGGTGGAAGCGGCTGGAGTATCATCTTAGCAATGGAGCAAGTGGTGTCTCTTGTGGAGATCCAACCCACATCTTCCACTTGAAAAAGAAGATGTTGGCCTGTGAGATGTCTCCCTCCTGCAGTGGTTTGATCACCGAGGAGGACATGGCAGTGATCTGGAAGGTTGCTGGCACTGAGCCATCTCTTTGTAAGGGGGAGGAGGGTGGCAACTGGGAAAAGTCTTCAATTCCCCACTGCAAAACCACTGGGAGATGGGAGGGAAGGAGGAATGCTGGGACAGGTGGGGATGTCCCAATGTACAAGCGCAAAGTATGGCTCTCTGCGATGTCTGGGTCAGCCTCTCAGCTGGTCTCGCCATGGGGAGATGCAGAGGCAGCCCAGCTCTGACTACAGGAAACTCTCCTCCACCTCTTGGTGCCCTGTGGTTGGCTCCTGGCAGCCCTGCGGTGGGTCAGATTCCTGCTCCTCGTCCTGTCGGAGGCCCAGAGGGCTGTCACAGGATATTGTAGATGATGTGTTGGCCTCGTTCAGCGATGAGCTGAAGGGAAACAAGGAGGAGAGAGAAATGAATGCCTTGTCCCAAGTCTCCTGGTGTGAGAGGATTCCCAATGGTTGAGAAGTACGTCAATCTCCCTCAAACACAACATACAGCCAGCTGGGCTCCCAGTGTGCCCTATTCCTTGTAAGTGAGGTCTCTGTGTCGGCTTATTTACAGGGACATGACATGACACAACACCCCATCTTAGCTCAAGTCCCAGCTCCTCTGGCTCATCTTCATCCCTGCAGGCTTATGAAAGGTCACAGCACCTCAGATGAAGATGACACTGCCCTCCTCCCCTGGTAAACTCATCCCATAGCAAAGTGTCACCATTTCCTCCTAAGGCCCACACTTTCAGATTTGACTAGTCAAGGGAAGGGACAATATTCAGACATTTTCACCTGGCCCGGCTAATGGAGGCTTCCTGAGGGAGATCACAGGTTGCCTCAGGTTTGGGGTCGGGAAGAGGGATGATGTAGTCATTCTCGCCCCCGTTCTGGTGCACGGATGTGTAGAGGATGCTGCCGGTGGCGGAGCTGGGGGTGAGCCTGGCGTTGTTCAGCCCAGGGATGGTGGGTCTTGTGCGGACAACAGCTGGATGGTCACTCCTCATGAACTCTTCATCTACCTGATGGTACCTCTGCTCTCGCAGGGCAGGTTACCAAAGAAACAGGAAGGTTTTGTGAGTGGAGAAAATGCACTTGCCTGGCATTTGCTTTCCCTGTCTACTAGGCTTTCTCTGGAGGAACCGGCATCTTTTAGCTGGATTCAGCTGCCCTGATTCTAACAAAGACAGGTCATGAACGTTTCTTAAGGGAGAGATCACAGACACAACTCCACAGCTCCAAAATCCCCAAGAGTTGGAGGCAGGTTTTTGATCTCCTGCCAGTTCTGATTTCCTCAGTTGCTGAGGTACCTGCTGCCTCTCTGGTGAGGCCAGTTGCCTCAGCAATGACCCTAAGATGCCCAAACCACTTTCATTGGCAGTTCAAACTAATGCAGCCTTAGTCACAGCAAAATCCTTTGGCACAGCAGCACTAAACACTGGTCTCCAAACCCCGATTGAGGGTCCTAACCAAGGGAACATCCTCCACAGATGGTCCAGCGCAGGATCCTTTGAACATACCTTCCTGTAGCAATCCACCAAGAGGTTTCCCATAAGCACCACCAGCTGTGAGAAGGATGGTCTGATCTCAAACTTCTCCTCCCAGCACTTTTGCATGATATCGTAGCTAGCAAGAGGGAAGAGAGAGCACTCTGGTGAGTGAGGGGTGGGGAAACAGAGACAGAAATGCTTCTGTAGTTTGAGTAGGGCAGGACCAGGGCAGATGTGCATGGGCAGCACTTACATTTCATCAGAGGCATGAGTGGGTTTGGACATCCTATAGCCACGTTTGATGGCATTGTAGAACTGTTCATTCATGGGCAGTTCAGGGTATGGAGTCCCCCCTGGGTGCAAAGGAAGAGGAGGAAATCAGGCTGGTGAATTGCCTGCCACCTCCATGCTGACATGCATTTCACACCAAGGTTTCCTTTTCTCTTTACCTTTCCTGTTTCATTTCCCTCCCAAATGGCAACGTCAGCATGGGAAAGAAGGAGACAGAGAATGAAGTGGTACTCTGACTGGCAGGGCTGGGACTTGAGGATTAGAAATGGATCTGTATTGTTTCTCAGAAGGAATCCTTCTAACGTGCTATCAGACCTACAGACACCATCATGATCTCCTGGACACTTACCTAGAGTGAATATCTCCCAGAGGAGAATCCCGAAAGACCACACATCACTCAGGGTGGTGTAGAGATTGTTGAAGATGCTCTCTGGAGCCATCCACTTAAGGGGCAAGAAGGTCTAAGAGGAAAAACATGGAACAAGAGGAGAGTCAGATGCATCTACAGCACTTGTTTCAAGAGAGGAGAGCCTGACATCCAATCTACAAGCAGAGAAGACCCTGCAGAGCTGTTCATCAACCCAGCATATCTGCTGACATCTGCTGTCAGTCACTTCTTGGTTGGACCAGTTTCCTCTTTCCTTGTGCAGGATGAGCCCAGCAGGTAGGAAGAAAGGGCAGGTGTGCTATACTTGGTTCCATCACTGTCGGCCCTGATGAGCTGTGCTGGTGGGCATTCTCTGTTCCTTAGTTCCTGAGGAGTCAGTGGACTTGGACAACAAGACCACAGCACTACTGAAGGGAGTCCAGGCCTACCTGGACTTTGAAAACCTGAGAGCAGGCTGGAGAGGGCTATCAGATGACTAGAAAAGAGCCAAAGGACACATCCAGCTTTTTCCTGCTCTTACTCAATCAGAGTAAGACAAGAAAAAGAGCTTCACTTGATCAGCCTGTACACAGCACTGGCTGTGCTGTCCTGGATTTGCTTGCACAATGAATACCAAAATAATCTCCAGGAAGGATTGCAAAGGCACCCAGTTTCATTTCCTGTTTTGGAAGGAAAAGCAGCTATGCCAAGGCTGGACTAGAAAACCCCAGACCTTCTGCAAGGGGGTCTCCCTGCCCAGGCACTGAGTGCCTGTCTCCCGTCCCATGCGAATGGGAGAAAAAACAAGAGAAGTTAACCAGTTCATAGACAGATAAATATTGGGATTTGAGGGGCATGGTTCCACTCTCAGCTCCCCCAGCCTCAGTTCCTCTGGGAATTTCATGGCCTGCTTAGCTTTGGGGTGCACATTCCCAAATGCCCCAGGGCTGGAGTGGCCATGCTGTTGTTGAAGTCACAGGGGATGTTCTGGGGAAGCTCAGTTACAGCCTCATCCTCTCCTGCCTCGAAAGATTGGAGACGTCTTTCTGGAAAGTAGCTGCTCGCAGGAAAACACTTCCTCTTACCCTGTGGTCTAGTGGTTAGAGCAGAAGCCTGTGAACCTCTTCCCAGAGTGGTCAGTGACTCACTGCACCACTGTCAAGCTGCCTAACCTTGCATTTCTCCTGTTTGCGACTCAGGACAGGACTCAGTACCACACAGGGAAGGGATGCAGCACTGCTGCCAGTGATGGGCTCTACAGGGGATAATCCTTAGTTTTGCTGCTGCTGCTTCCCAGGTTTTTCTGTAAGAGCCTGGAGATATGGGCATGCAATTCTGCCACCCCACGGTGTGCACAGCACATCAGGTGCAGTACAGTTGGCTGTTGATACCATCTCTTGGGAGTCCCGCCCTGTCACCCTGGGCACAATGACTGAGCCCTGCAAAAAAGGGGCTTTCATGGTTCCTGGTACTCACGCTGCCTTTGGAGATATAGTTGGAATCCCTCATGATGTCCCTTGCCAGGCCAAAGTCACAGATCTTCACCAGCTTCCCTTCACAGATGAGGACGTTCCTGGCAGCCAGGTCACGATGTACACACTGTAGGGGGGAGGCAGGGCACCATCACTGTGAGGAGCCCCCTGAGAGAAAGCAGCCCAGCTCCATCCCAAGCCCATTTCTGGGGCTGCAAAGACACGAGTCACCTGATATCATTTGAGGCATCTCCTCCACCTTTAGGGACAACTATGGCTCGAAGCTACTAGCAGAGCCACCACATTTTCTCTGCTCACCTGGACTGCTACCCCCATGGCAGCAACAGGCATACAAAACTGGCAAGGGCAATTGGAACAACCCAGTACAGAGGGGATTGCCAGGGCCTGACCAAGCAAGGGGTCTGATGGGCTGGGAAGGAGGAGGTGTTTCCAGTCTCTGTTTGGACAATCCAACCCAGCAATCTAAAGGCATCAGAATTACACCTGCCTAGCTTGTGCCTCCTGGTTTGCTGGCACATTGGATGCTTTCCATATGAGCAGCCCTGAGGTTTGGTCAAGACCCTGCCAGACGTTACCAGGCAGCATGGTGATATTACACCATGGTGATATTACACCATGCTTAGCGTGACTGTGGGAAGCTGTGGGAATCTGGGAGCTCCTCTTCTGTGCTCCATGATGTGACCATGTGCTTTTAATGATCAAACTTTCTGGCTGGAGGCAAGGAGACAAGAATTTCTCTCCATATGTCATTGATGCCATCTCTACCCTGTTTCTTATCCCTGCGATGTTTCACACAGACCAACTGGTATCACTGCCTGCCCTGGGGTAAGGCAGACTTTAGGAAATGCCAGGTCCTGGTGCTCTGTGGTGGGTTAATTTCCACCGAACCAGCACTTCTGATGAGGTCTGGGGGGTTCAAAGCATGTAGTGCAATAGGAGTGTCCATGGAGAGTAGCATCTCTGTTGTGGAGTGCCTTGTGCTTCAGCACAGGGAGGCTATTGCTGCGGTCATCCCTGTAAATGGGGATGATCCAACACCACAGCTGTGCTGCACATGGCTTGGGAGGAGCTCAGAGTCAGGGAATTTGAGGTTTGAAGCTCAGTTTAAGCCAGGGTTAGCTGTCACGTGCAAATATAGTCATGCTGATCCTCAGGGCTCTTTCCAAAGAGAAGCGGTCAGCAGCTCTTCAAGCGCACAGCCACTTCTCCCATGAGGAGGTTGGCAGGGACACAGGGACAGTGAGCAGAAACTGACCACGGGACACAGCAGAGCATTGTTGGCCTCCACTGCCATGGGCACCACAGATGAGCCGGCATACTTACATTTTTGGAAGCCAGGAACTCCATCCCATTGGCCACCTGGAAGCTGAAGCCCACCAAGTCCATGTAGCTGAGGAGTGGAGACTCATTTATCAGTGTCACTCGGTCTGTCCTTTCAGGAGCTGGAGGGCAAGCAGAGATGGATGTTGGCATTACTCAGCACCCTAGTGGGCTGCCCAAAGGTAGAGGGGCAATGGGATAGAGTCGGGAAAATCCAGCATGAAGGCATCTACCACCACTGCTGGACTTGTCCCAGAGATGTCTTTTGCAATATGGACCATCCACCTCTGGAAGCAAAAGCATCCAGCACCTGATGCAAGCACCTTTCCCTCCTGCTGCAGCGAGTTGTTACCTGATGGGGAATAGCTGTCCAGCTCGTACGGGGTGCCATAGTTAGAAGACTCGATGTCAGCGTACTTGACTTCACCCTTCATGTCGGACATGGGCACATAATCCAGGGAGTCATCCTTGCTCATGTCCATGTAGCCCCCATCGCTCTCCACAGACAAGGAGAGGTGACTGCGGGGGGAAAAAAAGAGGCTGTTCAGATCCAGAGCAGAGGAGGAGATGCAGGGGATGGGAGCAATGATTTGAGGGACTGTAATTCCTAAATCCTTAGCTCCAGCACTGAAATGTCGCACATAGCAGGGAGAGAAATCCTGCAACATTCAAGCAGAGAAGAACAAATGACACTGGAGACCTCCTTCCACCACCTAAGCACTCTGGTGTCCTCAGCACTAGCTTTAAACAGCCCTGCCACATTCCCCTGAAGGTCTCCAGATGTCCATGTCCACGGGCTGCGGCTTCTCACGCTCACTTTGCCTGGCAGAGCACAGGCTTGGTTCAGCACAAGAGCTCCAATTGAGAAGGGCAGAAAGGGGAGCCAGGGCCATGCAGCTCCACAGGCATCCACAGGTGAGGGGTTAGGAGACCCAAGCCAGAGTAGGCAGGCAAACCCCTCCAGTTTGGCTGTGCACATTCCCAGCTTGGCCAGGAGTTGCCTGGAGAAGGCTGAACTGAACAGGCAGGACACAGCCCTCTGTCCACAGTTAAACCTTCCCAGTTTGGACCCTCAAACATCTGCATCCTTGTGCACTTGTCCCTTGAGTGAGCAACAACTGCATCCTGGAAGCAACATCTTGAGGCCGTCTATGTGATGGTGCTGGGCAAGGGAAACCTGCTGCATGGCCAGAGCTGTGGGTGACATCTCCACAGGCTTGGGAGGCTGCACTCAGGGCTAAGAGGAGAATCTCAGCTGCCAGGGCAGAGGGTTGTGTGTGGAAGGGGGGCGGGGAGCTGTGCTGATGCCCTAACGTTGCTCTATTTTACTATTGTTTTGGCGTGCTGGGAAGAAATGCTGCTTTCTAACTTCCCATGGGATGGTTTCTGTGCACCAATCTGCCTGCATCCCCTACAGCTGGCAACTGGATGAAGGACTGTTTCCCTTTCCCTCTAGCACCTCTTGTGCAACTGCACTCCTAGCACTTCTGCCTTCGGCGCGGCAGCAACGTGACCAACCCTGAAAATGCAGAGCTGAGGTCTCCAAGGGTTAAGACACGCTGGGAAATGCTTCGCTTCTGTACTCCACACATAGCTGTGGTTATGCCAGTAAGTTAATGATGCCAGGGAATATTCCCAACTGGCATGGAGCAGCCGGTGTGTGCGCTAGCAAACTCAGCCTCTAGGACACACAGATTGGCTCTGCTAACTCCCCGTCTGCCAGGAGCTGGTTGGATGTGGCTGGTTGGCACACGGGCCAGTCTCACAAGGTAAAAGAGTTGGCCAACTGTGCACCAGTGCTGGGCCAGCATTCGTTTTACTGGTCTGGAGGAAATACATGTCACCTTCCTGGCACTGATGGGGGCTAGGGTGGGGGTAGGCACAGGCACCAGGGAGGAGGAGGAGAGAGCTCTTTTCCAGGTACCTCTGCACGTGATCCTCCTTGGCTGTGTTCCCGTACAGCTCTGCCTCCCGCCGTGCCTTCTCTCCATAGGACTGCAGGAAGGTGTGCTTATTGCGGTGCAGGTAGTCCACCAGGTCCCCGTAGCGGCAGTACTCCGTGATGATATAGATGGGCCCTGGTGGGAGAGAGCACCCGTGTCAGCCCTGCCTTGGCCCCGCTCAGTCCCCAGGGCAGTGAATTTCATCCCACAGGGACATTACCAGATTCCAGAACATCTAGGTAGGGCCAGAGGGAAAAGCCATCTTTCTGGTACTGAGCATTTTTGGAATGTGAAATTTGTGTTTGAGGAGGGAGGTGGGGATTAAGAGAAACATGCCTTCTCAGTTTCAACCAGGTTGGAAAGGAAGGCTTTCAGATCCCCACAAGGCTTTCCTAGGGGAAGGGTGAATTATTCTCAACCAGAAAACAGGAATTTTTCTCTCTGAGGACAGTCCTCCCACTCAGCGCAGCCCAGAGCAGCAGGGAGAGGAGACAAGGCACCCAGAACTCAGCTACCTCCTTTGGTGCAGGCCCCCAGCAAGTTGACGATGTTGAGGTGAGGTCCCAAGTGGCTCATGATCTTCAGCTCGGACATGAGGGCTTGCTTCTCGCTGCTCCGGGCAGTGGCTGTTGGGGAGAGCTGGTGTGAGTGTCAGAGAGAGGAGGAGAGCACGTGGGCACTGTTTGGCCTCACAACTTTGGGATGGGGGGAAGGTATGGGGTGGGGACAACTCACACTTGAGCATTTTGACTGCCACTTTCATGGTTGACTGTGAATGGCTCAGGCCATGGGCTGTTGCCTCCACCACGCGTCCAAAGGCACCAGAGCCAAGAGTGCGTCCTGCAAAGAAACAGTGAGGAGACAAGGTTGGTGATAGTCCTGGAGGAGATCTGAGATGAGAAGCTTGGAAAAGACAACTCCTCTGTCTGAAACCACACCAGCCTCGCGGCAGTCATCCTGAGGGGCTTGGTGGTGAACTATGATGTTTGTGGTTGGGGATGATTTCTCTCTGGTTGGGAAGGTAAGGACCTTCCAGCTGCAGGAAAGGACAGCCAGGAATAACCCAGTACCTCATGCCAAAGGGAGCAGCTGGTGTCCCACCATGGTCCCAGGTGGTTTCTCTCTCCCAGAATCACATCATATCTTGAGGGATCTCTGTGCCCTTTCTGGGTTGGTCTCTTTTGGAGACTCCAAACCCACTACTCCCAGACAGCCAGGACCCCAGAGGCCAATCAGTGGGACCTGCACAGCCTTTACCTAACACCAGCTTGTCCCTGGGCACCTCCCAGCTGGAGTCGTAAGGGAGCTGCATGGGATCCACGTAGATGTACTCATGCCCATCGGAGCTGACTGACTCAATCACCTTCCAGCGGATTTCATAACGAGGTTTCTGGAAAGGAGAGCAAAGAGGAAGAGAGATCAGAGACTCTGAGGGTTGCAGAAGGCATGAGAGATACGGACAGGTTTCGTCAGGGAGTCTTTTGTCCCTGTAGCCATTGCCTCATGCCCCATCTAGCCTATGGATGCCAGGGGGAGCCATGATCCCTGGAATGGCTGGGACATTTGTCAGGCCAACGCCTGAGCAGGAGCTCACAGCTTTGCTCTTCCCAGCCACCCTGACATGGGGGTACCACAGTTGCATTGGGAGTGCTCTCCTCTTTTACCTTCTGCCACAGGACAATCAAGATGATCAGGGAGATGACAGTGAGGACCAGCAAGGCCAGGATGACAGAGATGATGACCACTTTGAATGGCAAGGCTACAATGATAACAGGGACAGCAGTTAGATTCCTCCAATGGTTTGGGTACCCTGGGGAAAGGAGAGGACAGCAGCACAGAGGCATCCCTGCACCCTTCCCCTTTCCTCCTCTAGCCACTGTCCCCCTCCTGCTACCCACCTCCACCCAGACATTGTCTCTCAGCTGTTCTCTGGGTGGGGACAGTCCCTGTCCTCTCCTCCCCAGGCAGACTTGCCCAGTACTTGCAGGGCCAACACACCAGGGATAATGGGGCATTGGGTTGTTACAGTCTGTTGAAGGGCTTTCTGACTTGGGAGAGGTTTGACTATTGAGGAGCATAAGGAACCAGAGGGGCTGGTTTGCCTGGGGGAGAGCTGGCAGCTCTGGACCTGGGCTTAGACCATCCTTCTTCATATTTGGGACGTTCAGTGTATGGATGTTTGAGTCCGTGGCACCATCTAGTGACCCATGAGCTAACAACAAGACACTTGGGACCTGCTTGGGCATGGTGCCTCCCTGGAGGGATGACCCTGCTAGAGGTGGGAAGAGGATGTCCATGGCCAGTGGACTCAAGGGCTCCAGACTCTTTGTGGAGTAACTTTTACTGCTCAGCTCAAAGGAGGCTTCATTTTGGGCAGTATACCCAGGCTTTCTGCTTTCAAGGACTACAGCCATCAGAGGACGGTCCTGGCCCTAGCACCTCCAGGCTGGAGACAAGGAAAGAGAAGCCTCACTCTCCGCCACTGGCTCAAACTCTTCCCTCAGTGCTCACCATGCGGGACCAGAGTGATGTCCTGGGAGTTGGTGCCCAGGAAGTTCTGCACGGTGCATCTCAGGAGCAAGGGCTCATCCACCCTGTGCAGCTGCAGGGTGCTGTTCACGCGGTACACCTGCAGCTCTGCGTGGTACGTGGCGTTAGTCTGCAGACCAATCTCCGAGGACTCATTCCCCAGCAGCCGGGTGGGCTGCCCCTTGGCACTGCACCTGGGGCAGGGGAGGATAAAGGCACTCATGAAGCAGCTGGGACCACACACCACCATGGGATGCCTGGGCTTGTGGACCAGCAGGATGCAACAGAACATTTGTCTGCTCTTCTAACAAATGCAAGAGCCCAGCCATTCTCATGGGATCCATTGCTCCGCTTACCATTTGATGTCGCTGCATGTAGACCAGCTGATCTCTGGCTGGGGCATGCCTTCAGCAGAGCATGTTACGGTCTGCTCCCCACTGCTGGCACTGCTGTTCTCCTTGAGATCCACCACTTTGGCTGGCACTGAAACCAAGAGACACCGATGGGGATTTATCCCTCACTTTGACTGCAGGATAGAAGGGGAACGTGATTTCCCTGTACCCCTAACGTGGCCTGAAGGTCAGGGGACAGTGAAGTAGGACTCATCACATCAACTGTGCCTGCGCCTCATTTTTAATAGGTAACAGCAGAAAGAGAAAGGTTTGAGGGAGTCATGAATGAGACCTGTCCAAATTTAGGTTGCTTAGAGAAGAGAGGCAAACACAGGGGAGAGTGCTAGACATCAAAGCTGCCCACTTGTCTCTGCATCTGCTACCTTGGGCCAAACTGCTGATGTCTGCACTGCCTCCCTGTCCCCCTTTCTTTGAGACCATGCGTGAGATATTGCAAGTGAGCACATTTCTTTCTTTAATGTTTCTTCCTTTGACCAGAAACACTCTGGAGCTGCAGTCAGAGTGTCAAGGGCTTCAGCCTGACGGTCCTGTGGCAAAGGATGGAGCTGTTCCCTACAACTGCCCCCACATTCCTCAGCCCCATATCTGCATGCTCATCCTCACCATTTATCTGCAGATGGAAAGACAGTTCCTGCTCATCATCCTCATTGGAAGCCCGGATGGTGTAAAATCCTCCTTCTTCCTGCTTCACCCGCACCAGCACCAGAGCCGTCTGGTACCTGGAGGAGACACAGTTCCAGAGTGATGAGTGTGGGAAGGGAATGGGGGACTGACAATGCTTAGAGCCAACCAGCTCCCACCCACAAAGCACGCTCAAAATCTACTCACAGAAAGACATTCAACCACCAACCTATGTCCAACCCACGATTTGCAGATTGCTTTATGAATTACCCTCTCCCTGCACCCTAGTGAGGGGTGCTGGCCCTCACCTGGTTTCTGACAGGTTCCTGCTGGTGATGGTGAACTCGCTGCTGCTCTCCATGGTCAACGTCTTGTTGTTCTTCAGCCATATAATGTTGGGTTGTGGATAGGCCTCCACCTCCACCTGGATGGTGTGGCTCTTGTGGACCTCAGCGTAGACCGTGCTGGGCAGGTGGGTGTGGAAGCGCACAAAGCCACGTTCTGAGAGGGAGCAGGAGAGATTGGGGGGTCAGAAGTAAAAAGAAACCCCTCTTCAGACCTTTGGAGAAACATGGATCTGGAACAAAAGCCCCTGAACACAAAGATGGGGTAGGACAGCTCCGGTTTCACCCCTCAAGGCTTCAGGCTTGTGTCCAAGGGAAGTGGGGGTGCCGAGCCACACTTTGGAGCAGGGCAGCTCATGGGGCAGATACCATGCAGGGAAAAGGTTATTATCTTGTAGAGCTGGAGGAGATTCCTTCAAATTACATAATAGAAGGACAGATGCAGATGGGAGGTGAGAATGTGACCTCATGGTGCACTGGCACTGCACAGTGCAGAAGAGCTCTCACACCCTCAAGTGTCATAAGGGGTCCCAAAAGCTGTGGTGGGGATTTGGGATGTTTTGAAGCCAAGAAGTGTGCAGGAATGTCTTGGGGTGAGGGTTGGGTTTTTTTGTCATGGTTACTAAGGGCAGAGGGTGAGGATGGGAGAGAGCTGCAGGCTGTGAGGAGAGGAAAGGGTGTCACCCTGGGGCAATCTGTCTGGACACCTACATGGTTTAGTGGCCTTGGGTGCGTGGGCAGCAACGTACCGATCACATGGACTGTAATGTCTTTCCTGTCCGTTTTCTCATGGTAGCCCTCAGAGACATTGCAGACGTAGGTCCCACTGTCCTCCAGCTCTGCGTTCTGGATGATGAGGATGGAGCGGATCTCGTGGGTGGATCCAGGCAGGAAGTCGGTCACTGGCTCCACAGCCTTCCCTGCCTGCACAACGGGGACAGGAGATACAGTCTGAGAAGTCAAGACCATATCCTGCCATTGGACCTGCAAGACCAGTATCATGAGGAGGGAGGAGGAGGAGTTAGAGGACCCCCGTCTGGCTGCCACAGGTTCTGGGAATATGAACTGATCAGAGGCCACTGAGACAGCACCAACATAAGGATTTCCCTATCAAGCCTCCCCGTGTGGCAGCAGCATCATCCCACAGCTTCTGCTGTGACAGGAAGCTTCAAAGGAAGCTTCATGTAGGATACTGATGAGTGGTCACCATGGGACATCTGGGTGAAAGCTGGAGCTGTTCCCCAGAGCCTGTGGGACTGAAGCACTCACTTGCTTTCGGGGATAATCCCAGTTGAAGTTGACCAGCTCGTTGCCACTCACGGTGCACATCAGAGTTACGTTTTCTCCCTGGCGCACTATGGTCTGCACTGCATTGATGGAGACGTTCACAGATGACACTGTGGTAAAGATGAAAGATAGGGATGAATAATGAAGGAAGGGATGAGTGGGCACTCAGTCTGTTTATTCTGGGTGGACTGGTCCACTGGAAAGTCTCTTTCCTGAGGAATGGAGCTGACACTTTGGCAGAACCCATTCTCTGATGGAGACCGGACTAAATCCAGCCTCCAAACTGATCAGGAGACTGATTGCTGTGGAGACACAGGGAGAGCTTTGCTGTCCCCTGCCAGAGGGCTGAACGAACAGCTACAGCAGGTGCACTGCTATGCTAAGACAATGGCAACTCACCCTGGATCCTGTAGACATAGAAGGTGTCTGAATCCACCTCCTGGTCATCCACGATTGTGCGGCAGAAATAGGTCTTATCCTCAAAGAAGCCTTTGAATCCCTGTTGTGGGTCATAAGCAGCCGGGATGGGGTTCTCCACCTTTTTCTCGTAGAGGGTCACCTGCATCTGTGGGTTGGTCACGCGACACGGGATGACAGCTTCTGTGTAACCCGTGATGAAGATGAAGAGCTCTTCAGAGGTGATTGTGGGGAGGAAGACTAGGGAGGGATCTGTTGGAGAGAGGCATCACTGATTATAGGAAACTGCTTGAAGCTGAGAGGGCTACTCTGTGCTCCTCCAGGACTGCTCCAATACATTGATCTGTCTCCAGAATGGTGCAAAGCTTCTTCCCCTACTCCCCATAGCAAAGTAGGGCCTGTCATAGGCTTGCCAAATCTCTCCAGAAGGTTCCCATCACCCAGATGCTTCTGCCTAGCACCAATGACTCCCCCACTGCTTGTCCCAACACACCACACATGGGCTTCTCCCGTGACCTAGCATACCAGAGACCTACCACAGCCAGGTGACCTGCCATGAGGGCTCTCTTGCAATGATGGGAAGGACTTTGGGAGGCCAGGTGTTTGGAGACAGAACAATAATTCAAAGACCTCTTTCTCCTGGTTGTTAAACCCCTTGGAAATGTACAGACGAGGATGTGGAGTCCCCTACCTGGAACGTAGATGTACACGGTTTTCCTCTCCGTTGGTTCTGGAGCCTGGTCAGGGCTGTAGGTGCATGTGTACTCCCCAGTGTGACGGCCTGTCACGTTCCTGAGGGTGAGATTGCTGACGAAGACACCATCCCTGTGCTCCAGCAAGGTGGCAAGGGGCTGACCCTCCCGTTCCCAGACCAGCGCACCATCCCCATAGCACAGAAGGGAGAAGGTGCTGTGGAGGCTGAGGACAAGCTCAGTGTCTCTGGGTTCGACGTGCAGCCCGCTGCCCCCAGATGTCACCTCCAGTAGACCTGGAAAAAGAAGGAGATGAGACCAGACTGGGTTCCTCTGAAATCCAAGAAGCAGCATGCTGGAGCACAAGCTCACGCCAATGTATTTGGTTTGTAGTGTCAGCCCTTACACTGAAAAAATAACCTTTCTATATATATCCTCCTGAAAAACACATAGTCTCCTCAGAAATGTCCTGTCAATCTAGACCTTAGTGGGTCACCCTACATTCCATGTACCTCCTGAAACCCTTACTGGAAAGGAAATCAGACATCATGGGGCTTCACAATGTTCAAAGTTGCCCGTGTCTGCAGCAACGCTGGGTAGAGGACCCCCCATTTTATGCTTTAAATATGCCTGTCCCATCCAACCTTCCTGTAAGTTAACTGCACCCCCAGTGCCACCCAGTGCTGCCCAGTGTCATCAGGTGGTCAGAAGAAGACAGCTGGCTCTGGTGGGGGGCCGGGGGAGGATTTGGGGCAGCCGTTGAGACTGTGGGTGTAAACAGAGCCATGCTGGGAGGCAGTTGTGCTGCGATGCTGTTGGACCAGCCCAAGGGGCACCCTTGGTAAGGATGGGGCTAGACATGAAGGTGACCTGGGCCTCCCACACACATTTTCTCATGTTCTTGGATTTTATGCATCCCGTGAGCCGGTCTAGATGGCCCGAGGAGCTGATGTAGATGGTACTGCTGACACCAAAATGAGCCTGACTCTGTAAAGGGAGAGGTAGGTCTCAGATGCACCTTCAAAGGTTTGGAAAGGCCAAAGGGGGAGAGGAAGAGATGAGGCAATTCCTTGTGCTGCTCTGTGTCTCCACAGCGACGGTGTCAGACAGGACACAGACTAGGCTGAAACAATGTCAGTTTACAAGAAAGTGAAAAAGGAATGAAAGCAAAACCTTGCAGGAAATCCTTTGGAAGCAATAAAACAGGCAAGGTCTTCCTGAATGGCTCCCTGTGTCTCTCACGGCTTCCTTGCTTCACCCTTTGCCCAGATGTCTCAGCGGGGTTGGGACACGTCCCGTGTCCCCACAGGTCAGCAGGGCAGCTGAGGACAGCCCCCGGGGAGTCACAGCAATGCTGTGAACAGTCCAGATGGAGCCAGGGGCCCTACTGACCTGCTCTGTGTGTGTGTGTGTGTGGTTATTGTATATATGGGATCTGACTGAATTCTTCCTGCTGTGGGAGTGTCCATAATGTCCAGCTAAAGTGGGTTCTTGGGTGGAAGTGTTCCCTCTACAGAGGCCTCCTCCTCCCACCCAGCTGTGCATCAACACAAAGCAGGTGGGGACTTTATATCCTCATTGCCATCAGATTGGGTTGGAATGAACCCACGGACCTGAGTCACCAGAAGCGACAGATGTGCCTGATCACCCCTGTGCCACCACCTGGCACTGCCCCTTTCCTCCCCCTTGTCCTGGGGTGAGCATCCCAGGGCAGCAACCCTGTGTGGAGCCCAATCTTGCACACTCCTCCCCAGCCACAGCACTCACCAGTGAGGATGAAGAGCCAGAGAGATATCTTCAGAGAGGGACGCAGCATGGTGGGCTCAGTGGCTTGGTGGGCAAGTCCTGCCAAGAGCAAAGCGGGATGAGCACAGCACTGCTGGCAGAGGAGGGGTCCCTCAACCACCCATCCAAGTCCCGAGCTCCCTTCTCCACCTCAGAAACCTCCCACCTCTTCGCAGTTTTCAGCCTTTCCCTCCCAGTGAGGTGGTTGGTTTCCCTTCACGCTGGATCTGCAGAAGAAGTTGTTTCTAAGGCACCTCCCGCTGGTAAACAGGGAATTTGCTGGAGGCCCCAGGAGTTGTGTCAACTCTTGCTCATCTCTGCTCGAAATGCCGCTCCCCCCGCTGCAGAGCCCTGCCTCCCTCCCTCCCTCCGTCTACCGCTTGACTTTTTTTTTTCCCCTTAGTTTTTGCTTCCCTCAGTCCCAGTGAGATAAAACTTGCTAGAAAACAGATCCCCCTCCAACCCTCACACATTTTCTGCTCCTTCCCATGAAATCAAACAAGCCCAAAGACACCCCACAAAAATCTGTGTTTCTTGCATCTCACTTTTAAATATATCTATTTTAAGCTAATGTTTAAGAGGGCTTTTTAGTTAAAAATCACTTTTATCAACATTTCTCAGTAAATCTTTTCCACAGTGCATTTTCAGCCTTCCCTGGTGTAAGCCAAGAGCCCAGAGGAGATGAGGCCAGAGCTCCCTAAGAGCCATGGGGTCTATCCCCTGTGTTATGGGATGACCCGTAACCCTCCCCATCATCCCTGCAGGGACAGAAATACTTCTGAAAAGCAAAATGAAGCAGTTAACAAGGAGAAGAGTAAGGGGGAAAAGGCTTCCTCTGTGCCTAGGCAAAGCTGGGGGAAAATGAGTTCAGTGGTTCTGAACTTGGGGATGCTCTTTGCATGGAGCTGAACTTCACAGCTCAGCCACGCTGAGCCCCAGCCCTGCCACCAGCGGAGCCACCTCCCCTCTCCCAGCACAAGAGTCATTTTGGATCTGCTCCCAAGGCAGACCCCAAGGAGAAGCCCCTGTAATGCCAGCCCAGTGCTCCGGGGAGCTGCTTGCCAGGCACGAGGATGGCTAGTGGCAATCTGGACTTGCTGACCTGGCTGCAAGCACTGTCTCTTACTGAGCAGCTCTGCTGCCTCTTGGCCCCAGAGTGGCCTCCTCGTCTGCTTGATGTTAAGGAGGAAATGGTTTTTAAATGACGTGCGCTTGTCAGATGTTTTTATTATTCTCTTGCTTTGGCCCAACAACAGTCTGATCTACCAGCAAATCCTTCCAGGTCTCCAGCTTATTCAGCAGCTTCCCTCTCCCCCTCTCCAGAAAACCCCTCCTTCTCTCTTCTGCATTTGCCAGAGGGGATGAGAGCACTTACAGGGGAGAGCTGGGGGTGGGCAGGATGAAAGGAAAGGGGTGAAATTCAGGCTGTAAATGAATGTGATCTCACTGTACTCACCCTCAGAGAGCTCCAACCTGCAGGAGAGAGGAGGATGGACAACCTAATCTCGCTGCCCCCCAAGGCACTGCCATGAGAACAATTAGCTCTGTTTCCCAATTCTCCTTTACAGAGGTGTGTGATTCATCCATTATTCAATGGTCAAGGTTGTAAGAGCAACTGGGATCCTCTCCTTCCCCCCTCCCTGCATACATGCATAAGCCAGGCTGTATTTGCCTCCCCCCTCTCCCAATACCTGCCTGCCAGCAGCTAAGGTCTTCCCAAACTCATGCCCAGCTTTTAGCTGCCTCTCCGGCTTCACGGCTGTCACTCCTTGGTCATGTTGCAGGTGAGACCTTGGCTTTCTCTACCCGCACAGACAGGTACCTCACTCCACCTGTGATCTCTGCAGGATCAGTGATGGGGCAAACCGTCCCCTGCTGGAGCTGGGATGTGTCTGAATGGTGGTGCTGGGCTAGCAGGGGTGTTGCTTTAGCAACAGAGCAGTCAGAACCCCACAGCCTCCGCCTGCCGCCTCTGGCTGCCTCCCCTGTGTTCATAGCTGGTTTTAATAAAGCTGCCGGTTTTGCAGAAAGGCATTTCTTCTTGGAGATGCTTCCCAAGCAGAGTGGGAGGGTGGCAACGTCTCACAAGGAGTGGTGACCTCTCCCTTGTTTGCCTGCTCTGGCCAGAGTGAGAGGCATGCTTGGAGACGCTGAGCTCTGCCCGTCCTGCAGGATGCACGAACAGCCCGGCTAGCAGAAGGACAACTCCTCTCCCTGTCACGGGGACATGTGCACACGTGGGTGCACACAGGCATTGGGTTTCTCAAGGGATGCAAATGCACTCAGCTCACTGCCAGCCTTGAGAGCACTTGTTTCCCTCCTCAGTCTCAGCTCTTGTTCTCAGCAATAAAACTCACCCTGTGAGTGCCAGGCAAGGAGGAGCTGAGGTAGGTGCAGTGATCCGAAAGCAGGCAACCAGATGTTATCCCACCCACCCAGGGAGCCAAACAGAGGCACCTACAGGATGCTCAGCTGCCTTGGATTGTCTCCTCCTAGCTCCATCCCTTCTCCCCTAAGGGTTAGCAGGGTGACACAGACTCCTACATCCCTCCCACAGGTCAGGACCTGAGCATTTTCAAGCCATGGGACCATTGGCTTCCACCTATCCTAGCACGTGCCTGGAGGCCAGGGAGGTCCTGCAGCAATGCCACATCCAGTGCCCCTCACTCAGCCATGCAGCTCCACGGCACCTTACAGCCACCAAAGTGAAGTCCTAGCTCTTCATCCCTAAATTATACCCCTCACCATCCTCTCCTCCCTGCCAGCATGGGTACGGACCTTCCCTCTGCCCCTCTCCAGCACAGTGATGGGAGGGCAAGCTGTCCCTGGCCCAGCAGGGCAGGGAGCTTTTCTCTTGAGCTGCACTGTTTATTATTCTAGAAGAGGAATTTGGCTGGGAGAGGAGATGGGAGGTCAGCTGGCTTGCAGGGAGGCCAGGCTGGCTGGGCGATGCAGCCTGACGCCCACACTCAGCCCCACATGCCCGTGGGGTGGCTGCTCTCTCCAGGGGGTTCAGGTCCCTGGGGCCACATCCCCACCAGCCTCTTCTCACCTCTGCACCCAGGACAGGAGCTGGGCACCGCAGGAGCGGGAATGTCTGGGAGGCTTTTGAGTCCAAACAAGACAGAGATACAGGCGACTGTCCCTGCTGGGTGACACAGCCACATTGTCTGTCCTTATCTCTCCTCTGTAATCACAGCAGCCTGGCTGGCCGGCACCCTGCACGCGTGGCCGCAGGAATGCACCACTCCTCCTCCAGACTTTGCTTGCAGGCGAGACGAGGGAGAGCCGAGCTGTCGGGTTTCCCAGCCCACTGCCGTGCTGGTGAAAGGGAAGCATCCCATCGCTGGCTGAGGCCAGGCACCACTGAAAACCTCTTTGCACATCTCTGGCCCTGTGTTTTTGCAACATGTTGTGTGGGGATAAATGGGAGGCCCCCGACATCCCTGAGCACACCCCGGGCCACGATCTCACAGACAGGACACACGGAGAGGGACAGAGCAGAGAGGTCAAATGCAATGGCCAAGGCCACACAGCAGGACCACGGCTGTGCCAGGACCAGGATTCAAGCCTCATTATTCCCCATCTCATGACTTTGCAGCTTCTCCTGAGCAGCCCGCTCCCATTTCTCCCGCGTCCCAAGCCTGATGACAGCTGAACTTTCTCCTCCACCTCCTCTCCCACTCACTGGCTCGATGCTGTGAGCGGCAGCCAGGGGCTGATGAACTTGGACAGGAATTTCTGCCTCAGGAGCAGGGCTATGCCCAGGGTTTTGGATACAAGGAAGAGCTGTATCCAGACTCTGCTGGGGATGGTCCCACCTTTATTTAGTGAGGACCACTCCTTCAGCCATCTCTGGCACTCCTCGCACCTCGCAGTGCCTTGCTGAGGAGATGAAGCACCCCCAAACCTTATTTATTTATTACCGTTCTCCCACTCCAGACCTATCTCTTCTTTAAGGATGCTAGTAAGCCAAAGATGCCTTTGCTAATGCCCAAAATATGTTGTGTGGGCTCAGTCTTGACTATTCTTGGGTAATAAGGCAAGAATTTCCTTTGACGTTGCTCAGTGTGCCCTGGACATCTCTGAATCCCCTTCCCCCTGTGCTTGCTCACAGCATGTGTACAGTGCAGAGCTCCTGGCAGAGCATCTCAGCACGTACGGCAACCACTGCTGGCACGAGCATCGTGTGGCACTGCCCATCCCCAAACACGGATCATGGGAGACAGAGACATTTCCAGCCCTGAACATGCCTTAAACCATGACAGATCTACAAAGACAGGCATCCACACCAAGCAGGCCCTCCCAATCTACTGCCCTCCATCCAAGCATGCCTAGACCACATTTCTCGCCCCTCCTCCACAACCACTAATGCCCTGTGCAGAACCAGTATGGGGGTCTTGCAAGCAACCTGCAGAGCTGTGGGAGCTGGGAACCCGCCAAGGAGACAGGGACTGGGATGCCTTGGTATACTGGGAAGAGGACAAGCAGCTGCAGCTGCCTCAACAGCCACCTTGGAAGGAGCTCTGATCCCTACAGACCATCGATCACCAGCAAAGGAGATGTGCTATCTGCTGGAAATCAGGGAGCACAGCCCTCTCTTGCCAAACGTAGGGGCAATTCCTACATCCGTTGCCCCATGTTGTGCTTCTCCCCTGGCTGTGTTCCCCTTGCCCAAGCCTCTCCACCCTGGGGATACTAGGCAGAGGTGATGGCCACCACGCCAGCCTCTGCAAGGGCATCTTGGCTGGTGGCAGCATGACCATGGCAAAAGAAGGAGCAGAGAAGCAAGCCAGGGCTCTCACACAGCTGACAGTCCTTTCTCTTCCTCTGGCTTTCTATTTCTAGCCCCTTGTCCTGCCGGGGCTGCGCTTCCAGGCGCTCCCACAATGCTCGCCTGGCAAACAGGCCAGGGACATCTGGTGCAAATTAGCGGGAAGTAAAATATACTTTATTTCTTCTTTGTCTAAGCGCATCTGAGTCATTAAGTGAGATCATGGGTGCCCGTATGCAATGAAGCAGGCCCTGTATGGATCCCATGATCAATGGTGCTCGCAGTCAGGGAGAGAGGGCTTCTCCTGCCTGGGGGGTCACTGTCCCCCATTTCTGAAGGCAAAATGCTCCCCAAGCAAAGGCTGGTGACCCCTGAAACCCAAGCCTTGCTTGTCTGGCAGTGAAACTCCTTGGCTTATCCTGTTTTCCTCTGCCACCCTCCCCCCTGGCCTCTGCAACTGCTTCTTTCCCACCCTTTAATCTAAATAAAACTGAGTGGGGCGCTTTTTTTTCTCTCTCTTTTTTTTTTTTTTTCCCTTGGCTGGAACCGTCCGGAGTTGCAACATCTCTCCTCTGGGGTCCCTCGGCTCCCATGACACCGCGTTTACTCACAGGCCAGATTATCATCACAGAGCCCTTTTTCTTTTTCCCAGCACATGGCTAGAATTAGGCAGGGCACACACATGGGGAGCCTGTAGTCCCAAGGCCCATAAACAGCTGCTGATAAAACACAGAGGTAGGAAATCTGAAACCAGGCTGAGGAGCAGAGGGGCTGGAGAGTCCCTGGGGTCCCACACGCCATCCCTGCCCCAGGAATGAATGCCTGGGGGTAACCCCCCCACCCCACCCCAACCCGCCTTGCCCAGCTGCCTGCCAGCACCAAAGGGGTCCTGGGGCTTTGCCCAGGCACTGGTGAGACCAGAGGGTGCTGAGAGCCCTGGGTGCCTGCTTGCAGCATGACTGGGTTTGGGGGCTGCTTTTAGTCACGCAGACATGAGGTTTTACAAGCACTCACAGGCAGCATCGCAAATGCCTGAAGCCTCTGAGTGGATTTGCCAGAGCTCCTTGGTCTATGAATATATGATTAAAGCCGCAATCACTGGTCTCCAGTGTAGACCAAGTTCTCTAGGAGATGGTCAAAGCACGGGCAGATGCCACCTCTGGGGCAGTGTGAGCTCAGGGCTGCTGTGTGCACAATCTGGGATGGCTCTTCTGCCTGACTCTGCTGCAGGGAGTGGGGCTATCATGAACAGAGCCCCTGCCCAGGACCCCAGACCCCGGTCCCCACCTTCAGTGGCACATGGAGAAGGTGGTTATGTGGTCATGAAGGTACTGGCCCTACAGCTGACAACAGGACACAAGCTAGCACAGCCAGCCTCCTCCGGGCCAGCCACGGGCTAGTGAGAGCTTTGATAGCATCTGCCAGAAAGCTGAAAATTAGGACCGTGACTCCAAAGCAGCGCGGGGATGCTGCCAGGGAGGATGACGAGTCCGTGTTGAGCCCCAGCAGCGTGATTCAGCAGCTCTGGGGTCAGACATGTGAAGAATGGGGTGGGGTGGTGAGACCCACACAGCCTCATTTCAGCTGTGGCCATCTTCCCTCTCCAAAAGCAAGGTGGGGGGACCATGATGTCCCCGCATGTGATCCAAAAAACCTCCAGCCGTGGGCTCTCTGCAATGCATCACTGCGAGGAGCCGGCATGGGGGGGGAACGTGGGACCACGGCGAGCCCTGCTCTCTCATCCCCAACTCCTCCCCGCTTTCCCTCTCTGTTTTAAGCCCATGGGAGACAGAGGAAACCAAGTGACCTATTTAGTGCAAGTTCAAAATAAAACAAAACATCTGTTTGGAGAGGTGCCAGCGTTATAAATAATCCCCCAGCCCCGAGTGCTGGTATTTGTGGCCCTTTCAGCCGCGCATGCTCCCCCGCTTCCGCTTCATTGGAAAGGCCGGGTCCTGGGGGACGGGGGGGCTGCTCCCTGGAGCCTCTGAGCTTGGCCCAGGCTGTGGGAAAACCTTGGGCAAGGATGGGGGCTCACCTGGGGCCAGGGAAGGAGGGATGGGGGTGATGGGAGGAATGGCTGCCAGGTGCTGGGCAAGGCGGATGGGGTGCCTGGCTGACTCACTGCATACCCTGCTCCTCACCCCAGCTGAATCCTGCACCCCCCCGGTCTCCCCAAAGCAGCCAGTGGGTCCCAAGGTCATGGAGATGGTGGGGCTGGTACTGGT
>VZRU01015669.1:99502-128077 GCA_013398155.1 Pedionomus torquatus | reverse complement strand
CTTTTCTCTTTCTCTTTTTATTGTCACATTCCAGGCTGTTTCTGTCCCAGGAGGATAAGCACTGACCAGTCTTTGCCCTGCTCATGTTTCCAGAAGGGGAAGGGGCTGGTGTGCAGAGAAGGTCAGAGGTGGCCTTGGGGAGGTGACAAAACACCCTCCTGGAGCCTCTGCTGGGCTGTGCTTCAGTTTGAGGAGAAAAAGCCAGCTGACAAATGATGGCTGTGACTGTGTGGCGGTGGCCAGTGCAGCCAGAGCGTGACACTGGTGGGGAGGAGGACACTGTCAGCAAGGAGGCGCACGGCTGGGGATGATGGGGGTTTTTGATGGCCCAGAGCTGGTCCTTGGCCCCTCATCTCCCTCTGGAGTGGAAGTGTGTCCAGCGCGATGGGTGACAAGTGGGTGACTTCCCATCTCCTGCCTTGCAAGCAGACACGGCTTCATAAGGGTTGTATTTCTGCGTGGTTTTCCCTATCAGAAAACATACAGGGATGTTTTTGCCTATTTATGAGAGAAAACAGATGGGAAATTCCTCTTGCCACAGGGTCGTGAGCCTCTCGGAGACATGTCAGAGACCACAGACTCATCCCTGCGTCCGTGGTGGGGGCATTCCCACTGCACACTGCTGGCTCTGTCTGCCCTGCTCTCTGGGGCCAGGCTGAGGTTTCCTCTCAGGGTTGGAGGGGCGGTTTTGCCCCTGGATGGAGTAAACGCAGGGGCACCCAGAGCCTTCCCTTCCTACCAGCTCCCCTTTTCCGAATCAGGTGGATGCTGCCACTGGGCACTGGAAAGCATCACCCCAATGCAAGGATTTAGTGTCCCCCGCCATGGGGACAAGGCTGATGGCAGGCAGAGTCTGGCCTGTCCCCTGCCTGCAGACAGGTTTTAATACCAGGGCTCAGCTCAAGGCACCCTGTTCTTGGGGTACAGACAGCTGCAGAGACTGGGTGGGCTCCCTCAGGGCATCCTTGTGGGTGACACCGTGATGCCCTAGTGTCCCCAAAGCCTGCTGCTATAAAGGGACCATGGCCCGAGGCACGGGGAAAGCTGTGGGGTGATGACAACAGAGGGGACCTGGGGTCCTCAATATGCTCCCCGGGGTCACCCACCGCCTCACTCCCCCTGCAGCCGGGGTTGGGAGGTTTGAATTCGCCCCCCTCACCCGCTGGGGTTCCTGCACTTTGAAATGCAAACCTGCCTTTCAATGCAAATGCTGCCAGAGAGGTTGGGCCCAATAAAAGCCCGTGGGCAGGGAGGTGCCTGGCCCCAGGACACAGCTCCCCAAGGCGCCCAGGTGAGTGGCGGCCAAGGAGGGGCGGCCACTTCCCCGCCAAACCCAACCCGGCCCGCAGCCGGCGGCACGGCGGCACAGCATGTGCGAGGGGCCAGCCGGGGAAGATGTATGTAGGTTATCTTTTGGATAAGGACACCAACATGTATCCCAGCCCCGTCCGGCATCCCAGCCTCAACCTCAACCCCCAGAATTATGTGCCGGGGCCGCCCCAGTACTCGGACTTCGCCAGCTACCACCATGTGCCGGGGATTAACAACGACCCCCACCACGGGCAACCGGCGGCCGCCTGGGGCTCGCCCTACACCCCTGCCAAGGAGGACTGGCATTCCTATGGGACCGCTGCTACGCCTTCCACCGCCAGCCCGGGGCAGTTTGGATTCAGCCCCCCAGATTTTAACCCCATTCAGCCCCCCGGCTCTGGACTCCTGCCTCCACCCATCAGCAGCTCGGTCCCCCAGCTCTCCCCTAATGCCCAGAGACGCACCCCGTACGAGTGGATGAGGCGCAACATTCCCAGCACCAGCAGCAACGGTAAGGAAAAAAACCCCAGCCCTGCGCCTCCTGCGCCTCGCTTGGTGCAGAGGATCCCTGGGCTTGAAGTCCGGTGGGTCCGGATCCTGCTGCGTGGCTCTCCCTGCGTGGGGACCGCAAGGAGGGACGGCACGCTTGGCCTGGCCCCCGAAGAGCTGGGGGACCCCATCGCCGAGCTGGTGGGGGCTGAGGATGGGTAGGGAGGATGCCGTCCTTCCGTGTTGCTGGAGGCTGGAGTAATATGGTTGGGAAAACCTTTTTTCCTGGCCCTTCTCTGCCTCTGCACACCTGCCCTTGCCTGCCACCATGGGGCAGGATGGGCAGAACCAGAGCCCCCCGGCATCCCATGGCCCTGCCAGCCCCGAGGGGGTGTTTTTTGGGGTATCTCGTGTGTGCACGGGGGAGCGCGTGGGGGCTGCGGCTGTGAGCTGGCATGCAGCAGAGTGTGAGAGCCTGCGTGTGGGGATGTGCATATACGTGTGCTTCATGCACGTCGGGTGCTTGTATATGTGCAGGGAAGGTTCTATATGTACACCCGTGGAAGGAAGGTGCTGCATGTACTGTATGTAAGGTGTAACCGATGTCATAGGGACCTATAGGCTCTATGTGCGTGTGCAAGGTGCTATAAGCAGTATGTGTGCATGGGGCTTGCCATATGGACAGGGGCAGTGAGCGTGTACGGGGGATGCTCGGCGCTCCGTGTGTGTGTGCAAGGAGCTGTGTGGTGAGGACAGGGCCACGTGTGGTGCCTGTGCAAGGTGCAGCGTGTGTGCAAAGCGCGGTGCACTGGGGAGGGTGCCACGTGGAGGGGGCACAGGAGTGCTCCCCCTGTGACGTGCCGTGTATGGGGGTGCCATGCACTGTGTGAGCAGGTGCCCCCGCTTCCGTGTCTACCCCTGCCCTGGGCTGTCCCCAGGGTCTGGTTGCCATGTCCCCAAGGTCCCGTCCCCCTGTCCCTGGGGTCCTGTCCCCGCTGAACTTCTGACCCGGGGATAGTGGTGGTGGGGAAGCGTCTGGGTGACCCCAGCCCCCTGCCCGTGCTGGGCGGGGGGGGGGTGTCCTGTTGCCCACTTCAAAGGCGGTGGGCAGTTCCCTCCTTGGGGCCAGCCCAAATTGACAAGGGCTTGGCTTTGTCATGGAGATGGTGGCTGGCTCCTTTGGCAGTGAGGTGAGGTGCGGAGCCCTTTGTCGTCTCCTGCCCCGTCCCTTTCATCTTCCCCTCCAGGCTGCAGTGGCCACTGCCAGTCCAGCCTGGAACCATCCTGCCTGCAGTGGGACCCTCTGCCCACTAGGCTTGCCCAGACCTGCCACCCCTCTCCCAGTCTGATCGTGAGCTCCGCAGAGAACTGCTGGGGCCCCAGCTCACTACAGGAGCAGTCTGTGTATCTTTTGGGGGTGAGTTTGCTTTTAGTGGCTCCATCTCCCTGACATTGGGGCTAGGGCTCCCTCTTTGCAAAGTGTCTCCAGTTTTAGGCTTGTTTCTGGCACCCTGCTGTCCCCTCATGGGGCTGGCCAAGACCCTTGTGCAAGGGGCTTGTGGCGAGGTGTCAGGGTCTTCCAGCATGGAAAAGAGCTCCTCATGTTTGCTGGGTCCACATGGTGGGGATGGGGCTGTCCCAGTGGGACCAGTAGCTGTGGTGGAGCAGGCAGGACATCCTGATAAATGGAAAAAAACAGCCCCAGTCTGCAAAGCTGAGGGGAGAGGCAGGCTGGTATTTCCTGGCCCATTTTAAGCACTGAACATACCTATTTAGGAAAAATACCTCTCCCCATACCCAGTGATGGAGAGCCNCACCCCACCCCCCCGCTGCTGTGACCCCGCCACTTCTGCAGGTTTTGTAGGTCTCGGTTTGGTCTGAGGAGAGAGGTGGGAGGGAAAATGAATGAGGGGAGAAAGACATCAGCACAGCTCTCCTCTGGATCAAGGGCATGGTTTTACACCCAGCAGTGGGGCTGAGATAAAACAAGGGCTTGAAAGTGCCCCTGATTGAGTTAGATGACAATTGAGTTGATTGAATCCTGGAAAAATATCATTAGTTGCTTAGTTTGTATCTCTTAGATTAAATACATACAAAGGGAGAAATAAACCAGCCTTTTTCCCTTCGCACGCAGAGGAGCTGCCCCAGCCCAGCCCCAGCAAAGCAGGGATGGGTGCTGGGGTAAAAGCCCCTTTCTTGTGGTGCTCCCCCAGGATGGATGACCAGCGAGGTCCCTTTTTAAGGCACTTGAAGATGAGGGACTTGTCATTGTGTCTCTGCTGGGTTCAAGCACAGCTCTGCTGGTGCCAAGCGGCTGCAGGATTCAGCTGTGGTGGGAGGATGTGCTGGGAGATGGTGGGATGCAGGCTGTGTTTTCCAGGATTACCCTTTATATAAATTAAATAAAAAAAGAGCCTTTCTCCATTAAGCTTGAAAGACAGCTGGGCAGAGATGGGTTTAAAACATAGATAAGGGTGAAATTCTTAGATGAATTGTTTTATTGGAATCAATAAACTGGACTTACAACTTGATTAACTACTCATCTCACCGCAATGGGAATGGGAAATGAATGCATGGACTTTTTTGCTATAAATATAAACAGTTTCATTGCGAGTGCTATAAATCATAGTACTTCAGAGGGTTGTAAATTAAGATTTCCTCTCTGTCTTGCCTTGTATAAACAGCTCTTGGCCGCAGTTTGAAAGCTTTGGGGAAAGAGCCATGCAGTGGCAAGAGAAAATGTTACACGGGGAGTATGAGTGTGTTGGGGGTTTCCACAAATGTGATCCAGAGCCCAAGGAAAATCAATAAGAAATCTCCCAGTGGCCCCCTGCAGAGACAAGCTGTACACAGGGATGATTTTGTATACCTGTTTCTAAATACATGTGTGCTTCACCCGTCTGAGCCAAGACAACCCAGCCGCAGGAGGAATTGCATTGCCAGAGGGCTGGGAGCTGGAAATTGGGAGTTAAAGGCAACCAAACTGGCAGATGTCCCCAGGCCTCATTTCTCTCCCCGATGCCACCTCTTTTTCTGCTCATAAAATCTTCACGAGCAGCGTGTCAGAGCCTCATGCTTCCTCCTTATTCACAATTATTTGCAAACTTCCCTGTGAATTGCACCCTGGCTCTATAAAAAGCTCAGGAAGGTGGCTGGAAACGGTGGCTGGCTGAACTTTGAAATTCACCCTCTGCTCGTTAGTTATGCAAATCCTCAGATACTGCCTCGGGTCTGGCTTTTAGGTCACTAATCGAGCCTGGGCGACAGTCCTAAATATTGCAAGTGAAAGTGCAATTGGGGCATCACTCGGGGAGGGCAATGTGCTTGGAGTTTCACGTGGTATCAGTGCCCGTGGTGCCCAGGTAGGTTTTGGGGTGATGGAGAGGAAATAGTGATGCTCTGAACATGGGCAAGCAGTGGTTTGCTTGCTGGGTGTGTAGTTTTCCACCTCAGTTTTCGCTGTTTCCAGCTCAGTTTTCCAGCTCTGCTATGCTCAGCCCTAGTGAGGTGCATGAAAGCTGGAGGAAAGGGTAAAAACCCTGTTAATTTGACAGAGACGTATTTTCCGTGGACAGGTGGGGCTCATGCTATGCATGGAATGTTTTGGGGCGATGGTGGTGGCTGGAAAACGGTGCATTTCCATGGTTAATCCCCTCTATAGGAGATGGTTGCTCCCCATGAGACCCTTCGGTCCCCCAGGTCTCTCGGGGTGTGTGTGCATCGGGTCCCATCAGTCTTCTCCCCTTGAATTATTAACCCACAACCTGCTCCTGGCCCCAGCTGGGATTTGTTGACTGCTTAGCCCTCTGGCCAAGGTACAGGCCTTCCAAACTTTCCTAGAATTGACTTTCCTTGAACAAAAAGGGCTTCCCTGGAGCACTGGCAGTACCTACGTGCTGGGCTTGGCTGGCTAATACCCCGGGATTAGCAAAGGGATGCTTTAAACCTCTGGCCAATGGCAGATGTTTCCTCTGGGGGACCCTTCAAGGACACCCACTTCAGTGCTGTTAGCTTTGAGATCACCTGGATAAGAGGCTGCATCCTTCCCCTGCGCTGCCCCCATGGTAAGGATGGGCTGAGTCCTCTGGGGCTGTGAAAGGAGAGAGGAGTCCCAGTGCCCAACTAGGACCACCACCATCAGGCTGTCCTCCTCTTCCTGCCACAGTTGGGCCAAATCCAGCCAGGAGGCTGATCCTGATGAGCTCAGCGCCATGGGGCTGACATGAAGGCAATGCTCTGAAAAGGGCTTTTTCCAGATGCATGGCTCATGGCTCAGGAGCAGCTGAAGGAATCTGCTGGTTGCCAAAATAAAGTGTTGGATCACTGCAGAGCTGGGAAATTATTGCCCCAATGTCCAGCCTTCAGCTGCTGCCCCCAGGACTGAAGCATCTCCTGCCACATTGCCCCATGTCCAAGAACATGGGGTTGTGATGGGGAACTGCTGGCTCACTGGGGCCACCAGTGACCTGCTGCTCATCCCCTTGGGGTTTGCACCTCCTGGGAGGAAGATGAGGCTCACAGGAGGGGTGCCATTGCCCTGTGTGTGGGTGCGGGTACAGACCTGGCCCTGTGCCACTGTGCTGGCAGCATGGAGCCCAGTTGGGACCAGCCTGTGCTCCTGCACACTGGTCTGCACTCTCCAGATCTGGCTTTTCCCAGGGTGTTCCTGCTCATCCCCAGCAGCCAGGCTGCCCTGAGTAGCTGTGCCACGAACCGAGAACTGCTTTCTGCCTCCTGGCTCTGCCAGTCCCGTAACCCCCAGGAAAGTGACCCCCAGCCACACACTTACTTATAGCAAGGCTTTTTGGGGAGCACAGAGCTGGATCCTCTTGTGCAGGAGACTAACAAAGCCACCAAGGACAAATGGTGTGGTTTTGTAAGCTAAATATTTCCAGTACACGACATATCAAGCCAAATCAGGTTTTACCACTAGTGGGGTGGCCACGGGATCATTGCCGTTGGCTCTGAAGTCTTTGGGACCAGGAAGAAATCCTCAGGTTGGGTCAGGTCAGGTGACCATCCTTGCAAGGATATTCCCTGGGGGTAGGAGTCTTTCAGAGTTCTGCTTTCATCCCAGCAGCTCTGAAAAGCCCATTTCTCTGACCCAGAGCTGAGGTGGGGGAGCCTTGGCAGGATCCATTGGGTGAGGATTCATCCAACATGCCCTCCCTCCTCAACACAGAGACATTAAATATGTACACGTGGGGAATAAAAAACTCTAACCCTTTTTTAAACCTGGCAGTTGTCTAAATTCAACACCTTTTGGCAGAGGAATGATCTCAGGCAGGGATCTCAGGAAGGATTGCCCTCTGGAGGGGTTTGTTTCTTGCTGATGGTGATGAAGCAATGCACATGGCTCTGGTCCTTTGCCCCACGTCGGTCATCCCATCCATCACTCCTCTGCTTCCTGTGGCAGAGGGAAAATAGCTGACAATATTGAAGGATGCACGGGAAGGGGAAAGCTTGTGAAAACCCTGACCTGCTAGTTCCCAGCACTCGAGGAGCGTGGTAGGCTTGGGTTTATCCCCCTCTCCCTGGCCACAGAGGAGCTTGTATACTTTGGGGCAGCTGCTGGAGCTGGAGGGGAAAGGTGGGAGGCGAGGGAGTGTGGGGCAGGGGAGGTAGAGGGACAGCACCGGAGGGCTTAGCCCCTGCCACTGTCAGTGCAGACTTTGGGGTTCCCATTTCCAGTAGGTTTAGGGCCAGTGGAATGAGCTGGACTGTCTGTCCCCAGTGCCAGCATCCCCATTGCGCAGTGCGGCTGCCGTCACCTCTGCTCGGCAGAGGGAGCATGGACCCCTCCATGCAGCGGCAGCTGGAGCACATCTGGCAGCCAGATGAGCCAGATGACTCCAGCCAGCCTGGAGGCTCCTGAGTGTTAGGAGCTGACCTCAGCCCTCTCCAAGGCCTGTGATTTCTCTCACAGGGCATCACTCTGCCAACTGCTCCCCTCTTGTCAATGGGAGGAGGATATACCCCCATGGGGCTGCAGAAGGACCAGGGGAATACCTGGGGAGTCCCATCAGCAATCAGAGCCTACCACACTGACCCTGGGACTCTGTTCTGCTTTGAAAGTGCTTCTGTGCCTCAGTTTCTCCATCTATAGCTTTGCTTAAGCTCTGCCAGGTGTGGGGGGGAGCTTCCCTTGATGCTTTCCCTGAGGAGGAGCGGCAAATTGTGACAGAGCACTGAATCTCCTGGGACGAGAGATTTTATCCTCTGCACAAGTAGATGCTGCTCACTTAGAATAAAGCAGTTTTATCATGGAGAGAAAACACTCACCCCGAGGGGGACAGTCTTGCACCTCATTTTGCTGCACTGTAACTCCAGCGTGAAGAGCAAGTCTTTTCCCTGGGGCTCACTGATAGCCAGGGCATGGCCAGAGCATTGCCAGGAAGGTGACACCCCATAAGGCTGTTCTGAGGGCATGTTGCCCAGGCTTTCCCTGCCAGTCATGTGGGGAGATGTCCCATGGATGGGGATGCTCCATTCGGAGCTGGCCTGATGCCCTCTTAGCTGTGATGGGCACACTGGGCTGACTATGTTGCTCTGTGGGGCTGGGGAAAAGAAACCTCCAAAAAGCCATGCCAGCTTTTGCTCCTTCACTACTCCTGCCTCCTCCCAGGCTGCCACTGCCACCCTGCAGTCACTCTCCTCCCTGGTTTGAATCGCCCTCTTCCCAGCTGTTCTTAGAGCTGCTCAACAAGAGCCCCAAAATGCCCCATGTAACCTATCTGTCAGGTAGTTTCAGTTTCTTATTGAAAGCCATACTTCGGGCAGGCCAGGGCTGGAGAGGGTGAATTATCTCCTCCCTGGCAGCTTCTGCCTTGGCCATGAGGATACAGAGCCTGGGATGTTGGGCACAGGGATTTGGTTTGATTTTCCCTTCCCCTGCCAGGCTCCTGACCCGGTCCAGAGCAGGAGCTCCAGCATCCCCATCCCTGGGGATGAGCAGATCCGGGCTGGGGATCAGGACCCCGTCCTCCCACATGTGTTCGAGTGCATGTGCATGTACACTCAGGAGTGCGTCCCTTGGGGTTTGCACAGCACATTAAAGCTATTCCCTTATCTAATCATGGCTCAGGTGAGTGCTATTAGGGTTATACATTAACAGTGGTAACGATACCCTCTCCCCATGCAGCCATTGGCCCTGCCTTGATCCCAAAGCCGAAACCATTCCACTGGCCCCGTGAATGGCTCCATTTGCCTGTCCAAGCAGTTCCTTTTCCTGGCCTTCTGGGGACAAGCAGAAGAGACTTTAAATGCATAGCTGGGCTGGAGGAGCCTAAGAGGCATCACCAGCACCCACTTTGCACCCTGTGCACCCCGTCCACGCTCCCTCCCGGCTGTGGGACAGCCAGATCCACCTCCCATGGGCTTCACTGGAAATGTGGGAGCCACTCCATCCCTCTTCTCAGCCCTTCCCACCCCGGTGCAACTCCAGGGTTTTCCCATAGGTACGAGGGCTTTCTGTAAGGTGCTGGGTTGTCTCATCCCAAATTTCCTCTTTGCTTTCACAGAGCCATAAAAAGTCTCCAGGAGAGAGTTAAGTGTAACCCAGCATTCATATTCAAGGTAGCTGAATTATTCATTGACAATAGTATTTCTTGCAACCTCTTTTTTTTTTTTTTTTTTTTTTTCCCTTGTGAATCACCCACAATTCATTCCCAAATTCAACAGACGTCTCTGAAACCAGCAATTAGTCGAGATGAATAACTTTCCATCTCTGGCTTGGTCATGAGCCCTCTGCTTTGGGTCTTTGCTACCTGGTACTGGGCAGCGAGAGACTGGTGCCCAGCTCACCCAGCGATGGCTCACCGTCGTGGCCAGATATCTGCCAGGCCTGAGGCAAAGCAGAGACTTCATCAAGGATGAAGGATGAGGAGAGAATAACAAAGAACAAGCTGTGATGGATCTATTTACAGCTGTGGCAGGAAATAATAATTCCTGCTGAAATTCGCGGCATATGTGGCATTCACAAACCCCCTTATTTATTTATACTTTAATTTATTTTTGTTGCTTTATCTGTCAATTCCTTTGCTTTCTGGCTGGCTTTTTCTCCAAGCAGTGCTATTCAAACAGCAATATTACAAATAAGATAATTTTTAGGTCATTATCTCTACAGAAAGGCTTTTGCTTTCAAATAAAAAAAATATTTTAAAAAAAAGGTAAATTTCTATAAGAAAGTACAACACTTGTAGGAGTTTCTGAGCCTGGAGCAGACAGAGGGATTCTGCTTTCTCCCAGAGCTACTGAACTCCACATAAATCTCTGCCAGTGCCTCTGGCTTATTCTGTAACTCCCTGGGAATCGCTGTGTCTGCAAGTTCAGCACAGGTGCCTCCTGGGCTGGGATGCAGAAGACCTTCTCACACTGATGAACCCTTCCCCTGTGGGGTGGCGAGAGGAGGCAGTGACCCCCACAGGAGGAGCAGAGGTCCTATGAAAATGAGGGGACAGTGTGGGGGCCCGCATGGACCGGGTGACCCCAGCATCTCTCCACTCTGCCATGGTTAGACGTGTTTCAAGCCACCACGATATATGTCCAAGAGGAGACAAACACCCAGCAATGCTGCTGTAGGTCCCTCTTGCAGTAAATCTCTGTGCTTCAGCCACGTGTCTGCAGACATCTCCATACACACCTTGCTCAATCAAATTACCTTTTTCACCCTGTTTTTACCTGCAGAGTCACCTTGTGTGGCCAGGGGCAGTTTGCTCTCAGTGATGGTGAAGGAGGATTATGTGTTCGTCTCCAAACAGCCCCAGGATGAGCTGTGCTCCCCGCTCTCTGCAGTGGTGACTGAGTTTGTCACATCCCTCAAATATGAGTTAGTGACTGAAGCCCAGCCCCGGTGCTGGGAGATTTGGTTCCTACTTATTGCTGTGCTCCTACCCTCCTCCCTTTGGTGCTGTTTGGGGACCACACTGGGACCCTTGACCATCCTGGCCAGCCCCTGGCATCATCCTGCTCATGTTGTGCTGAGCCTGTGCCAGTACCTGCTTCCAGGAGAAATGGCAGGAGGACACCGAGAGTGACATAGTCATGGAAATTGGGTGTTATCTTGAATTGCAGGGCTGCTTCTTTTGTTCTTGGGAGTGCTGGGGTCAAGTCCCAGCAGGATGAGACATCTCCCATGCCCACCACACCCAGGGGTGCACTCACACTCATGTGCTTCCACGTGCGGTTTGCTCAGTGGCCAATGGCAGGAGCTAAACCTTTGGTGGCTTTCACTTATTTAGTAAAAACCAGCTGCCTTTTGGCATCCCATGGGATGTTTTGAGGGGAATGACGCCAGGGGAGACCACCTCCCACTCCAAGTGTTCCATGGCCATGGGTTGTCCTGCCTCCGATGCTCTTTTACATTTATCTTTCAGTATCAGAGGTGGCTTAGGAAAGTCCCCATCTCCTTGCAATGGAGTTCACTGACAAACAGATTTGCAGCCTGGGGCTTTGCTGTGTGGAGATTGCCTGATGTCTGATTAAGGTTAAGTCTGCTGTGGAGTCTCTGAAGCACAGTTTTGCTGTGTGCCATCCAAACTCCTAGTTCCACTAGGATGATCAGAATTTAATAATATTGCTAGAATGTCTAAATGTAAATCAGATTTGGCCCAAACCGATGGATATGCCAAGGACATGTTAGGGGGAACACATGAACAGGATGGCAGGCACACAAAGATCCCCTTTCTTGGAGGAACCAGGCTGCAAATGAGGTTTGGAAGGTTGCTGGATCACCAGAAATTCCTCC
Organism: Pedionomus torquatus; assembly: GCA_013398155.1. NCBI lineage: Eukaryota > Metazoa > Chordata > Aves > Charadriiformes > Pedionomidae > Pedionomus > Pedionomus torquatus. The sequence goes on along the minus strand of VZRU01015669.1, from coordinate 116,532 downwards.
CCGCTCATCTGCAGCAGTGATGGGCAGGATTCTGTCCAGGCTGGTACACCCAGGGCAGCCCCGGGGAAATCCATGGAGCTGTTCTAGCCCAGCTGCTCCTGGCCATTTTCATGGCAGTATTGCTCTCAGCAGCAGAAATTCAGAAGATGGGCAAATGTGTCTGCCAGGCAAACAAGTGGCCAGGTTCCCAGTCGGAAGGACAGTGGCTGCTCAGCCGAAAGCATGTTCTCGTCCCTCCTGATGCCCTGGAAAAGCATTTTGTTATTTTGGGTGGAGAAGCAAGTATTTACAGCTGTGTTTATTCCCTGCCCATGGGCTCTTCTGCAGAGGAAAGCACCAGGGACGTGCCAGTAAACTGCTGGGGTTGGGCACCTTTTCTCAAGGTGCCACTCACACCCGCTGCAGCCTCCTGCCTGGGCAGAGGTCAAACTGTTGTCTTTTTCTCTGCAGCTCATCCTGCACATACGTGATTTAATGAAGGAACTAATGAAGAAAGCAGCTGCGATGTTTTTGACTGTATTTTTCTGCTGAAAAGTAGCAGGTGCTGCCTTGTGGTCAGAGGAGATGTGGGGCTCGATGGCCTCGAGCTGTCAGTATTTTGGGGAGCCCAAGGTGAGAATTGGGCTGCCTTCAGTCAAACACAGCTGGCCCACAGCTCCAGTCTCTGGGAGCGCTTGTGGACCTTGAGGGGATACTTCAGTGCATTTTTAAATTCTACACTGAACGGATCAGCTGCTGCCCTCCGACCGGGCTTGGTATCGGGAGGAGGAAGATAACCCTCTTGGTGGCAGAGAACTGCTGTCATTGCTGGGTTTTCCCTTTTTTCCCTGTTCGGATCTGTGTGCCTTCAAGTAATGGCACTTTGGGTTTGGGCATCCTGACAAAGAGCTGGGCTTCCCTCAGCCTTCCCAGGATGTATTTTTGCAGGTAGTTGTCTTCAGCCCACTGCAGGGCTTGCAGCTTTGCTCTTCTTGGGACAGTGTGTAGTGGAACGTGGAATTTATAGTCCATCTTCTTAGGATACCTCTATATGCCTCCTCCTCTTTCCACCAAGCTATTTCCCCAATGCCCAGCTGCTTTCCAACACCCAGAAACACTCCGGTGCCACCCAAAATAGACATCAAATCCAGTAGGACCCTCACAACTCACTACTCCACTGATCCCCAGGGCATTGCCACGTTTCTCCTGAGCTCTCCATGGGTGGCTGTGCAGCTCCTCCATGTCCTCGGTGATGCTCCTACCCGTCCCTTCTGTCCTCTCTTGGCTGACCCCGACTTTGCTCTCTCTGCCAGGCAAGACCAGGACGAAAGATAAGTACCGGGTAGTGTACACAGACCACCAGCGCCTGGAGCTGGAGAAGGAGTTTCACTACAGCCGCTACATCACCATCCGCCGCAAGGCTGAGCTTGCTGCTGCCCTTGGACTCACCGAACGGCAGGTCTGTTCCACAATATCCCAGGAAACCCCACATCCTGGGTGGAGATGGGGATGGGGAGGGGAAGAGCTGCAGCCCAAGCAGGCAGTGGTGGTCCCACTTTGCTCTGCGTCTCCTCCTTCTCTTCCAAACTTGAGGATGCTGCAGGGGGAACCCTTGAGGGTTGTCACCCTTGGCTGCATCTGTCCTCATCTCTGCATCGCCGTCTTTGTCTTTCTGCAGGTGAAAATCTGGTTTCAAAATCGGAGGGCAAAGGAGAGGAAGGTGAACAAAAAGAAGATGCAGCAGCAAAGCCAACCCACCAGCACCACCACACCAACCCCACCGGCTGTCGGCACACCAGGACCCATCGGTGGCCTCTGCGGCAGCAGCGCCTCGAACCTCGTCTCCTCGTCTCCACTGACTATCAAGGAGGAATTCATGCCTTAACCCCCTTCACCAGCTACAGACACCAAGAGATAAGCACTATGTAGCAGAGCCCAGCCGGTCCGTGTGCTCTGAAGAGTGACAGCCCCTTCCCAAATACACACTGGTCCTCGGCTGAACCAACGGGGTGGCCAGCAATGCAGGGCAAGGTGGCACTGGGACCTTCCCAAGGAGCTGGTGGGCTCTCACCTGCACAAAAACCATAGGTTAGGTAGTATTGCTCTCCCGTAGAAAACATGCACCAGTCTGGTCTCTGGTGTTTGTAGCCCCAAAGCAAGGTCCTAAAGTCAGCATAAGGAAGATGGTGGTGGTGAAGGATGGCTTTCCTGTGCTGCTTCAGGTGGAGCTGGTAGGATGCTTCCTTCAGTCCTCCTGGCACTCCAGCTGCCCGGTGCTTTTGGGGCCTTACATGGCAGCTCATATAGCCTTTTCCAGCACCATTTCTCTGAGTTCCAGACAAGTGCAGCCGATGTGTCCCCACCTACCTGCAGAGTGTCCAACTGAACCCTCACATTGCACCCAGCATCACAATACGTTGCTTTCTTCGCAGACCCATTCCTCCTGTCTGCTTCCAGCCTTGCACTGTTCCCAGCCCCTCATGGCCCAGAAAACAAGGTGCCCAGGCCATCCCACTGCACCCATCACCCTGCTCCAGCTCCCACAGGGCTTGGGTCTCCCTCTGGCAGGGACCACTGGCACGTCCCTTGGCTGCCACTGCCAGCTGTGCTTGGTGGTGAGGACAAATGTTTGCAAAGGCTCGGGACTTTGTCTCAGTTTTTGTGTATATAAGGCAGAACTGGTTTTCCTTTTTATTTTTTAGGCATCGGTGAAAATAAAAGTGAGCAGGGAATCCCGCGCGACGTGGATTTGTTGCTGTGTCCTCGGTAGGGGAGAAGGGATGGCAGCTTCGCGGTCGCAGTAGTGATGATGCTCCTGAACACAGCTGTAGTTGGGAGTGCGAGTTTTTTACCCAGCCCCACCAAAAATGGGGCAGATGGATGTCTTGATGCAGCAGCCTTGCCCCTGTGGCATGTGATGTGCCCATCCCGCAGGGGCATGGCTGGGGGTAGCATGGCCCTTGCCACTGAGAGGGCTGGCTGTGCCGGGTGACACAGTGGCTGCAAACTCACAGCCCCGGGGCCGCCAGGAAAAGGGAGAGGCTGGGCTTGGGCTGGTGGAGGCCAAAGAACAAGGCCAGCTGCCCACAGACGTTGCCACCTCCCATTGGCGCCTCCTAGCCTCTAATCTTGTTTTATGGCTGTTGACAGGCTGAATATCCTCCTTGTCCAAGAAGAGCAAACAGAGAATGAGGATGTGAGATAGTGCCTGGGACAGCTGGCATCAGTGCCCGATGCTCACTCCTTTCTCCATCCCAGCCACTTCCCTCCAGTCCTGTAGGGCACTGAGAAAGGGGCTGCCCTTCAAGCCTTGCCCGAAACAGCTCCTCAAGCCCCAAAATGTACCAAACTTTATTTAGAAAGAAGTGAGAAAATGTGTACCAAGGTGCCCAGGTAGCTGTTGAGGGACACCAGGTGCAGGATAAAGTCCTCAGGAGGGGAGGAGATGGAGGAGCAGGGGAGGGATGAGGTGGCAGTGGCAGAGAGACAGGGCAACGGGTTTTTTCCTGATCTTGCAACAGCGGCTGCACCTACTGCTGCACCCTGGTGACCCTGTGCCCACAAGCACGGCACCTGGGCTGCCTGTGGCATGGGACCACCACCTCCCTGCAGCCCTGCAAGGGCTGTGGGGCATCAGGAGCTAAAATAGGCTGAGGGAGGCAAGGGAAATGGAGCTAGAGTTGTGTGGAAAAAAGGGATGGGACTGGATAGGCCACCTGCCCAAAGAGCTGGGTTAGACTGGGGGAACTGGAGTCCACTTCTGTGTGGAGGCTCCAGTACGGTCCTCACAGTGGGGGATGGCTCTTCCATGTGCATCCTCCTCCCTCGCCACACTTTGCCTTCCTTTGATGTCCAGTTTTGTCACTGCCACATGGGGACCCGCTGGTGGGATCCTTCTCTGGCAGAGGGTAGGGCTGTGGCAGCCCAGTCCCAGGCATCACCATGGCCTGCAAAGTCTTGCTCAAGGGGGAAGCTTGAAGGGGAACAGTCATGGAGGGGAATGAAACATGCATTTCCTAAATTCACTCGCTGTATTGGGGTGCCCGTGGCTGGGCAAGGGGCTGGGCTGCAGGGAAGATGCTCTGCTGCCCACCCGGGGAGGCTGCGGGTGCCGTTGACAGGATGAAATTCCAACTGATACCCTAATCTGGCGCCTGCCTGTTTGCACAGCAGGGTAAAAGTCCAGCAAGCCATGGGCTGTGCCCTTGGGTCCCTGCCGCCCGTGTGTGCACAGGGAGCCGGCGCTGGCGGGAAGAGGCAATAAATGTGCCCACACACCCAGCCACCCCTTCCCCCAACACACACACACGCCCCTTGGCCGGGTGACGAAATGCATCTGCTGCGTCCCTGCTCCCATGTCCTCCCCTGCCTCTCTGCAGCCGTCATTTGGGCAGGGATGGGAGAGCCCTTCCCCTGAACCAGGAAAGGGGTTGGTGGACACCATGTCCCCACCAGCTTTGGGACCTTTGGTCCTAACCTCCTGGACACGTGTCACCGTGACAGTTGCACCCCTGACAGGTGACAAGCACTTGGTTTTAGAACCTGCAGCAGCTGCCTCCCATGTCCCCCAGCCCCACGTGGAGCCTGATCCTTATGGGGACAGCCTGGCCCCACTGTCAGGGGACCCTGGGGACTGTCCCAAATAAACCCCCACAGTTTCTCCCTGTTGCTTCCTCTGCGCTTCCCACCAGCTCCTGCTGCTCGGTTGCACCCCTCCTTGGAGAAATCTTGCAATCACCATCAGAATAAGGCCACGCACACCAGGTGGCCGAAAAAACGCTGCCGGCCTGCCAGCAGCCTCCGGCGTGGCACGCTTCCCGGCACTGACTAACCAGAGAGCCGCTGCTGTTGTCACCAGCCTCGTGTCTTACGGAGCGGATCTGGGCACGGTCCCATCTTGCTGTCAGCCACCTTCTCGCTTCTTCCCGGGCAGCTGTCACCGGCATGCAGGTGGGCAGTGCCCGAGCAGAGGGGGGACACAAAGGTGTTCCCCCAGCCTGAGTGCTACCCACTCTTTTCCCACCGATGGCAGGCAGTGCCGGGGCCTGTTGGGCACTGCATTGGGATGGGAAGATGTGTGTTTCCTCTCTTGCAGCCCTACCACCTCATTGTTCCCGTGCCTCAGCCCATGGGAAGGGAAAAGTTTACTTGATATCCCCGGTGGCTCAGGGGTAGGGTGGGAACCCTCCAGTTCCTATTGTCTCTGGTGGGTCCTCCTCCATCAGGTGGGTCTCTTGTCAGCTCCAGGGCCATGCCAGGCTCGAAACAGCTTTGCAATGACATGATGGAACACCCCAGTTCACTAGGTTAGAGTGTCTACTCCCAAGTGTCCCAAGGAGATGGAGAGGCTGATGTTACCAGAGCATCACCAGCCAAAGCAGAAATGAGATCTCCAGACAGAGCATCCCACCATCAGTGGTATCAACATGGACATTTCAGGGTTATGTCAACTTTGGATGTCTCTGCTGGCAAATACTACGCCGGAGATGAGAAGGCAGGGGCTTCAAAGGGAAGGCTGGTTGGTTTGTGCAGTGCTGGAGACATGGTGTTGGAACAGCTGTGACAAGGTGGCACCAGCCTCTCCCTCTCCCATGCCACGGTGGTGGCCATGAGACACTTCTCTTGATCCCAAGTGAAAAACCCAAAGGAGTGATTCATATCACACAGGCACAAAAAGCAAACAAAGCATCCCTGCTCTGAACAGGAAGGGTGAGGCTGGGAGAGTGTCCAATGTGGCCCCTGGCCACCAGCTTGGCTAACTCAGGGCCCCCCCACCAGTATCCCAGCAGAGGGAGACGCCAAAGGCAGGTAAAACCTGGATGGTGAATTCTTAAAGACTTTTTTTGGGTTTTTGGGTTTTTTTTGAGGAAGCTGTGAGTGTGTGAAAAAAGATGTCTGTGGGATTACACAGTTTGCTTCTTCCTCCTTTCCCGCTGGGAAATCCAGGTAAATATTAGCTCTGAAAGACCCACTGTGCCAACGCTGAGCCGCTTCATCATGTCGGATTCTTCAGAAATGTGTCTTTATATTCAGGATCTATTTCCTTTCAGGGAAAATTTTCAGAAGTGCTTGGAGGGTTGTAGGAGCACAATGATGTCAGCGAGATTTGCTCTTACATCAGACAGGCTGGGTCCTCCTAACAGCCCCAGCCCTGTTATTGTCTTCCACATCCCCAGTGCTGCTTGCTCAGCCTTAAACCTGAGCAAAGCAGCTGGGAACCAGTCTGGGACAGGTTGGAGCATTATAGGGCATTTGCAAGGAAAAGGGACACACACACTCCCTGATGGACTGGGCACAGCCCTGAAAGAAAGTGAAGGACAAGAGGGTATTATCCAGGGAAAGGGGTATTACTGTGGGTCATGAGGCAGACTGCAGCTCTCCTGGTACCACACTGGCCCTGGGGTATATGGGGTTGTCCCCTCTTGCAGCCCCACCTGGCACATTTCCCACCATGAAAGTGGGAGAAGAAGCCACAGATCAGCTCTCTGCCACCTCACTGGGGATTTGATTGAGCATGATAGGGAAAATCCCACATCTCCCTGGGTTTTGGGGCTCTAGGATTCCACTGGTGGCTCAACAGAGATGTCTGAACCTTGGAGGTGCAATCTGTGCTCCAGCACTGGGCCCATGATATGCTGGACTCTGTTGCTCACCCTGGAGCCTACCCGAGGATTGTTCTTGCCCACAGCACAGTGGGATGTGCTGGTCCTACCCAAAGGAACCGATGGCTGTTGAGCATCCCCCTCCCCTGGGTTGAGGACTGGGGGCTCCAGCAGCACAGGAGGAAGACACTTCTGACCTGCTCAGGCTCCAGCTGTGTCTTGCTGTAAGAAAATAGTCTCAAAGAGAAAGATGCTGGGAGCTTCTGGGATCTGCAGTTGCACTGCTGCCACCACTGCTTGGGGCACGTGAGAGCCCCAGGGTGGCCAGCAGCAGGGTGTCTGCAAAGTGAGGTCCATCCCTAGGGAGACCTGACGCATTCATGGCATGAGCAAAGCAGCAGCAGTTCCTCCTCGCTGCCCCGGTGCGGGGCTGAGGTCCTGGAGACCCCCTTTCCTGGCAGGGGTGCGTTTGACAGCCAGCCCTTCTCCAGTCTGCTGAGAGCCGTCCCCTGGTCCCTCCCTGCTCAGCATGCAGCCATCCTCAACTCCAGGCAAACCTTTCCTCCAGCTCATCTCCCCCCATCCCTCCTGCCTCCCCCCCGCACCCTGCCAGCCCAGCCGGCAGCAGAGAGGCACCCCTCCTTGCCTGTCATCGCTTCGCCCGCTCCCCCTTCTCCCTTCCCCATCACCAGAGAAAGCGAGAGGGAAAAGTGTCGGAGCGGGGAGCGCATAGCAACAGGATTCTGGGATGAAGAAGAAGATTCGGCAGCAGCATCTCCGGCAGGTGAGGGCTGAGATGGCGTGAAGGTGCCCCCAGGGATGGGAGATGAGGAGCTGGGAGGAAGGAGGGAGGTGTGGGGGTGCGGAGAGGGGGCACAGCGTCCCCATCACCCCGTGATCCCCAGCCCTGGGAGCATCCGTGTGCTGCTGACAGACTTTTCCCTAGCAGGGATTGCGAATGGGAATAGTTTCTCCAAGGTGGGGGGCTGGAGAGCGGGACCGTGGGGAAAGGGATGGGGGGACAGAGAAGGGGGGCATTTTGTGATGACTGGTCTTGCCACGCTGCAATTAGCAGACCACACAGCTGCTTGCTGCCCACTCCCGCTGGCGGGGGGGTTCTCACCCATCCCTCCCCTGCCAGCGGAGGCTGCTGACAAGGATTTATGTTGTGTCTGCCGGGCGGTTTGTGGGTGGGCACTTGGGGGCAGAGCCGGCTACCCGCGGGGGGGCTCCCTGGGGACGCTGCTCCCACCACCCCTGGGCACTGCCTGGTCTCAGAGGGTTCCCCCCCTCACCGGGATGAGCACAGGGAGCCAGGCAGTAGCTTCCTACCTGTGGCTGGGATTACCTCCTCCTGTTTAGGAATTAAAAGGGTCAGGGTACTGCTGGACCCTGAATCCCCTGGTGCCCTTTGGCAGCTGGAAGAGCTGTAAACCCTTGTTATATCCTGCTGGAAAGCCTTTTTAAACCCAGATTTCAGGTTTTTCTATCCTAGGGTCCCCTCTGCTGCCACTTGGTCCTTAACAGGCTCTTCAGGTCCTCGCCTTTCCCCGTGCTGGGGTCCGAGCCCCTTCTACCCATCCCACGTGGGCACACAGAGGTGCAGGATGGCAGAGGCTGGCAGCCACAGGAGACGCTGCTGCTGGTGGGTCAGCTCTTCCCAGAGCATGCCAGGCACCATCCAGAGCTGCGAGTCCCTCGGGCTCTTGCTGTCTGCCAAGCCATGCCCACTGACCACAGGGCAGGGCAACTCCAACCTGTGCCAGCCTTTGAATGAATAAAAACCCATGAGAGTTTCATCCCTACCAGAAAATTCATATATTGGGTCATGATGTAAAAAAGCCAGTAGCAGCCTGGTGAAAGCCAGCAGCTGTCTGATGGCCCTGGCAACCTCAGGGTTTCCTACCTTTCTCTGCAGTTGTTTGGAGGCATCGTCTGGTTCGTCCCTCTCCTTCTTTTATCTACAAATTGCGTTTTCAGATGACTTAGTGACTGTGTGATACATTAAAAGTTGTCTTTGTCCCTTCCAAAGGCTTTCTGAGATACTTGAAAGAATTTCTCTGCTGCTGGTGATCCTGTTTAATGTTTATTCAGGAATTCATTTAGTCCCACAGTGATCAGCTGGAATGAAAAGCAGATGTCTCTGTGCTATTTTCCCTATTGCTGGTGCTGCTCAGGGCCCTGCTGTCCTTCATTACCCAAAAATATTCTTGTTGAGCTCCAGATGGAGAATCCGGTGCTTGCAGCCACCCCAGCACCTTGGGACCACTGTGTCCAACTTTGGCATTGGGCTTTCCCAGAGCCAGTGGTGGCTGAAGGAGTTTGCACCGCCCTGGAACCTCAATAGCCTCCTCACCCTCTCATTATGATCTGCTTCCCATTGCTGAGCTGCAATTTTTAAGTCTTCTCATCAGACATGTTTGAGACATATGGAAATTCCTCTCTAATAGAGAAGATCTTTCTCGGGCTGCAAGGATTTCAGGTTGGCTTTTGCATATAATAGTATTTCCAGAAGAGCTGAGTGGATGTTTTTTATTTGCTTGCTTATTTTCTTTGAGGGGGTTATTTGGTAGAAAAGGGCTAAAGCCCCCCGAGGACAGTGGCGGAAGCCAGGATTTGGACTGCCCTTCCCCATACCCAGCCTGGCTGCCAAGCAGTATAGAACCAGAGAATCGTAAAATGGTTTGGGCTGGAAAAGACTTTAAAGATCATTGAGTTCCAACTCCCCTGCCCTGGGCAGGGACACCTCCCACCAGACCAGGTTGCTCAAAGCTCCATCCAGCCTGGCCTTAAATACTTCCAGGGATGTGGCATCCACAGCTTCTTGGGGCATCCTCCTTGCTTCAGCCTCAGCAACCTCCAGCCCCCAAGCCGTCAGTGCTGGCTCCAGCATCCTCCTGCCTGAGCCGCTGCCCTCCTCTGCCTGCCACAAACTGCCTCAAACCTTCCTTCCCCAGGGTTTTGGGATGAAAGGCCATAAGCATTTGCAGCTGTGCATGCTCCCTGCACGTTGGACATCGCTGTAATGAGTTTGCTCCAGCCTCAGAAAGCTCCAGCCTCCAAACACCCGGTGCTGGCTTCAGCATCACTTGCTCCCTCTTCTGGCATGTACTGGGGTAAACTGGGGTTAGTGCAGCCCTTCAAGGGGCTCTTCCACACCATAGAGACGCTTTATTTACTTCACTTTCTAAGGCATATTACGTTTGAATTAATTTTGAGGCTGTTTTTATTTTTTTTTTCTCTCTCCAAGAGATTAACAAGCAATTCCAACTAATCTGAAGTGACTCACACTTTACAGACGCGCAGTGCTCACACACGGCTGGGATCCGCAGGGGAGAAATCTGGCATCGGGTGGCATTTCTCCCAATCAAAGGCTGTCATCCACGCACGGAGCACTGACAAAATAACCCCACAAATGCCAGCTTGAATGGGGACAGAACATGAGGAAAAAGTTACTTTAATCTGGCTGGGGTTTGGTGTTTTTTTGTTTTTTTTTCCATGGGTACAGCTGAGTTTTGCACTAGTTTAAACAAATGGGTTTATGGAAAATAATTAGGGCAATTTCCTTGTGGAAGCCAGCTCTTATCTTGGCAGAGACTAAAGTGCTTTTTCTTCATAGTGACCTTTGCTTTGCTGACTTCTTTGGGAGCATCTTCTGGTGAATAATGGAAAGTGATGCTGTGTTCAAAGAGGATGTGGTTGCCAAGGGAGCTGTTAGTCCCCGTCTGTTTATAACCGCGAGACGGGAGCCCGGTTTGAAAGATGGCAGTTGACGGTGGAAAGCGCTAGAGCAATATTGTAGCACAGAGCACTTCAGCTGCTGCTGAAAAAGAAAATTCCTGTTATGACAAAGGCTGAAAGGGAGCATAAATCCTATTAAAAGGGCTGGGATTGAGCCAGCACATGAGAATTCCAGCAGCCTGAAGTAGTGAGGTGAGGTCTCTGCAATTTGGGACAAATCTGAGCTGGAATCCTTAAATACCACGTTTTGCAATTCATTTTAAGCAGGCATAGGACAGGTTTTCTGTGATTTCTCTGAAAAGGCTATGACTTGGGGCGGTTTTGGGCCATTGCAGTCACAGAGCAGCCCCCATGTGTGTTTTCCAGCAGGTCAATTCCTCCCCAACCTGCCCGATGGGGATTGCAATGCCAGTGTCCTTGGGGTCTATCTGACTCCTGAGCAGTTTCTCTTTTCTGCCCCGGGGTCCCAAATTTAAACTGCAGAGCTCCAGCTAAAGATATTAAAAAGGGAAACAATCGTGACCGAGACACTGGTGACAAGCTACATCCCATGAGTGACTGAGATGGGACCAGGCCACATTGGAAAAGGCCTGGTTGGTTTCTTTCTTTTCTTTCTGCTACTTCGGTGTTGATTTCTACCTGTGTTGATGGGCACCTGTGGAGCTGCATGATCTGATGAAATGCAGGTGCCCTCTTCCAGCTGTTTAGGATTCAGGCAGAGGTGCAGGAATTAGGTGAAGAGGATTTAATGATCTCTCAACATCCCTCCTTGCTGTTTTTCTGTGATGCAAACCTGGAGACCGAGAGCTCTCCAGGCACTGTGATGGACTGGGAAGCAGTATTTGTGGGGGAAAGACCAAATTGTGAATGACCCTATAGGTCTTGCCTCCACCTAGCAGGGACCTGTGTGAGTACAGGTTTTAGCAGCTGAAACTTTGGTGGGGAATGTTGCAGAGCAGTCTGGCCATCACCCACAAACACATGGGTCATGCCCACCACGTGTGCTGGGTTAATTAGCAGGCATGGGCAGATTTTGGAGAAGCTGCTAAGCCGGAGAGCTGTGTTAAACCGCTGCAGGAAGGCTGCCAGGTAGCAATGGTTTTATAGCAACAGTATTATATTTGGGTCACACTTTGACTTTTCAGCCTGTGTTTCTGAAGCTTTTTCTTCTGGCCGTTGCTTTGTGATGGTGGCGTCCAGCAGGGATGGGCTTTTAATGGTGGGGTTTTAGTGTATTGCACATTGGTTTTGGGAAGAGTTTGCCCCAGCACATCCTGTCCATTGAGGGATTTGCACTCTGGCTGGGGATGGATTTGCTCTGCATTGGGTGACTTTGGCAAGAGTGTGCTGGCAGCCTTGGGGTGCCAGTGGCTGGAGGGTTGGGGTGCACCCTGCAAAAGGTGGGAGCTTGCAACCATCACTATTGGCAGCACGGATCTGTGTCTCCATGGGAACTGGCAGCAGGAGCATCCTGCCGTCCAGCCAGAGAGGTGGAGGAAGAGGAGGAGGATGAGAGGAGGTGGCTGCGGCAGGGCAGCACTAGCCTCTGCTCACCAGCCAGCTCTGATCCCCTGGGGGACAGAGGTCTGCTGCAGGTGGCTGCCAGGGGACCCACGTCTTGTTCTGCCTGATCCCTCTGAATCTGAGCTTGACCATGTCCCATGGGCTCTTTCCCTATAAGTATGTGAAGTCAGGGATACGGGGTTGGCTGTTTTTATGTTTTGAGAGCCCAGGCAAAAGGGAAGGTTCCCAAATGGGCTCCTTCTGCCCTGATCCTAGTTCCTTGTCAACAGGGACCCCAACACCTGTCTGTCTGTGTGCCAGCCAAACCCGATATACCCCCAAACAGGGGCACAACAACACACAGTGGCACAGAAACAGGATCCTCATCTCGCGTCCTTTTGCTGCCCAGCCTTGCTGAGGGCATATCTGCGATAGGATCCCACCTGGCATTTGCCAGCTGAGGCCTTCAGGATTGGTGACTGCTGGTGGGGTGGAAGCCAGCAGAGAAGCCTTCCCCACTTTCCCAAGGTCAGGAGGTTGGGGAAGTTCAGGCAGACCAAACATCTCACTGCAGACCTGGTGTAAGCACACACACAAGCACCAAGGGGCCCTCCAGGTGCATCACCCCAACCTAAAAGTGTGCAAGGACTCACACCTCCCTCTTGCAGGAGGAAGGGAATGTGTTAATTCCCTGCCTGCTGAAAAGCTGCCTGTGCCTCAGTAGTCCAGGGCAGATTAGAAAGGATGGAAGGAGCTCTTTTAGCAGGGACAACTGGGAGGACATTACTAAATCCCCACAGTGTAGGCTTTTGGCAGTTAGAAAAGCGTGAAAAACACATGGAGTATTTAATGGCAGCCAAGTGCCCGGCATGGCAGGGACACATGGAGCTGGGGTGTCACGCTCACTAAAATGTCAGCAGTGGTTCTTCCCCTGCTGTCCTCATGTCCATGCTCTGTAGGAGATCAGAAAAGTTTACTGTGGCCTCTTGAAGGGATTTCTTGGGAAAATGGCATTGCAAGATGGGTCTTCAACCTCCCTGGGTGAAGTGGGGCCATCCTGGCTTTCCCAGGGGAGCTCTGGCCATGTGGGATTGCATTTATCCCATTCCCTTCCTCAGCAGCAGAGTAGGATGTCCCCTGGGGTAGTGTCAGAGAGCTGCTGGGACAGGGTGTCCCCAGGGGACAGGTGTCTTGAGGGTCACAAATCTGCACCTGAGCTCTCAGAGCTCCTTCCCTCTCTCCTGCTCTTCCTCCCTGCTTTTATTCCTTCCCTTGACCCCTGGCTGCCTTCTCCCATCCTCTGCTCTCTCATTCAGCCGATGACACCAGACCTCCTGGTGAGTCCCAGCAGCCAGGATGGAGACCTGGGCTCCGAGTGCCCAGAAGACAGAGGGAACTGGACAGGGCGGCTGGATTTCCTCCTTTCCTGCATTGGATACTGCGTGGGCCTTGGAAATGTCTGGAGGTTCCCCTACAGGGCTTACACCAATGGAGGAGGTACTCCAGCATCTTGGTGGCCACACCTTCCCCTTACAGATCTGGGCTGGTGGGATGTGTCTCTGAGGAGATGTTATTTTTAGGATGTTTTTCTTGCTTCTTGCAGGAGCTTTCCTAGTTCCTTACTTCATCATGCTGGCCATCTGTGGGATCCCCATCTTCTTCATGGAGCTGTCACTTGGCCAGTTCTCCAGCCTGGGGCCGCTCGCTGTCTGGAAGATAAGCCCCCTCTTTAAAGGTGCGTGAGTGATGTCCAGAGCCTCTGCAGGGCCTCTGGAAGAGCTGCTTGATGAGGACACGGAACAGCAGCATTGTCCTGTGATCCTCAAAGCTCTTGTCAGATTCAAAGGTTAAATCCTGGGGGAAAGGAGAGTAGGCTGGACTTCTGGGTTAGCTCTTTTAGTAGCTGCAAGAAATTTATAAGATCTATCAGTCTTTGGAGGCTCTGGATGTCGTGACCAGCCCTAGAAATTATATGAAAATTATTAAGTCAGCCATTGTACAAAATGCAGCACCAAAGCTAAGCAATGACTGTTAAAGGTAAGAATAAGGCATTAAAAAAAAAAGTCAAATCAAGAGCTTTTACTTGTAACATTAAGTTGGAGGAAAACTATCTGTATGATGCAATAGATCATCAATGCAGAGAAGGCATGTCCAGAAAGAATGATGGAAATAAGAGGCTTCCCCTACCAGGTGAACCTCTGGTTGGTTAAACATTTGGCTGCTGAGATCCAGTGTCTGATCCTGGTTTTGGATGTGCTCTGCTTCTGAGAGATGGCTCACCCCTTCTTTACCCTCTCCTTCCTCCAGGCGTTGGCATGGGCACGATCCTCATCGTCTCCCTGGTGGCCATTTACTACAATATGATCATTGCTTACGTTCTCTTCTACCTCTTTGCATCCCTCACAAGCGACTTGCCCTGGCAGCACTGCGGCAACTGGTGGAACACTGACCTGTGCCTGGACCACCACATCATCAAGACGGGGAACACCACCTTCCCTGTCAACATCACCAACACCGTCAGCCCCAGTGAGGAGTACTGGAGGTAAAGAGGTCAGCCTGACCTGGCCATGGGGACATAGCTGGCATCCAAACAGGGAGAGCATGGGGATGTGTTAAGGGGTGAAGCTCTCTGCTGCACATCTAGTGGCATGGTGGACACCCATGGTGGGCATTGTGGGTGCAGTGATGGGCTCTTGGGGTCAGCTGTGGGGGGTATCTCAGTCTAGCCATTGGGATCACGTCTGTGGGATGTGGGAGGCATCCATAATCTAGTGCTGCTTTACTGGCCTCGATTTATGTTAGACTGAAATGTATCCCACACCTGGACTAGCTGGGAATTTGCTCTCAGGCAGCTAGAGGTCCCCTCTGGGGTCTTTAATGCCTGGTGGAGAAATCACACCAGCAACTCTCCTTTCCCTGGCAAATAGCTGCCAGTGTCTTGTTGCTTTCTCATTGCTGGGATTTTTGACAAGGTTATTTTTTGCAGCAGAGGCATTGCTAGGTTCAGAGAGAGCCTCTGGAAGAAGGCAAGGGGTGCCCGTGGCCCCTCACTGGTGGTTCTCCTTTCAGCCGGTATGTCCTGCACATCCAAGGGAGCTCTGGGATTGGTGATCCCGGGAGAATCCGCTGGAACCTGTGTCTGTGCCTGCTCCTTTCTTGGACTATCGTCTATCTGTGCATCCTAAAGGGAGTCAAATCCTCTGGCAAGGTAAGAGCTGCGTGGTGTCTTTGGAGGAATCTACGGTGATGCCCACCTGCATCATCCAGGAAAGTGAGACCCATTAAACAAAATCAGCTGGCCACTGGCCACTTCGGGGATGGCTTGCACAGCCAGATGCCAGCAGGGCTGCCACCACTGGCCCTGATGCATCCCAAGGACCCCAACACTGCCAGGTGATGCTGGGCGATGTGCTGTCCCACCCCAAGAACAGGGCTGGGGGAGCATGCTTGTGCTCCCAGCTCTCCCAGCTGGCTCTGCTCTCCCACAGGTTGTGTACTTCACTGCCACCTTCCCGTATCTCATCCTGGTGATGCTGCTCATTCGTGGTGTGACCCTGGAGGGGGCCTGGAAGGGGATCCGGTTTTACCTCACTCCCCAGTTTGATCACTTGCTGACTTCCAAGGTGAGCAGGGTCTTCTGCAGTTTGTTCAAGACACAAAAATGAATCTTCTCTTGCTACCTCCAGCATGTAACAGACAGCTGTCTTACTTGGGTGCCTTTTCTGGCCATCCCCTGACCCAAAGTCCTCCTTCTTAGTTGTTCCCAGACTTTTGAGCAATCTGTCTTTGCTCCACACCTTGTCTGTTCTTGTCCTGGTTGTCCTATACTTTGTCCTGAGCCCAAATCACAACAATACTGCTCTTCCCACCTGGGTCAGCCCTGTGCCTGCATTTTGGGGGATAGCGTGCTCACCACCTCCTCTGGGTGCCAGGACCATGGGCAGGATTAGCCCAGCTCCTGTGATGATGGACTGGGGGTGGTGATGGGTACCCATGGTGGATTTGGGTGCTCTGTTTTGTTTAAGCAATATCAGTGTGCAGAGCTGGGTGTTCCATTGGATCAAGCACTGTTGGTAGCAGAGACCACCCAATTTTACAAGTGCCATGTTTGGCTGGCTCTAAAATGCTCCCATTAGCCCTTCCACTAGCCACCTGACCTGCTATGAGTGATGCGTGTGTTAGCACAAAAAGGCAAAGACCTCATGCCTGGAGGGCTGGAGAAGTTGTGCCAGGGCCTCTGAGGAAGTGTATTTCTAACTCCCTCTTCCTCAGGGGGGAGGTTTCCAAACCCTTTGCTCTCCTCAGACCTGCTTCCTTCCCCCAGGTGTGGATCGAGGCAGCCCTGCAGATTTTCTACTCCCTTGGAGTAGGCTTTGGGGGCCTCCTCACCTTCGCCTCGTACAACACCTTCCATCAGAATATCTACAGGTGGGAACTGGCTGTTTTCTTGTAAAAATCATGAGGTGGGGGGAGCCATGAAAACCTCAGCTGGTGGGTTCAAAGCCAGCAGAAGCAGGCGGTGCAGCACGTGGTCACCCAGTGCTGCTCCTCACCTGGGCAGCTGACAGCTATCTGACAGCTTGTACAGGCTCATGAGGGACAGAGGAAGGGAAAACTCTCCTAAGCAGCAAGACAGTGTTTTGAGCTGCAGGTGCTGAAGGCTGAGGATATTTGAGGCTAGTTATGCATGTCTGTCCTGTCCCCAGTGTCTGTCACCAGCAGAGAGGAGGGTCTGGGTGTTGGACATTTGAGCTGATCCCTTTCACTGGAGAAAGCCAGCTTGGGAGGAACTCTGCAAAATTACTCATGTCATTAGATATACACTCCTTTTGACCCTGAAAAACGTGTGCCGAGAGAGGTTCTGGAGGAGAATCATACTGGGTCACCTCACTGTGGTACCTGGGGCTGGCAATGAGTGCACTGGTGTGTGGTGGGATGGAGTGGGCATGTTCAGAGCATCTCCTTTCTCCTCTGTAGGGACACCTTCATAGTGACCCTGGGCAATGCTATCACCAGCATCCTGGCAGGGTTTGCCATCTTTTCCGTTTTGGGATACATGTCCCAGGAGCTTGGGGTCCCTGTTAACCAGGTGGCAAAAGCAGGTGAGGCCAAACAAAGACCCTATCTCCCTCACCCCCTGCCTGAGTGCACCGAGGAGCATCCCTTCCAGGATGGAAGGCATCCGAGGGTGATAATTGGTTGTTT
>VZRU01015669.1:69484-93165 GCA_013398155.1 Pedionomus torquatus | reverse complement strand
TATATAATATATAAGAGAGAGATTTCTCATTTTTTTTTTCTTAAACCACTGTTAACATATTTTCCCTGCTTGTCCAAAAAAATGTTACAAAAGCCCTAAAATTGTGCAACAGTTAGAAAAAAGGGACAACAACCCAAAGAAGAAAGGAGCTGCTCCATACAGCTCCTTCCACTGCCCCCTCTCCCACTCCCTGTGGACCTGCAAGTGGGAAGAACATTCAGCCAAGGGGCAGGGAGCCCGTGAGTGGCCTTTAGGGGACGAACGGCAGAGGGGCCACCAGCCCCTTCTCTGATGTTCCCACAGCCTGTTCATGTCTAGGTTCCCCTGTCTGGTATGGATGAGCTGGGACCTGCACCTCTGGAAGTGGGTGATGGTGAGGTCTCTACACTAATATCAGGAGCATAGTGGTTGCATCAACAGTGATATACACCACAAGATGTGTCCTCTAGTGGAGAAGAAGGGTTAGCTCAGCTCCTGGGATGATCATAGGAGATGGTTATGGGATTGTCTGCTGGCAGACACCTCTTGGTCCACGGGGCTGTGTGGCTGTCCTTTCAAACATGACACCGCTGCTTGCTGGTTGTTTCCCAGCGATCCTGCCACTGCCTGCAGAGCAGACCATGAGCTCCAAGTGTGGGCAGATGGCTGCTGCTACCCTCTCCAATGTCTGGGGCGCCATGGAGGCATCAACTCATGGAGGGCAAAAGAAGGGGAAGCAGGTTTGGGGTCAGATGTGGGTTCAGTGCCTGGCAGATGGGGCATTTACTCAGGGGGAATACCCTCCCTGATGTATCTGGTCAGGGTAAGGACAGGAGCACCCATTTCTCCAACAAAGAGCAGAGGCCCAGGAGTGGCCTCTTCTTCCAGAGCAGCCACACCAGCAAGACCTGAGAAATGATGATGTTGCAGCTGCACCCGGACCCTGGGAGCTTGAAGGGGAAAGTAGGCAATTCCCAAACCCACCCACAGAGCTGAGAACCTGAGACAACCACAGCAAGTTCTTCCACTCAGACATCCCCTGTGATCTGCAAGAGGTGGAAGAGATGATAAGTTTGGAGGACTTCTGAGTATGGTTTGAGCCTGATGACCAGGCAACAAGGTGCATTGGGCTCTGTCTGTACTAGGAAATGAAATGTGCCACAGCCTGATGGGGACAGGAGGTCTGCCCCAACATACCAACAAGGTGGCCTGGTCCATATTGCTTGTTGGGAATATGCCCTGGGCTGTGCCATCCCCAGAACCATGGTGGGATTGTTGGGGCAATGCCAGTTAGTAAGGGCGAGGGACAGTGCCAACAGTGTAAAAGCACAGATGTAAGGGCAGTGTCCTTGGCTCTGTGAGCCAAGAAGGATGGTGGCAATTGGTGATTTCTTTCTTTTTTTCCTTTTTAGTTTTTCTGCAAGTTTAGGAGAAATCGGGAAATGTGAAGGAAGACAGAGACAGAAGCTGTTAACCATGGCTAGTAAAAGAAAGGGTGGTGGTTTATCAGTGCTTGCTCAGAGATGTTCTAGGGGCACAGGAACCTGCTCTGGTGAAGCAGGGCAAGGAGGGGAAGAGAAACCAGGCATCCCTAAAGTGCAGGTGCTTAAATGCTGCCAACATGGGCAGGTTGGGAAGTTGGGTCTTCCTTGGTCAGGCTTCAGCTTGACTGGAAGACTAGAAAGGAGTTGAAACCCCAGACTCTGCTTCCCTTAGAAAAGATCAAGAACCTTTTAGGTGTTGCAAGGACATCCAGCTGCCTCCAGCGGAACCTGTCCCTGAAGAGATGACAGTAGGGAAGCCTCAAAGAGGAGAAACCACCTCCAAGAAGACACCTCAAAGCCTCCCTGGAAACCAAGATGTCTCTCCCTAGCAACAACTGCCCAAACTGGTCTCTCAATGAATGGATATTGTATCTACCTCAGCATCTCACCCATCATCTCCGCAAACTCCACCACATCCCCTGTCCAGACCTTTCTCCAGCAGCAGCTGCTGAAGCAGCTTCACCCTCACAGCCCACCCAAGGTCCACAGCTATCAGGAGTTCCATCTTTCCTCATCCATCTCATACCGATCCTCAAAAATACTCCTGAGAGCCTGGGAATCAGGAGGTGGATGAGACTCACCACGGCTGGCTTCACAGCCAGCTCTGGAGAGGGAGAGAGAAAACTGTGGAAGAGCAGAGTCCTTCCTTTAAAAACGAAAAAAAACTTCAGCACTACATGACTACAGGAAGAAAAACAGATCTGTAAAAACACCCAAACTCTACTTTAAAAGCTAATCCTGTCCCTGCCATGGATTTCCCTGCTTTAGGGCCATCTCTTGCAAGCCATCACAGCTCCACAATCAAACAGCACAGGTCCATCAAGGGCGTACATTTGCACCTGTGGAGAACCTGTGTGATTTGCCCCCCAAAAAGGCATCTCCTACACGTCACCAGCAAGCAAGCATTGCACTGCTGGCACAGCGGGGCACACCGAAACACCTCTCAGGGCCTGCTCATGCCCCAACAGTTTGGATTTCTAACCCTCCATGCAGTGGGAAAATATTTTCGCAGTCTACAAAGATTTGGCTGCATTTCGCGGAGCAGCCATCCCTGCCTCAACAGAGAGCAAAGCATTCAAAACCACAGAAAAGGCAAAATACACGCTCAGAATTTACACGGAGAAAACATTTCCTCTTTTTTTTTTTTTTTTTTTCCTTTTTTTTTCTTATGTCCAAAACAAGCGGGTTTTTGTTCATTTCTTTGTTTTTTCAACACACGCACCGTCTAGAAAGTTAAACGCCATGCAGATGAAGAGAGTGCAGCTAGAAAGTCCCCTGGGGCAGCAGCACTGCAGGAGTCTCACATCAACGAGCAAAGAGGTTCCAGTTGGAAAAAAGAGAACAAGAAATGGAAGAATTGCCGGAAAAATACCCACCTTCTGACCTCTACCCAGCGGCAAAGAGGTGAGACCAAAATTCCCCTTCCCGGCCATGTCTTCTGTCCTGGTGGCTCCCCAAGAGCCACCACCTGGGTTTGCCCTGCAGGAAGGCCCGTGGGGGGTGGGAAGGTGCCCCTGGATGAAAGGGTGTCCCTGGAAGGGGGTGTCTTCACCCGCCCACTGCTGTGGGACAGGATGGGACAAGCCACCACGGCGTGGGGTGGGGGCTGCTAGCCGCGGGACACCCGGTAGGAGCATCGTGGCGGGGCAACCCCTCTCCAAATGTAAACGCAACAAAAAACAGCAACCCCTGAAAATCCCCCCACCCTCCGACCCTAAACAGTTGAATGTTTCTAGTTATTACATAAAGATCCATTTCAGCAAATACTCAAAATCAAGTTACGAAATAACACGGTAGGTTGTTTTCTTTTTCCCTATAAAAAGGCATGCGCTCAAAGTAGAAGACAGCTAAAGGCTTGTTTGTTTTTTTTCAAAGCACGATCAGATTCTGCAGAGTTTTGTTACTTTATAAAGCTTGCATTCCTCGTCGTCGCTGGAAGGAGTCGTGTGGGTGATGGAGGTTTGTACCCCGAAATTGTCGGCCGGCTTGGCTGCCCCCAGCCCAGCCCAGGGGAGCTGCATGCGAGGGGCAAGGTGGGGAGCTTGGCAGGGTTGGGAGTACAGGATCCAGGCTGGGAGGTGGGTGAGGAGGAGGCAAGAGCGATGCTACCACCACGGCGTGGCTGGGAGAGCCCTGGCTCCCGACTGTACCGATGCTGTGCTGGGAAGCAGTTGTCTTTCTCCTCCTCCCTTCTCCCGGCTTCGCCAGTCCCTGCTCTGAGGGGAGAAGGGAGGAAGGAGGGAGAGCATCCCTCTCGGCACAGCAGCCACCTGGGGCCAGGGTGCAAAACCTGATCACCCTCTTGGGAAGGAGCCAGCCTACGCTCCTGGGAAGGGAAAATAAACGGATAGCCTTTACTCACCCATCCAAAACAGTGCCCTCTTTGTGTGGAATATGGACTTTGCAAAGGGTTTGAACTGCGGTTCCCCGGCTGAGGCTGCCAGGAAGCAGGAGCTCAGGTTAGGAGCAGGCGGGAGCCACACTGGCAGATGGGGACGTCGATAGCAGCAAAGCAAAATCCACCGGTGCGCAGAGAGGCTGCGGCACAGAGCAGCTCAAAACTGCCCCCCTGCCCTCCTCTTCCTCAGGGGACTCCCAGCAGAGGTGGGGATGGAGGCAGATGACGAGTCCAAGCCCAATTCAGGAGGTGTGCTGGGTAGTGGGGGGTCCCACCAACGCCATGCAGCTGAGGAGGGAGGCCTTTACCCCGGCACGTGTCATCTCACCCACCAGATGCTTGGGTTTAGGTTCATGGTTTCTCTTTTCCTGGTTCATGCAGAGGAAGGGGGTCCATTGCCACAGCCCTGGCAGGGTGGGAGGGGTTCAATGGGATGGTTGCTTGGTGCCGGTGGGACTGTTGCATGTGTGCGGTGAGAAGCAAGGGGTTATTCCAGCAGGAACCAAGCAGCAGAGCCAACAGCCAAAGTCCCGTAGGTGAAGATGTCGGAGGAGGTCTCCCCTTGGTAGTCAGTCAGTGACAAATCCCACACGGGCAGGACCGCGCTTCAGCTGCAAAACGCAAACCAGGCAGAGAGGGATTTTGATTTGACCATCCTTTTGGATGGATCCTTTTGGATCCTCTTCCTATTGCCATCTCATGGCGATTGGCCACCTCCTCCCCACCACGACTGCTTGGGGTAGGATCCCACCCCTTCACAGCCTCAAGGTTCGCAAGAAGCCCACGCTGTCCCCTCCATGCCCCCCCTTTGCCCCATCCCTGGATCCTCACAGGGCTTACTGCGGTAGGACAGAGGGCGCGCCAGATCTGTGGAAGTGGACAATTTGCCATTTGCCATCCCGGCGGTGCCAGATGCGGGTCTCCTCGGACTGGGCGGTGCGGGGGATCCCTCCTGCATCCACGTACTGTGTGATGCGGATGTAAGCGATGCAGGCAGACTCGTCGCCCATCAGGTGGATGTGGGGGTTGAGGATCGTTGTGTGCACGGGCTTGCTGTTCCGGGACCACACTGAAGAGGGGACAAGTACAAGTGGCTTTAGGCAGGGTAAGGAGTTTGGGTGGTTCTTGCCCATTGCAGCAGTAATGCAGGAAGGGGAGATGCTTGGGTTAGGCTCTCTGCTTAGAGGGGCTGAGCAAATGCTGCACAGGTGGGTTCAGGATGGGTCCACCTAGAAATCAGCTAACTAAACAACTTCTCTACATACAGCCTGGCCCCAGCTGACTCAACAGGCTTAATTCACCTCCTGTTGAGATCTTCCATATCAGCTAGAGATGCTCCCAAAGACACCCTTACCCTCCTCTCTCCAGCAAGTTGATGGAGGTTAAGACACAGACGGGCCCCATGGGAAATGGGAAGGGTTCCTTGGGGAGGCAAGGGGACTGCTTACGGTTTTCAAAGTAGAATCGGTGGAAATCCAGGCCTTCCACGAGGTTGCCCAGAGCCTCAGGCTCAAAGGCAGTCATCCCAGGGTCGCACATCTTCCTAGGGAGGCAGGAAGCAGAGATAAAAGGGAGAGGTTATCTCACTGCTTCTGGCGTGAGAGCCTGCAAAACCCAAATTGCTCATGCTGGGGATGATTCCCTCTCTGCCTGAGACCAAGGAGCCTCTGCACCAGTGAGCAATTCAAGCTGAAGTCTGACCTCATCCCTGCACTCTGCATGAAGCCCACCCCTCCTCGCCTCCAGCCCACTGACTGCAGCCAGGACCCCAGTGAGGCAGGGTGAATTCCCCATCAGCCACCATTTCCAATTAAACCTCCCGAAAGACTGCTGTCTTCTTCTTAAGAAATAAAAGCAGCTGGGAAAAACTCATCTTTGCTGCTCTGTATCCCTGCTGTGATTCTCTGAGGCAGGGATGAAGGCCTGCACTCGCTCAGACATCGCTAATTAAATAGGGCTCGGACACAGAAGAAACGTACTCTGAGGAGCATCAGCTCAGCGAGTAGAAAGCAGTTACGCTTCCAAGCAGCCTGCAGCAATCTGGATTTAATGGATACCATGGATGCAATGTTCCTTCTTCCCCCACAAATCAGGTTTACAGTTATTCATCTTTCTGCAAACCAGACAATGTGCTCATCCATGCTAATGAGACCAGAGAGATGTGGTCAGCTTAGTATGAGAGAAGCACCAGCTTTGGAATCTGATGTCCTCTGATTCTCTTGGATGGTCTCCATGCCCTGTCACCATGTCAACCTGGTGACCCTGCCCTGGGCAGCAGTAAAACTTCCTGAGCTGCGTTATCACATTGAGAGGCTGAGCCCCAACCCTGGCCCAACCCTTTGCTGGGCACACTCACGTGTAGGACTCAAAGTCGCCATTGCTTATTGCTTCGATCAGCTGCTCTGTGACTTTAATGATTTCTTGTTTCCGTACTGTTGGTTAAAAGGGAAAAAGAAAATAAAAAGAGAAAACAAACCAAAAGTGCTGGTGTTGCAATATCACTAAGGTACCTTTTTCTCATAAAAACAGATGATGGGACATTGGGACCATTGGAAATTCTCCAGGCAAAAAGGAGGAGAGAAACTCAGGAGAGGGATATGGGGAAGGATTCTTCAACTCCAGAGAGGAAAGATCTCCAAAGTCAGGGCAAAACTGAAAACCCCTGTATTTTCCTGAAGAGTGAAAGTGTTAATCACTGAGTGGTGAGCTGCCCTCCCCAAAAAAAACTTGACACAGGTTGGTCTTGCCAAGCTGAGACCTTCTTCCCTGTGAATGCAGAGCAGGGGCCAACCAGGGCTAGTTGGACCAAGGACAGTCTCATCTCCCTCTGTGATGGGAGGAGAGGGTCTCAGATTGGGGGCAGGACAGGTGGGTGACATGACCATCCACCTCAGCAGACACAAGGAGGGACCCCATGAAGGACAGGGCACCATGCAGCTGCTGCCAGGGACCCTGGGTGCTGCCAGCTCATCTGGGAAGGGACTGGGCTGCCAGAGTGGATTTGGCTCCCCAGGATGCAGGAGGAGCTGCTGGAGGTAACCCTGGGCTTATGAATGAGGCTCTGCTTCAAATGCAAATCTGTGTCACGCTTGACTTAAGTTGTTTTGGGTCTTTTTTTTGTATTGTGGCTAGTGAGAGGAGAGTGAGCTTGTTCCTGACAGTGGTCAGAAAGGAGGAGAGGGATCCCTGTCAATTCCTGAGCACCACCTGCCTCCGTGTGTGCTCTTGGGGAGCCCTTCCCCAGGAGGACAAGTGTCCCATTAACTCTCACGTCAGGCCAAAGTCCATCTTGCTTTGTGCTGAGATGGCTTCGTGGAGAGACTTTACAAATTAGCACCGACAAATTATTCCCTGGGTTATTCTTAGAAAGCTGTCTCTGGCAGGCAGGAGGGAGGGAGGCAGGGATTTCCCCTGGAGGCTTTTCCCAAAGGGCCATTTATTTTGAAGGAGCGAGCAGCCAGGCTGCTCTCCCTGTAGATTTCTGGCATTTCCACTCCTGCTTTCCGGGAACACCCTTGCTTTTGGAGCCAGCCCTCCCCACCAGCAGTGTGCCCCAGCTGCTCGTTGGAACAACCCAGCAGTGAAACCACCTAAGAGATAAAGCCACTTCTGAAGGGTCCCGAGGGAGCTCAATGGTGGTGGGTTTCACTGCAGCCAATATCTCATTAGGAGTGGCCAGACTAATGTCCCCAGGGCACTCCTCCGAAACAGCCTGCCCGTCTCCCCGGGTGCCCCCACTGGTACCTTTGGTGTCTTCATCCTCAATGGTGGTGTTGGTGCTCTCCGACGATTCCTGAGCAAAGAACAGAAAGGAGAGATGGGGCGGTGAGAGGGGTCTTCCCCTCCGTGCCAGATGGAGCTCGTGTGTTCGACAGCCCCCCGAGTCCGACCCCACAGGGCTCGATTGGGCCAACGGGCAGAAACCAAGGAAAACGCCAGCAGGTCCAACCCGTCCTCAACCACAGCTCTAGAGCAGCGCTGGCAGAGCCCTCCCTGACCTCCACTCCTTGTAGCCAAGGGCACAAGAGCTGGCTGTGGAGGGTCTCGTAGGAACGGCGCTGCCTTTCCTACCGACACCTGTGGGGACAGAGATCGGGGCAGGTCCAAGGGGTGGGGGGTTTGGTGGGTTCCTAGGAGCGTTGCCGGAGGGGCAGGGAGAGGGGCTGTGCAGGGGTGGAAGACACCATGTTGACTGTACGATAAAGAGAGAGATGTACAAATTAACAGCGAGAAGGAGCTGGGATGAGAAAGAGGGGACTGTGCAGGAGTGAGAGAGACCACACTGACCGCAGAGTAGGGAGAGAAATGTACAATAAAACAGAGTGCTTCCAAGACCCACATGGACCACCGAAGGCTGAGACACAGCTCTTTCAAGAAACAGCTGAGCACTACACAGATTTGGGAGGGGGTGGGGGGTACTGACCCCCCATCTCTCTCCAGGAGCCCCATCAAGGCGACTCTGCTAGCGGAGCTAGAGCAATGGCTCTGCTAGCTCTTCCCAGCAGAGCCTTGCTTATGTATTACCCATAATACCCCGATGTAGGTTGGCAAGGTGTCCCATGACCATACAGTCCCCGCAGAGGCATGGAAGGTGTTTCTCCAAGGCTCCTTGGACCGATGCAGCCTGCAGACCTGAGTCAGGAGAACTGGGAGAAACGGCATGAGAACCCATCAGCAAGAACCAGGGCTGGCTTCCCACCAGCTGGTGGCCAGCAAGTGCCTGCACCAACCCTGTTAATGGGGTTTGTGGGTGATACGGCTTTGAGGATGTTCCCTCCAACCCCAGTGTCCCTTCTTCCCTACCCCGAGGTAACTTCCAAAAACGGGGGAAGCTGGAACATGTAGAGAGGCCCAGCAATATCGGCATTGAGGAAGACGAAGGACACTCACCATTAACTGAACGCTGGAACTGGACTTTCTTTTCTGGAAAAACAAGGAGAAGAGATGGAACAGGAAGAGACACAGAGTGAGAAAGGCAGAGAGCGGCACGTGAGAGGCAGCAGCTCCTGAGCCACCCTTTGTGGTCCTTGTGAAGGGGCAAAACGAAAGGTGCGGGAGGGCAACCTGGTGCTACTGGCGGTGGTGCCGTGCCAGCTCCCTCCCCACCTTCCTGCTGGCACCTTTGTCTCCTGACCTGCCACATTCTCTGCTGTTGCTCATCCCAAGGACCTGGCTAGTCCTAAAGGGAGTCCCCTAGGAGTCGATGACCACTCTGGTGGCTTTGTGAGCAGGCCAGCAAGCTCACAGGAACAGGAGTGGGATGCTGAACAGCTAAGGCAGCTCCACCACCTGTGGGGCCCTGATCCCCGTGTGAATTCCATACTGAAGTTTACAGGCTCTTGGAGCTGTTCTGGGTGCATCTGCCCATGCTGCTGACTAGTGTGGAGACACTCAGTTAGCTTTGGACCTAGACCAGCGCTAAGCTGGCTGGTGTAAAGCCAGCATGGCCATTGCTACTCGACCCTGCAAGGCAGACACATTGTGTGGAAAGCTGTCCTAAGTGCAGCTCTAGTGCTTTATATCGGGACAAGTCTCCTCCAAAGAGAGGACTTTACGCATGCTCGTATTTGTCTCCATCCTTGGCCACTGCCACTAGGGTTTAAGGCTTTTGGGTTGGATGACCCCATAGCCACAGTTCTGCTTGCAGTTCCAAACTACTTCTGGACTCCCCTTCCTCGCTGTGCTCTGCTCCCCATCTCCATCTTTAATCAAGCCAGGAGGCAGAGGGACGTGCACACTGGCCTCACGCCCTTTCTCCACCTCCAGTTCCCAGGGAATGACTCACAGCAGGCGCCGGGAAACACCAGCGTGCAGGAATCAGAAGCTGAGGTGCCAAATAACAAGCCTTTTACCATCGTATTTAAAGAGGCACCGGCTCTGCCTGCCCTGCGGAGGGAAAAGCTGCACACACCGAGCAAATCTCTTGGCAAAGTCCGTGGAGGGACCCATTAGGGTGCGTGGGTGGGCTGCAGTGTGAAAACTGCTGCTATCCATCTCCCCCTCATTGCTCCTTTCACATCCTACGTGGCTCCCACCAGCACTGTCACTGACTTTCTCCTTCCACCAGCGAAGCTCTCCCCTCCCTCTCTAGGTCCTACATTAATCCTTGCCCCTCCTTCCCCGAAACAACAGATGTCCTAAAGGGCAGAGTGAGCCGTGGTATTTCAGAAGGAACCCTATGGGAAACGGAGCTGCTGGAGCTGGGCTGTCTGCAGGAGGAGCTGACAGCTTCTGCTACCCAAGGACATGAGACGGGGCAGTAAACTGCAGAAATTTCAGACGCCACAGAATGCAACACAAAGCAGTGACCGCGTTGAGTCTGGACATACAGTAACAGGATGCAACACGGGTCAGTGAGCTCATTAATTTAGGACGGGACAGGATGTGACACGGGGCAGTGACTTCATTAGTTTACGATGTGACGAGATGGGACACTACACAGGGCAGTGAAGGTATCATAACTGCTGGGACCAGAAGACCTCCCGCAGACCCCAGAGCAGGGCTCAAGGAGGATTTCTGGTCCCATGAATGTTTGTAGTAGGGGAGGAACCTCCTCAAGAGGGTGGGTTTTGAGCCCTCTGAGCCTGGGCTTAGCACCATCCCGGTGGTGAAGGGCTGTGTAGGGCAGCTTGAGGACAGTACCAGCTACCTGTTGCCCACCTGCATGGCTTTGGGCAGAAACAGCAGGGCTGGCTGCTTGGAACCTGCCTGCTGTCATGGGGATGGTCAGTCCAGCAGGTTTATCCGAATGGGGATCCAGCTCTTCAAACAATGAACCACACCATGTGGCCTGACTTACAGCCCTGCTCTGAGCAGGCAGGACCATTCCCTTCCCACTTTCCCACCCACCCAAGGCAGGTTTCCAGGGTCCTGTCTCGCTGTTCCAGCAAGATGAAGAGAAATGAACACCACCCAGCAACGCCCTGGCATCTGCCAGCTGCCCACAGCGGGCCATTAAAGCTTCACCCGGAGCACTCAGCCTCTCTGAGTCCCTGTGGGTGGGTTACACTGCAAGTCCCCCCAGCCTGAGCATGAGGAATGCAGGGTGGGAATGGTAGTCCTGAAGGTGGCCACCACAAGCAAACCATTGGGCACTCCCTCGCCTCTACTTTTTCTCCTTCTCTACCTTCCTGGCCATCTAGCCAGGCTGTCTCACCTTCGCTTGTTGAAAATCCAACTCATTCTCCAGAGCATGGACACCCTGTCAAGCTGAGTGTTGGCCAGTAGACTGCACTTGGGATGAAGATTCACTCTCTGCTCCCTCCTTACCAGAGAGGGGCTGAGGACTGGGGATACAACAAACCAGCCTCTCTGAAACTCGACACTCCTCGCTGAATTTCAGTGATGGGCCATAAGGCTGTTTACCCAAACTAGCTGTTTTGCTACCACAGCAAGTGCCCCTCTTCCCAGGATAAAATCTGCTCTCAAAGCTACTTTGAAGTCCAAGAGGAATTGTCATTAGCAAGTTAGGCTGGCAAATGGTCTTCTACCACCATGCCATCCCAGCGACACTAGAGATGAAAGTCAAGGTGGACCCTTTCTGCTGAAAAATTAGATTCAGGACCGTGCCTGATGAAGCCTCTCCATCTACCAGTTTCTCCTTTCAAAGCTGAAAAACACATCTCTTGATTGCTCTCACCTGTGCTCCCACAACTTGTACCAAGTCAGCTCTACCTGTGGTGCCACTTCTCAGGTGACTCCCAGAAGCAGCCAGGACCTCAGAGCATCAGAGGACAGTCCAGCAGTGGCTGGCAGATGGGTTGCTGTGACTCCCATGGGACCTGTCCCTTCTGTGCCAGCACTGTTGTCCAAAGCTAGCAGTCCTGTCCTGGAAGCCATGTGATATCCTGACACCATGGCCCAGAGCAATGTCCTCTCATAGCAATGCAGGCGATCAGCTTCATGTTGCAGAAGTATGTTGCGTTGCCAGAATGGCCTGATGTGGAGCTGAGCCCAGGTTTGGAGGGTTGTGCATGGTCTCAAGCCTTGTAGGCTTGTTCTGTCCCAGCCACTGGGTCTGGAAGGAGTGGGAAAAAGACAAGCCATCCCTAGACCTCTGGCTCCACTGACCATTTGAAATGAGGAAGGAAGAAGCCAACAGAGGTCTCTGCTCTTCCAAAACCCTGAGGCTCTCACAGCCCAACAGCTGGGTCCCTACAAAAGGGCCAGAGGAAGGGGAGAAGCTGTACTGCAGCCGGGCTCCCAAACCTCTGCCTGACACCTTGCACTCCTGCCCTGTTCTGGAGGACACGATCATGCCAGGTCTCCCCTGCTGAGTGACCACTTGTATTCATGAAGGGAACAGCTAAGTAGAGAAAGACCCCCACACGAGCCATTCACAGAGCTCGCTAACCACCACATCTCCATACCATCAGAAGAAGCCGCTCAGCATCAGGATTTTGCTACCTTCAGGAGCAACCTTGTCCTGGAGACGACCTGTGGCTACATCTCAGAGGGGCGGGCAAACTTGAGGGCTCTGCAGCCTGAGAAACAACGTCCACCAAACACTGGCTGGTTTTTAGAGCATTACCAAGCCATCTGCTCTGCCAAGCATCACAAGTTTCATTTGCTATATCTGCAGTGGGCACAAGGGGCCATCAGTGCCACCCAGCAGCACACCAGCCCTTGGGGACAGGATGGGACAGGAGCGAGGGGGTCAGGCCAGCCCCACCAGCCCCAGAGGGATGCATGCTGGGGCAAGCAGGAGGTGCAGCCACCCATCTTGTTGGATGGTTGCTACCAGGCTGAAGCCATGGCTCTAGGCTTGAAAGCTGATTCCCCCTGTCCCCTCTCCTGATCCAGCCTCTCCCCCTCCCTGGAGATGGCAAGGGGCAAATGCATTTTGCAGGCAGCAAATTCCCCCCCTGGACACCCCTCCAGCATCATCCTGATCCTCTTGCTTGCCGCCCTGCAAAGCCTCCTCTGCACTGACCGTCCTGGCAGGAGCCGGTGGCACAGGGACACACCAGGACAGCTGGGCCAACAGCTGCCCTTTAAAGCGCAGGGTGTCACAGGGACCACCAGCAGAAGGGACAGAGACCCCCACCACCAGCACAGGGAACAGAGACCTCCACCATTGCCCCAGCAGCAGAGGAGCAGGCAGAAGAGGGTGGTGGGGAGGGCGCTTACCTTCACGCCATCATTCTTCTTGTTGCCACCGCTTTTGCCTCCTGGAGAAAGGAGGAAGGAGGTTAGGAGAGCCAGGCAGGGCACCAAGACCAGGAGGCAGAGGATCAGCAGCATGGTGCCGGGTGGCAGAGGGGCAGGACCCCGTGGGACACGCCGAGGGGTTTCGTCCTCTCTCCAGCAACCCCCAGGAGCTCAGGGATCACCTCGCCAGCACCGTCCCGTCCTACCCCGGTGGCTCTCAGCCAGGGGCATGACCCGTCTCCAAACGTCACGCCGAGTCCCCGGGGCGGCTCGGAGGGGCCGTCCGGCAGCAGGCGGGCTCCGGCCAGGGGGGTGCTGGCGACCGAGCCTGGTGCAGCGCGGTGGAATGGGCTGCCCGCCTGCTGCCCTCTAATTTTAGCCCCACGCTGCCGGGATCATGTGCTGCCGGCCCGCCGGCCCGACAGCTGCAGCCCACATTTTGACAATGATGAAAAACAGATGCCTTCCCCAGTGCCCACCAACTGCTGCCGCCATGGCCCCAGCCCCCTCTGGGCTGCACAGCTCCCCCTGTTCCCCCCACACCCCTAGAGTAGGGTGGGATCAATGGGATCATCGGCCCCATACGGGACCCCATCGCTGTGATCCTGGGAAGGGGGGACCGGGGAGCCCCTGGGCTGTGCGTGGGACAGGCAGCACTAGGAGAGATGCTTTTGAATTTCCTGTCCTTTGATGCTGCGTGTCCGCCAGAGCTCGGACACCGGATCCCCCCAGCTGTTGGACTCCTCCAGCCCCACCACATGCTGCCCACCAGTGCTAAATGTGTCAGCACGATCCCCCCATGACAAATGCAGATACCAACCCTGGCCGTGGCCCTCTCCACTGGGACCTGGCTGGGCCAGCAGCCTCCATCTCCCCCCACCCACCTGCTACACCTGACTCCTGGGGCACCTCAGCCAAGCACCCCAAAATACCCATCTAACACTAAACAGCTGCCACCAGTCCTCTCAGCTGGCATCCCAGGCTTGGCTGGCTTGTCCCACCTCTGCTGTGGCCGTCCCCAGCACAGGGGAGGGCTGGAGATGGCAGCAAGTAGATGAGCTTTGCAGTTACCCAGTTCCTTTTTTGTTCCTGAGAATCACCTGGGGCCCATTGACCCCTGCCTCTGAAATCTCAACTTCATGGCTTGCTCCAAGGGTGTCCCCAGAGAGGACAGCTCTCAGCAAGGGCTTGTGGCTGCCCTGATACCTCTCCCAGTGCACAGGCTGGGCTGCTACATTCTGTCCCTACTCCTGCATCTCCATCCAGCCCTCAGGATGTAGGGAGGCATGAGGAGAGTGGGGGGGTCCTGCAGGATCAGCATCCATCTGCCCGGGAAGGCACTCAGGGGACCCTGCTGCCATCTGGCTGCAGTGGCATCTGGGAACCATTCTGACACGTTCCTGGTGCAGAGAATGCCCTCCCTGAGCCACAAACATCTCCAGGAGGACACAAAACCAGCCGCCTCGAGCCCTGGCTGCTCCCAGCACCCGCATCCCTACCACAAGCCAGATGTGTGGGTGCATACAAACCCCCCAAAACCTAAACCTCTGTGGACCACTGTGCCTCAGCCAGACACCTTTTGTGTCACATCCCAAGCCAGCAGCCTGCCTAGAGGTGCCAGGTGACCTGGCCTAGACCACCACCAAATGCTAAGCATCCCCAGAGGCACCAGGATGCAACCTCAACTCCCCTGTGACACCTAAAGCAAACCCAGCTCCAGGGACCCTATGGGTTTGCCCTGAGCACTGTAAGACAAGGAGATGAGCCCCAGAGACAGCACCTACCGGAGAAGTTCCTGGTGGCCAGCATGGTGGTGAGGATGGCTCCCTGAAAGACACAGAAGGCAGAAGGAAAGGGTGTGCTGGGCCCTGGCCCCCCACCGCTCTCCCCAGTCCTGAGGGAGGAAAGCCCCACTCATCTGTTCCCCGGCCACCTGGCTGGAAGGAAACTGGCCCACGGGCTGATATTCTCCTCCTGCCATCAAAAGCAGCCCTTGGTACCCGACCCTGTATCCCCAGCACCAGGGCATTGGGTTGCATTCTCCAAAACTGCCTTTCCTCCAAGATTAAAGGGATATTAAATATCAGCGGGGCACATTTTGGTCTCACCCTACCCTGTCCTAGATGTAGCACGACTCCGCTGACTGGGACCAGAAGCTGGCAGCAAGGGGAGCCACCAGGAGCAGAACCAGATTTAATTGCAATTAAAGCCCTGCTGGCTAATAGCAGCAGGGCAAGGATTTTTCATGGGAGCCACGCAAAGATCACCATCACAAAATAACGTTCATAAAAACACTTCCTCTTTTCCAGCTGACTCTACTAACTAGTTGCTCAGCGTATAATGAGATTATTTTGGACTAATTGCTTACAGTAATGGATTACTATTTTGAAGTGTATGCCTGAACTAATTTGATTACTTGTCTGGCTGAAAAGTAATAATAGGTTATAGCCAGTTTCTTTTCTTGATAATCTTGTTAGTAGCCTGCAGCTGTCCTGCTCTGTGCCACATCGTGTTCAGGCCTGGAGCGCTGATGGCTCCAAGTGCAGCACAGACAGCACCGTCCTGTTCTGTGTCTCTGGCTCTGGAGGAGGTATTGCGATTTCCAGAGCCCATTCCCAGTGCCGTGCTGGGGCTGAGCAGCACCAGGCAGATGGGTGCTTCAGGGAGGTGCTCCAGCTTGATGGTGAAGCCTGGGGAGATGGTGGCATCACACGGCAGCGTTCAAGAAGGGAAACCCTGTGTGGGTGAGCTAGAGCTTTTTTCCTGTCTATGGATGACTTGGTTTCTCGGCTGTGAAGTGTTTTGGTCATCAAGCAAAGGGATCTCATTGTGCCTCTCAGATCCATGTCCTTCTCCAAAGAGGAGCTTTCCTGACACTGACTGCAGTGGGAAAGTCCTCATCCAGGTGTCCAGGGCAGCTCTGTGACTCAGTGCTTTCCTTCACCATGGCTTTCCACTAAGTACTTGGGAACCCCAGTCAGGTGCAGCCACCACCCCAGTCAGTCTTTTGTCCTTTCTTCACAACGGGGATCCCCAAATGTCCATCAGCCCCATACCGCTGACCTAGAGACACCACCCTGTCCTTTCCCGCTGGGGGAACAAACCCACCAATGACCTGGTCATGCATTTTGCAGCCAGCTTGGAGACTGAGAGAGTTACCTTCAGCTTCCTCCGGGCATTGAACTTCTTCAGGCAATCCACCGTCTCCTGTCTGTGCATGCATGAGGCCACGGTGGCACGGTGCTGGGAGGAGAGAGATCTGGCTCAGAGCAGGTACTGGGGGGGAAGGGGCTCCCCCAACCCTGCTCTCACAAGCACACACACGTGTGTGATCTCCTGCAGCCAAGGCACAGGCCAGAGCTGCCTGCAGCAGCAGATAAAACTTTAATAGGGAGCGTGAGATCAAAGCTCTGGAGTCAGCAGGATCTGCTCTGGTGATGGTGGGGTGTGCAGGGAGAGCTGGCTGCCCCCTGGGTTAACCCCTCAACTGACTGGCCACATTTAGCAGCGTGCTCAGGGTTTACACATGGTGTGGGCTCCCAGGGATAAGCCCATGGACTCCTCCTGCCTTTAAGAACTGATGCAGAGTGAGAACTGTCAGCTGAAGCCGTGAGGGGTGGGGAGGAATGCTGCTGGGGGGTATGGATGGATAAACATGAGTCTGCTCCCACCCTCCCAGAGGGAAGGCTCCCCCAGCACAGCGTGACACCAAGAAACCAGCCTGTCCCCACCAGTGCTGGGAACATGTGGGTCCCTCCCATCACCAGCTCCCTTGGGACACGCTGTTTGCATTCAGACTCCAGGCTTTACTCTGCTGTAAAGCCTCAGGGAAAAGGCTGCTCTGAGAACACTGGGAGGAACCATGCCAGGAAACCATCTTCCCAGAATGGAGAAAAGAGCTGGACAGCACGTTTGATAACACGTGCTCCCTAGTGAGATGTTCCCCCCCAGCAAACCCCCACATCTCTAGACCTTCAGCCCCAAGCGGCGAGTGCCACCAAACTCACCGATATCCAGGGGTGCTTCAGGGCCTCTGCTGCCGTGATGCGCTTGGATGGGTTTATGGTCAACATCTTGTTGATGAGATCTTTTGCTTCAGGAGTGACTGTGTCCCACTCAGGGGAGGGGAACTGCCAAAGCAAAGGGATCGCAATGAGAGATAGGAGGGAGCAATGGAAGGAGCAGAAGTCCTTGTGCACTTGGGTTGGTTTTCCTGCAACCCTTTACTCCTGCCCGTGGGACAGGTTGGAGAGAGATTGCCAAGTGGAAAGAGCTGCCAGCTGGAAAACTGGAGAACAGGGGTGGAGGGGGACAGGTGGAGCACCCAGGACAAGACCTATTTGTCCTGCAAAGTGGACCTGAAATGTGCTGAAATGTGCACCTGGGTAAGGCAGCTTGGCCAGCCCTCTGTGACCAGAGCAGAGGAAAGAAACTTGCTCCTGTCTGCCTGAATTTGTCCTGGTTGGTCTTCTGGAGCAGGAGACAGCAACATGGGACAGCAAGAGAAAGGGGAAACAGTGAAAGAGGGGAGCAAGACAAACCCACTCACATCATAAGCCCCGGCCTTGATCTGCTGGTAGAGTCGGTGCTGGTCTTCATCCCAAAAGGGTGGGTACCCAACGAGAAGGATGTAGAGGATGACACCTGCCCAGGAGACGAGACACGGGATCAGTGGGAGAGAGTTCATTGCTGGGGGTACAAACAGACCCAGCCTGGGGACTGGCCCAATTCAAGCAGAGAAACTGAGAAATTAGGGAAACAGGAGGATTTGCCCCCTGATTAAAAAGCGAAAGGCTCCTTAGTGGGTCCAGCTCCATGCTGATGTGTTCAGCAGCTGGGGAGTTACATGGCTCTGGCAGTCACCATGCGCAGCCTCAAGCCAGGTGCCCCATCAGGGCTGGGGGATGCCTCCTCCTCGTGGCAGGTGGAAGAAGGCTCCCTTCCATCTGCCGCTATGGGGAGGCATTGTCTGACGCCAGGGGCACTGCAGGGCAAAAGAGCTGGCATCTCCCCTGCCTGGGGGCTTTGGGTGTACAGCAAGGAGGTTGATCCTTCAGAGAAGGGTGCCAGTGGACTGGGAAAGAGGTAATGGGCCACCTCTTGGGTAGATCCTCCACCCTGATCTCCCTGAGACGCATCTAGCGACTGTGACTTGGGACATGCTGGATGAACAGCTTGCCTCATCCCATGCAGACCATCCCAGCCCGCTCACAACATTTAAGCCCTGGTCTGACTTACCGCAAGCCCACAGGTCCACGGCTTTGCCGTAAGGGTCCTTCCGGAGCACCTCGGGGGAGAGGTATCCCGGGGTGCCAGCGAAACCTGGGACAGAGAGCCCATCACTCACTGCCAGCAGGCAGCCCCCATCCCTGCACAGCTTTCCTGGTGCCAGGCCAGCTGCTGTGAGGGCCCAGAGCCCTGGCACACACTAAGCCAGTGGGACCAGCACCCTCCCTCCAGAAACCTGTGTCTCCCAAGAGCAGAGCAAACAGCTACCATCAGCAACACCAGCCAAACCTCAGATGGTGCAGAAGGCTGAGGTGCTCTGGTGTGCACCTGCAGCACTTCGATGAGGCTTTCCTTCCCCAAGTCTGCCCCTGCCACCAGCTTGTCCAGCTCAACAGGACATCTCAGTGACTCACCAAGTCCCTGTGGAGCTGTTTGCCTGTTCCCTGAATCAATACAAGGCTGTTTCCAGAGGCACAGCTGGAGCCATCAAACTCCTCATCCACCATCCGTCCCACCATACTGCTAGGACACCCCCATATCCCATAGGGTTCAGGTCCTGGGGATTTGTGCCCCTCCTGGAGCCCCCCCTCCCCAAACCAAACACACTGAGGGCTGAAGGATGTCCCACCTGGGGCCATTCCTACTCACCAAACCATGCTTGCTGGTCCCCCTCCACTTCGATGGCAAGACCAAAGTCAGCCAGCTTGACAGCAGCACCCTTCAGCTTGGATGCCAGCAGCAGATTCTCAGGCTGCAGAAAGAGACAGGGGTTGGAGAGGAGTGAATGCCCCCACTCTCCTCCAGGGATTCTGTTGTCATGGGGAGGCTTCCCAGCACAGCACAGAGCAAGGTCAGGACTCTAGATGTTCTCCGTGGCCGATTTTCCTTGCTGTGTGTTGCAATGTTCATGGATCTTTAGAGAAGCATGGGCTATAAGCACCTACATAGCCCCTCTCTTTCCTGCTCTTTCACCCCTGAGCTGGTCTTTGCGCTGTGGATTTCCAGAAGCCCTGCACGGTGTTCCTCCCTGCCACATTTCAGCTGCCCTAGAGGACCCTGGGCACTACTCCATAGGGTTTTGCATCAAAGATAGGGTCCCGAAGTCCTCCTACAGCCCCTTTCCCTGCAGCTCCTACCTTCAGATCCCGGTGGACCACCCCCATCTGGTGGCAGTGCAGGACAGCTTCCAGGATCTGCTGGATGCAGTGGCTGTGGGAGAGAGGAGAAATCTTACAGAAGTGTTCAGTGAGACAGAGTTTGCTTAGACACTTCTGCTTGGCTGCATTTCATCTTTCCTGCCCCTCTCCCCATCATGCTTCCCACCAGCAGCCCTGCAGCTGAGTTCTGCATCCCCTTCCACTGAAAGCCCCGCATCCCCGGAGAGCAGCTGTAACCCAATAAAACCCCACCAGAGCTTCTGGACACTCAGCAGGACCACCAGGTCTGTGGTGGAGCCCATGGGGTCCACAGAGAAACAACACCGGGGAACTGGGGACCAATGGTGGAGTCGCAACGCCAGCCCAGATTTGATCTCCAACCCCAGGCAGAGCAGACATGCTCCTCAGACATGGAGCTAACCTTCACTTCGGCCCCATTTCCCCTGCCTCCTCTAAGGCAGGTGGCTCTCACTGCATCTGTTTGCTTTATATCTAGTTCATTAAGCTCCAGCTCTGCTGCATGCGTGAGAAAGGAAGGGGAGAAGACTGAGGCGATGATCACTTCTGCTCTAAAACAGCTGTGTACAAGGCAGAAGGTCTTTATTTACATGTATTTTATTTTGTTTGTATGACACTAATAAGTGGAGGGGTTGTAAGTGGCTTCAGTACACAGGCAGCCCATTAAATGAGATTGCTTTCTGCCTAGAAATAAGGGATATTTCCATGCAGAAACAGTGTAGAGCTTACCCCCTCCTTGGACATTTGTATGGGCTAGGCTTATCCCGAGGGCAAAGCCAAGAGGCACAGTGATATCTGGATCCTGGAGAGGGTCAAATCATGTCCTCTCAATAAAATGATACTATTGCGGTCCCTTGGCCAAGATACAAGGACCAAAGGGGTGGCTGAAGAGGTACCCAGCCCCCGCCTCTGCAGCGGGGTACCTGGAAAGTGCCAGCAGGAGCGTGGGAGGGAGTGGAGCTCCAGCACATCCTCCCACCCAGCCTGTCTTGACTGCTCCTCCATAGTGCTTTCAAGTGATAAATGCCAGAGAAATGCTTGCAAATGGCTGCAATGCAGCTGCGAGGGGAAAGGGTGAGGACTGCAGGGTGTCTGTGCTATCACACGATGGCTGGGACGTCCGCCTGGTGCTGGGCTACCTCCCTGCCAGCCTGGGGAGCCCCATTGCCCTCCAGTCCAGGGGAGCCCCAATGCCTTGCTCCTTTACAGGGAGGTCAGACACAGGCTATGCCATCACCCAGGGAGGGAGGATAATGCAATTGATGGCTGGCAGCTGCCTGGTTCGAGGAGGAACAGCCTGGGGGTGGTAACACCCGCACTTCTTGGCACAGGAACCGAGCGAGTTAAAAAGAGCTTGGTTTGG
The DNA here is from genome assembly GCA_013398155.1 of Pedionomus torquatus. Classification (NCBI taxonomy): domain Eukaryota; kingdom Metazoa; phylum Chordata; class Aves; order Charadriiformes; family Pedionomidae; genus Pedionomus; species Pedionomus torquatus. The sequence goes on along the minus strand of VZRU01015669.1, from coordinate 72,327 downwards.
GTTTTGGTTGGTGGTTTGTTTTTTTCACACTCCACATCTGGTTTATGAGTACGCGCTGCAGAGCGGCTGTAAAACACCTCCCAGCATGGGAGGAGCTCATGCTGCAGAAAGCCAGACTCGCAGGACCCTTGGAGGGAGCAACTTGTGGGAGAAGGGAAACAACTGCTGTCCCCTCCATGGCCTGGACCGGTCTGTCCCTGCTCACCTGGCATCCGCTTCGCTGTAGTACTCCCTGGCCACAATGTCCTCAAAGAGCTCCCCGCCAGTGACCCTGCGAGAAAACGGGGGGAGTCACGCTCAGCCGCTGCAGCGCGGCACGCAAGGGAGCTGGAGCGACTGACAGCACCCTCAGCCCTGGCAAACCCTCCCAAAATGTCACCACACCACGCGTGGGGGGAGCAGGGCAGGGACCCGCTCTCTACTCAGCCCTGGGGGGGGGACTCATCTTGGTTCAAACCCTGCCCAAGAAAGGCTTGGGTGAGGTGGAGGATGGATGGGACAAGCTCAAGGGGGAGGCTGCAGGGCATGTTGCCCCGGGGTGGAAGCATGCGATGGCGGTGGATTAAGAGATGCGTTTAACCATTACTCACAGGTCAAATATCAGGTAGTGGTGGCCCTCTTCGGAGATGCTGTCATGGAGCCTCACTGCGGCAGAGACAGAAGGGTTACAGGGCACACAGAAGGGTTACGGGGTACACCTGGCTCCCACCCCACTCCCCGGGAATGCCTTTGCTCCCCTTTGGGCACAAGCAGGAGCTGGGGATGGGCAGAGCGGGGCTATTCCTCCTCCATCCTCCTCTTGTTACTGCTGCTGCCTGGGTGTGTGGGGGGGTCTCTTCTCAGTGGGGGACCCCAGCTCTGGCCCCAGCCTTGGGAGGCAGTGCAAGGCTCAAAGGTCACATCCAAATCGGGGACCGCCTGGGGCTGGTGCCTGGCCGAGGTCCCGGACAGCTGCTGGGCTATCTTGGGCACTGGGCAGGCTGCAGGCACCAGTGACCCCAGCCCAGCCCTCTGCCCCATCAGGAGAGGTGCCCAGGCACAGGGAGAGCTCATCCAGGGCCCTGGGCTGCCAGCCCTGACACCAACCAAGCTTCTTTTATTTTCTGCTCATGACCTTCTTTTTCTCCTTGGGAGTTCTCGAGTCAGGGATATCCAGGAATCCTCGTGGGATGACTTTCCTTCAGAGGATGCACTCTCCTCCCGTGGGGCCAGCACCTCACCCTGCTCATCATGCTGAGGGGCACCCTCGAGCATGTTCTGCCAAGCACAGCCAGGTGCAGACCTGCCACCCTGCAGCTGGGTGATGGTTATTCAGGCTTAGATCCCTGCTCACAGCTTCACAGGCAGATGGGCAGCGAGGGGAAAGGCAGAATGCATAAACAGAGATGGTCCAGCATCCTCTGCCCCCCCCGCCCCATCTCACTTTTTGTTTGGATTTCCTCGAGGCTGTAAACATTTAGCCCTTCCTCTCTGCTCACCTGCAGATACACCTCACCTCATCCTCACCTGCCTGATACAAATTTCAACGTCTTTGAGGTCTTTAGAAACTATGGAGGAAAAGGAAACCTGCAGGTGAATGATTTTCTGGGAATTTCACCACAGCAAAATAAGCTGAGCTCTGTATGGAAACATCCTCCAGACTGGAGGCTGAGCCAGGGGAGATAACAAGCCTGAACGCCGAGTGCAGATACTGCTCTTCATCGCCCTTATCTCCCAGGCCAGCAAACATCGCTTTGCTGGTCCTACCCCTCCGTCCAAGCTCAGGAGACAGATCCAGTAGCCACTAAGAGCTTGAGTCTGGCTGGGGCAAGAGGCAGAGGAGGTCTGCTGAGACTCTTGGTCTCAGCTATTAACACAACTTGCTCATCTTATTCCCCTTCATCTTATTCCTTATTCCTCCCCACTGCTGGCCTCCGCAGACACCCCCTGTGCTCCAACACTCAAGCCTGCTCCCTGTTTTTCTCTGCCATGTAATCCCAGTTTTTCTGCCTTCCTCTGCTGAAAGAAACACATTTCCTCCTGTTTCATCTCATCCGAGAGGGACTGGGGGTATTGTGCCTGGGATTCTGCAGAAGCCAGTGTTCAAAGGGGAATTAGGTGAGTTCGGCACGGATAGGGGCCAGCATTAACTATAAGCAGATGGTCTGGACACATCCCCTGCTTGGGGAAGTCCCATTGCCTGTGGCTGCCAGGAGCAAAGAAGGTAGAAGAAGAAAGAGCCACTCTAAATATAGCCTGATCTTACAAGTATCTGTTACCGGTCATAGTCAGAAAGAGCTGCGCTGGGCAAACCCCCCCAGCTCCGTGTCAAGAGCCAAGGCAGGGGCAGGACACATCTTGGGAGCTGAGGGTCAGAAGACGATGGGTACCTGGCATCAAAATTCCAGGCCTAGATGTAGCCAAAGTCCCCTGATAAAGTAAGACTGCCCTGCAAGGACATGCAGCTTTGGGAAACAGCATCTTTCCCTAATACATTGCCCAGTGCCATGGACATGCTTTGGGATCCTGGGGACCTGGACTTGCCCTTGGCCACCTGTGGCATGGCTTTCTAGGCAAAGATGTCCTGCAGGCACAGCAGAAAGCACAGCTTGGATCCTTCAGGATCACAGCAGCAGCTCAGCATTCCCACAGGAGACAGAGGGACCCCACCTCGCTAAAGGGAGCAAGGACAGAGCAAAGCCCTTTGGCAGCTAAGGTGCCCCTCGCCTGGGAAAGATGGCATTTTCTGCCTCGCTTTCCCCATTCCCTCAGCAGTGGTGGCTCCTCTTCCTCTTGTTAGGGCTGGTCTGCAGGACACAGCTCGTTCCAGCTCCTGGGTGGGTAATTAGTCGGCTTCTGCTGCA
>VZRU01015669.1:23054-34972 GCA_013398155.1 Pedionomus torquatus | reverse complement strand
GATTTATCACGGGATACACAGAAACTCCTCAATCCTGTAAGTATGCAAGATGCTGGCATCACCTCCAGCCCCACCCAGGCTGGGGAAGAAAGATCAATTCTTCCCAGCACTCGCCTGCCAAACATCCTTCCATCCTGCAGCCACAATGGGTGCCTTTAGTAGAGGCCCTGGGACAGACAAGGGCTGTCCCCCACCTTGCCACAAGACAAGCACTGTCACTACCCCAGGAAGGATGCCATTGTCCTGGAAGTGGCCATGGCTGGTACCTGGTGACCCAGCAGGCTCCTGAGCACCACCAACCCCTCCACCTCCCCCTGACGCCCCACCAGGGTCACAGGTCCCCTCCCAAGCCACAGCACAGCGGCAGGGGACTGGCCACCACTGGCTCCTGCCTGCCCTTAGCTCCCATCTCCCCTTTGAGGTGCAACCTCTTCAAAGGCAGCCAGTGGGTTTGGGCTGGCAGGAGATGCGACGGCTGGTGGGCAGGACTCCTGCCCGCAGCTCTGCTTGCCACCCCAAGCCAAGGCATGGAGAAGAAGGAGGACGAAGCCCAGCTCTCCCCAGCTTGGCTCGGGCGCCTGCCCCAGACAAGGAGCCCTTTCTCACCGGGGGAGCTCACAGCAGGGCAGGACAGGATGGCCCCGGCGCCCTGCTTATTTATAACCCCAGTTCAGTGCAAGGAAAACACACCTGCCTGCGCCAGCCGGGCTCGCACCTGTAACCCATTAGGGCAAACTGTTTACCTGGGACATGTTTCCTTAGCACCCCGAGGGGCTGGTGTGGAGCGGCTGCTTCTCCCCCAGCACCAAGGGTTGTTTTCCATCCTGGCCAGAGAGGAAGGCGGCAAACTCAAGGAGGGGCATTTCAAAGGGTTCTGCATCAAGGCTGGCCACAACTGAGTGGCCGGAGCTGGAAGAGGGCAGGGAGAAGGGCTGGCCAGACCCCCGGCGCCTGTGGCTCTCCCCTGCCCACCCCTGTGAGCCCTGGGCACAGGCGCTGGCAGCGCCCGCTCCCACCACCTCAAAGGGGGCTCTGTTCTGTCGAGCACTGCTGGGGAGCTGTGTAGGACAGGCAAAGAGCCCAATTAGACGTTGCATTACTTAATACAAAAGGTATCAATAATCCAGCAGGAGAGATGAGAGCTCTTTCTCATGAAGGATGCCAAGAGCACAAATTGCCTTCTTGTAAGAGAAAGGCTTAATTTCCATAGAACATGATAGATTAAAGCATGAGTGGGTGGGTCCACTCTATTATTCATCAGCCTTCGTTGCTAACAGGAGAGGGTGTGCTGCCTCCTTTGAAGTTTCTTCGAAGGCCCAGGGTGCCCACAGCCATTTTACCAGGGTGGAAAGCAAGATCCGAAGGGATGGAGCTTTGAACGCTCAGCGTTTGCGTTCCCCCATCCTGGGTTTGTAACACACCAGCCTGGTCGCTGCTACTGCTTCCCAAGGTGAGGCAAACCAGAAGGTCCTTATTTAAACCTGGAGACCTGTCTGACTTCTGGACCTAAACAAGGGGTTGAAAATGTCTGGGATGACTGTGCTGCTGCATCAGCATGTCCTTTTGCATGTCCAAAGTCTACCAGAGCTTCCTTCCCTACCTGTGCAATGAGCTCCCTCAGTCGAGAAATTTAGGATTAAACTGTGGAACTTGGATTCTTCCCTCCCAAGTGGGAAACAGAGCCACATAATAATAAGAAACACCAGTTTCCATCAGCTGAATTTACTGGGGAGCACACTGGAGTGTTTCACTCAAACGTGTGATTCAGGAGTGATTCTTCAGGGACAGCACATTGCATTTGCAGCTAAATGTTGCAGGGTGAGACTGAGATGTGGAAATAACTTCATTTCAAAGTGAAGGGGCCTGGAGCAGCCTCCTCCCCGGGCCATGGGTCAGGGTGAGCTGTATTTACTTCAGCACAGGCAGCTGCCTCCAGCCACCAGTCAAACCACCAGACCAAGTGAAGAAACCCAAACAAGAAAGCACCAAATCCAGCACTGGGGGGACCTTGCAAGGAAATGTGGGCACTAGGCAGGAAAAATGTGAGGAAGGGGTTGGAAGGGGCTGGAAGCAAAGTCCCAGGCTGGTGCTGGGAGCTGGAGCCGAGCCACAGCGTGTGCACCAGGACTCCAGTCGCACACAGGGACACAGTAGATAACTGAGCTCCGCAGATGCCAGATCTGGAGTACCATCCCCGTATTTCAAGCCCACCCATTACCATCGAGGGTTTTCTGCACTCAGTCGCAGGCATAACTTACAGGATGGTTGTCGGGAGGCTTAAAGTACCTATATCAATACTGCAGAGGGTGATTCATGATTATCTGCAGTAATCAAGAAGCTATACAAAATTGCTAATAATAGGTCTTCAAAACCAAATCTTTTAGTCAAGATAAAAAATGACTGGAACAAAAATCCGATCATGCTTTGCTAAAACTATAAATGGAAAGGTATAACCCATATTCAGCTCCCTTAAACACTGAGTTAAACGAAAGCAGGGGATGTAGACCAGCCCCAGGATCCAAGTCAAAGCGGGGTTGGGATTCCACTCCAGGAGAAGTTGATTCTCAAGCTGAAATCTGCTCCTGATGCACTGGGTGCCACGGAACTGGCTTAAATCCAAGATGAAGGGGGGGATTTGGGAAGGAAGAAGCATGAACACAGCTTATGTAGCTGTCCTGTTGGCACACGATGGTCTGCGGGCTGGCAACTGCAGAGCTGTCAGAGCCGAGCCTTCAGCTGTAGGGATGCAGATGTGGGGCCCGGTAGGGCTCAAGGTCCTGCCAAACACCATTTATTTAACGCTGCCGTGCGATCCGATGCACAGTTGCTAGGTGACCGGAGCCTAGGGCTGCAAAGATAACGTGGGAACGGCTGCGCAGGTCAGCCCTGGTCCAGATCCTCAGCATCACGTCTCTGGGATGCATTGGGTCCACATGTGGCTCCACATCCAGGGAGGAATGGGGCAAATATGGAGCTTGTCCAGGGGAATTCCAGGCACCGCTGGAGAGCCTGGCTGGGTCCACACAGTCCTGCCCTGCATCCTGGGATTTCTACGGGCAGGGATGGCACACAGAGCCTTCCCCAGCCCCAAGTCCCAAAACTTCCTCTCCCTGGCAGTTCCCACACTCCTCCTGCCTCCAAATGCCTGCTTACCCTGTTGGGAAATCTCTTCTCACCCCGCCTGACTTGCACTGTTTCATCTGCCTACGGATCGGAGAAGCTGATAAAATGTGCTGAACGCACCAAACGGAGCCTGTTCCCTCCATCCGCTCCCTGCCACCGGCTCATCCAAACCAGCGCTGCCGTGTCCAAGGCCTCGAAAATCTCTCTTGCCATTAACGCTGCAACAGAGAGCAGCATTTGCAGGGCCAAAGTCAACACAAAATTTGCAGGGATTTTTGTGGTATTGACAGCAACTTAATGACTGAAGCCTGAGGCAGATTTACTGTCACAATTTTCACCGCAAACTGTAAAATTTGGCGCATTGCAAGCCAGTTGTTAACATTTGGCTTTAGGCTTTGACAGTTCTGGCTTGGGAAGTGGCAGCAAACATTTCTGCATGTTGTTGTGGGACTGTAGGTAAGTGTGGGATCAGATGTTCCCCACTGAACCCCATAGCTCCCTTGGTTTTGGCATAATCAGCCACCCTTCACCACTTTTCGTGAGGGAGGTGATGTTTTCTCCCCCCTCTCTCAGGGGTCTTCATGGCAAGCCCCCAGTGGGCAAGAAAAGGTGGGCTTTAACCCCACAGTGGCTCCTGGGAGCCTGAGAGAGAAGGAGTCTTTCTTACTTCTTTTCCTATCAAATCGTAAGGCATTTCATACTGACCACTTAGATGAAACCAGACAGTTTAGTCCAAGCAATTACTCACAAGCAGCACCTAATTGCTTCTAGTACTTAAAGAGAAAACAGAAGAATCTCCTTGGAGTATAAACTCAGCGAGGAAGCTGCAGCTGCGAGAAGAGAGCCTGAGTTACCCAGACACACACCCTCCTTCCCATCATGCTGCACAGCCGCTCCCCAGCACCCCACATCCCTGCAGCACCCTGGGGTGCAATCACCCCTTTATCCCCCTCATCCTTCAATCAATAACAGCACAAGAAACAGGCAGGAGCGAGGGGATTTGCAAACGTCCACCCCAATATACCATGTCCATACAGGCACTGGTGCACACACGCGGTCCTTCAGTAGAAATGAGGGGGAAAAGGAAGCCACGCTCCGTGGGAAAGCAGCGCCCGGCTCTCGGTCCAGGCGGTCCTGTCCTTCCCAGGGAGGCCAGGCCAGCTCCCCACCCCACCGCCGCTCTCATCAGCAGATAAGATCAGAGGCTGGCAGAGGCACCCTCCTGTCTGGTGTTCTGCAGGCTCTTCCCATCCCAGCCACAGATGAAGTTACAGGGGAGCTGGCTGGAGCTCACAGCCTGGCGATGCTGTCAAGCCCACACCCGTTGCCCCGGCCTCCCGGGATGGGGAGGGAAGATGAGACTCCGGCTTGGAAACCTCCCAGAGCACTTTAATCCCCTGTCTTGGACAGTGCCTTGGGCAGCTGCTCAGAAACACGGGTTGTCCCTCCAGAAGCAGAATTACAAAGATTATCCTGCAAGAAGCCCCATGCTCCCTGCCCACACACTGCTGTGGGGGGATGCTGCAGCCTGGAAGGCGGGAGGGAGAGGGAAGAGGCAGCAGGGACCACTGCTTTTCCCCAGGGAAGGCCACAGGAGCTGGGATCTGCTTCTCCAGACTTCCCCTTTAGGGACAAAAGACAACTGGCAGCTCAAGCGTGCAACCTGTGTGGTGTGACATGCCCAGGGCCACCATCCACTGGCACTGTAGGGACACCCTGGGCAGCCGGAGCATGTCCAGAGCAGGAGCATCCTCCCTCCATCCCAGGTGGTACAGATACTCCTGGAGCATCCTTAGCAGTAGCACGCTCCTCCATCAACCCATGTCCCCAAGCCCTGGCATCTTTGGAGCACCAGGAGGTACAGGGCTGGCTGGCCTTACAGCTCCCCAGTGAGCACAAAGGGCATTTATGGAGGAGCTCTCCATTTTTCCAAAATTACTGTAAAACGCGTGTTTCACATTAGACCACCAGCAGGGAGCAAGGGCAAGGTTCCCTTCCCTGCCTATTACAGCGATTTTGGGGAGTTCTCCCCTCTTTTAGCAACAGGAATGGTTTGCTGAATCCAGCACCTACACTAACTAAAGCCAGCCAGAAAAAAAAAAATAATTCCCCAGCTCCTCAGTACCAGGATCTCATTTCCAGCCAGTGCTCTCTCCCACCTAGGACTTCAGCAAGGATTTTCTAAGAGGCTCTGGTTGCCCAGCCCGGCTTAGTCTCCAAGGGGGACTGCTGTTCTCTGCTAGCAGGGGACATCTTGGGGTTTGTCCAGGGCCACCACAGCACAGGATGGGACTCTGTCACCCTCTTGTGGCTTACAAGGGCTGGCAGGCTTGCTGTGGCTTTGAGATGGCCACATCCAAACCCCCTGCTCCAGGGAAGGCAGGGGAGTGCTTTCAGCCTGCTCCTTACCCCAGCATCCCTGCTTTGGCCCTTTGTCCCCAGGAGCTTGGGGACACTGCTCACCCCCGGAGGATCAGCTCTCCTGCCCTATGAGTCACGCATCTCAATCACAATTTCATGCCCATCTGGTTCAATACCAGCCAAGGAAGAGCTTCCATCAATCGGGATGCCCCTGCTCGCCCCACACTCCAGGCAAGCCACGGAAAGCGTCTGCGAGTCATTCAGACTGGGTTCCTTTAAGGCACTCCTTCCTTCCCAGTTTCGAGGGCTGGAAATCTCCTACCCAATTCCCAACCCACCCAAAGCTCAGTGAAGAAATCGGCCACGCCAGCCTCTTAAGGCAGAGGGAGATTCATTCAGCTTTATCTGAAAGCCATTTCAAGTATGTCCAGATTCCTAATGAAACTTGGATAAAACCCCAGAGATTAATAACAGTGCAGGGCTTTTTTGGATAATGGGTTTTCTCTGTTTCCAAGAGAAACATATATATATGTGCTTTGGTGGAATCTCTGCGTACATTTTTTTGGCAGAAAAGCCAACATAAATCCCTTTACTGCAATAGCCCTCAAGCGAGATAAGGCAAGAATCTGTTTGCAATTCATGTGTATTGTTGTCATTTGCAGATGAAAGGGCATCTCTGGCCATGCTGCCCCCTTGGCAAGGGAGGACAGGGACCAACACTGCTGCAGGAGACCATCTCTGCTGTCCACAGTGGGGCAGGTCCAAGGCTGGTCCTCTCCCATGTTACTTCTACTCAAGCACATGTGGGTGAAACTTGAGCTTTTCTGGTGCAAGGAAGTCACATCAATCTGGAGAATGTTGCTGAGGCCAGTGTGGGGCTGCATCCCACCCAAGCAGAGGAAGAGAGCTCCACAGCCCACCTGAGAAGACCAAGAAGTACCATGTTTGGGTACCAGGAGCACAAGCTCCTGCCCACTGCCATCCCGGGGGGAGTGAGGATGCCATAAGAAGGACCATCGCCCCGGCCTCTGCTGCTCATGCCACAAGCATCAGGAAGGGGTGGCACCACCACAGCACAAGGTAAGGCCTGTGCAATAATGAATGTGTTCATGCAAGCCTCCCCTGCCTTCAGATCTGCCAAAAGAGGGTAGACGCTTGCAGGGTCTCCTATTCCTTGTGGGAATAGTAGGTAGCCCTTGTGGGGTCTACCCTCAACCCACAGTTGCTTGGACAAGGGGTGTAGGTCATGGGGAAGCCATGCTCCTCACAACTTTCGTCTTTCCAAGGCAAAGCACCTCAGGAATGGGCCCTCCATGGCTGCCCAGAGCACTAACGCATCTGGCATCTGTCCACTCCCCTCCCTTAACCACTGTGGCTTTTTCCATCTTCATGAGCAAGGGAAAGCAATCACCGTAACGAACGTCTCTAAAGCTCTCACCACGGCACTCAGGATGTGCTAAACGAAATAAACACACATCAAGAGCTCATTAATGGAGTGCCCAGCAGCCACGGTCAGGCGTGAGGAGGACCAGGAGGGGACATTAATGTACAAAGCAGAAACACTTGGAAAGGAAGGACTGAATTCTTACCTATTTCTTTCCCTTTTTTCCCTCTGTTTTCAGATTGCTGCATCCCCACTGCCAGCACACGGCTGTGCCTGTGGCAGGATGGTGCTGGCAGGGGGAGGCAGTGGGGATGCGCTGCCACACAGCAGTGCTCCTCATGGTGTACCCTCTCCTGGGTGACCCATTCTGCTCAGCCATCCCAGCCCAGCAAGCTTTCTTCTCTCTCCCAGCCTCCTGGACACACTGGGGGATTTCAGAGCAAGCCAGCTGGCTGTGGGTAGTGGTTAGGGTCAGGAACAGTGGAGCAGAGATCACAGGGGTGAGGGGCAAATGTTCCAGGTCTGGTGGGAGCATAAGTCACCAGCTCCAGGGGCTGCTAGCGGGGCAGCTCACTGCTGAAAAGCAGGGGGTTGTTCCCCCTCTTTCAGGTTCATATTGGTGTCTCTTAATGAGAAGCAGAAGTTTTGCTCTGGTCAGTATTGAGCTGAGAAAGCTTAGGATGCTGGAAAGGCACAAGCCATGGTGCAGGTCCACAGCACAAGCAGCCCTGGCCTCTTCCCGCTCCCTCCTTCCCCTCCTTTTCCTGCTGCTCAGCTTTTGACTGAAGCTGAAGCAGGACAGGATGCCCGCCAGGAGTAAAATAATACCCTGGACCTCTGGCTTCGTGGAGGCAAACACAGCCCCCTTTCCCTTCTCCTCCCAGGTAGAGCTGCTGAAATCTGGATAAACACAGCGGAGCTGTTGTGGCTGTTGCTGTTGGCCGCGCCACGCTGTGAGGCTGCCAGCGCCTTTTAACGGGGAGAGGCTCGTAACGAGAGCAGGAGCCTGAAGGAAGGGAAAGAAGGGCCGGGCCGGGGGTTGATTAATAATAACAGCCCTTCTGCTCGCTGCATTGATGTATATTAGACCTACTACCAAAAAAAAAATAAAGAAGAAAAGAGAAATTAAATGCCTTAACGCTAGTGGCTCTTCAGTGCCAGCACTGAATGACTCCTGTAGACACAGAGGCAGTTAGACACAGCCAGAGATACAGTTCCAATCTAGATTGTTAAAATTAAGCATATTGCAACCAAATTTTAATGCCACGTCTTCTGCTCACTGGAGTTCTCAAATCTGTTCCTTCAGCTACCAAAATTAAAAGACTGCTTTATAAGCTGTGCAGGCTTAGAGGTGACTTTTTTTTTCCCACAATTAATTAGTTTGAAACTAACGGGGGCTGGGTCACTACAAGTTTCAGTGATGGAGGTATTGGGCTATATGTGTATTTATTTATTTATTTGTTTGTTTTATTTTTTTCCCCACTTCTGAGCTGCTCCTTCTCATCTGGCAGCGGTGCCAGCAACTGAGTCAATATCGTTCGATGCCTGCCCGATAGCTTACATGAAATGATCCAAGCACCCCAAGCAAAGCCCCAGCAGCAAGTGGCCATATCACAGAAACCTCAGCCTTGGTTCCATGGATCCATTCCAGCTGTGGGGCGGAGGAAGAGGCAGGTGTGGGGACACAGCCCTGCTCTCCAGAGGGGCCAAGGGCTAAGCTGGAGGTGGCAGGGAGGGCTGTGCCATGCTGGGTCGGGTTCTCTTGACTCTGTTCTTGCACCTTGGGTGGAAATCCTATAAACGTAAGACGGGAATTGAGTGTGATTTATAACCCCCACGTCCCCGAGGGCAGCACGGACCAGATGTTTCAATGTTTGCTGCTGGTTTTGCCACTGATAAAGCACAGGGGGCTCAGTTTTGTCTCTACAAATGCAGCTTGCTAAATCAATTAACGCGACTTGAAAACCCAGGTCCTGGAGGGCACGTGCCACCAGGCTGGTGTGGGCACCTAAATGACCTTAAGTGTATTTGCAGAATTGGAGGCAGAAAGCTGCCCAAGCAAGGCTAAGCCGCAGCGGAGCCGCGTACACAAAACAATGCCATGATTCATCCGAGATTGCCATAACCCATCGCGTTTCATCAGGATGCTGTGGCATTTAAAATGGCATTTCCTCCCATCTGCTGTGCATTAGCAGACAAAGAAAAAGGAGGAGGGGGGAGAGAACAGCAAAACAAAGAGGGGGGAGAAAAAAACACAGGATTCCTGAGTCAGACTGTTCCCAAAGCTGCTCCTTGTCCTTGCAAAGCCTGAACCCACCGGCCAGGCAGAGGGCAGTGAGACTGGCTGTGGACAATTTTCTCTCCAGCGCTGCCTGGGGCCTGGCTGCAGCCCAGGATGTCCTCTCCAGGCGGGTGGTGAGAGATGCTGGTATCGGCTGTGACTCAAAGCCCTGCAGAGCGGTACCTGGCAACCCTCCCTCTGCACAGCCAGAGCTAAAGGCTGCCAAAGCAGGGGCACCAGGGACCAAATCCCCCCCCTGCCAAGCAAACCACCACTGTGGATTTATTCCTTCTTGGTCATTTCTGCTTTTTCTCCATCTCTCCTTTGATTTTCTGTTGCTCCTTCCCTGCCTCATCTTCCCTTGGAAATGAGAACCCCTTCCTGCATCCCTACTTCTCCTTCCCGGCTCCCCCTCTCCTCTCTCTGCCTGTGCTCCCACCTTCTCTCCTTGCTGTCCCTTACCACTTTGTCATCCTCCTCCTTTTATCTATAATTCTCTTGTACTTCCCCTGCCCTGACCTATCGGTACCTCCTTGATACTCTCCTCCACTCAGCCTAGGTGGCACCCCCAGGAGAGAAAGAGCTCCAAATCCTCTTGGCAGGGCATTTGGAGGAGGGAAATGTCATCTGCAGTTTCAGCCAACAGTCTGACTTGTCAGACACATGAGAATTATCTGCTGGGGGTAACAAGGATCCTGTCCCAGGCCACCCATCCCAGCCCTTGGCTGGGGAGTCCTGCTCTGTAGCCAAGGTAGAAGGAAGAAAGTGCCTGCAGCTCATGCTCCGGCTGGTATCAGCAGTCATAAAAGGGGTCAGGCGAGGAGTGGCACCAGCAGAGAAGCAAGCAGAATGCCTTTTCTGTTGTCCCTGCTCCACTACCATGGGATAAACACCAGCAGCCAGAGGCAGACAGCTACTAGGATCCCCCAGTAAGTTAAACCCCATGGTTGCTGTGTACCAGCCTGGCAGCCCGATGGATCGCTAAGTCCCTTCGTTCTGCAACCCTGCCACAGGCATAAGCCAACACACACACGCCAAACAAAAAGGTCAGACCACGCTGGAAGATGTGTCCCCCACTGCTACAACACACTCTATGCCAGAAACTTAGTGGTGGACAAATACATTAAACTGAAGCTTGCAGAGCAGCAAAGTGTCCCTGCAAGCCCAAGGGTCCAGCAGACGTGCCTAGAGGCCATCAGCTCCCAGTGGGCACAAGGGAGGAAGGACAAGGCTCTCCAGCCTGCAAGCACGCTGCCTGAACCCGGGTTTGGCCAGGACACAAGCAGTCATTCAGAACAGAATAGGTGTGGACAAGTTTGACCCCAAGCAATAACCAAAGAGCATGTGAAAGTGGCAGCGAGCAAAGCTCCCGGCTTGTACGGCTGAGGGCAGGGACGGGGCTTTGTGGTTACTAGCAGACCGAGCTGAGCTGGCTACTCAATTACAGCTGTTTTATCCCCTGTCTGGATTTGAAACAGCTTCCTCCGATCTCTTCATGACTCAGTGTCTTGGCATGGAGAACACATACCCAAGAGTTTAGCTTCTGAAATCCACCAGGGATGTTTCACCTTCCTAAAATAAAGAGTGGGCAAAATATTTTCAACCTCCCTCCAAAAAATGTACACACACACAAAAAAATCACTCCTTAATAAGTGTATGTTGTTGGGTCTCAGCTGGCTTTGGGCTGGGGTAGATTTTCCTATTTATAATCATGCAGCTGTTTGCTGACTGAATGGCTCTATTTATTCTTTGGCATGTTTACTAACCACCTCAAATACCTTCTTTACCTGTAATTGTGGTGCAGTATACATATTTTTCTTTTTTTTGTCCAGATTTCTTCATTCAAGTGGGTTGTGTTTCTCCCAGGCCCCACGCTGTGGTTTGCTGAGGGTATTCATGGTTTGAGGGTATGAAGCTTTGGACTCAAGTGACCTCGAAGTGTAGCAGACCTGCAAAGAGACACTTGGGGGTGGGGAAATGGAGTCAATTTTTCAAGCTACTTGTCCATGTGCACTCGAGGCTTTAACATACTCTATTTGCCTTTCTTAAGAGCAGTCTTTCCTGAATGTGCTTCTTCCCACCTGTGCTTACCTACCTTCTTCCCTTCCATGTTTTGGCGAAATTGGTCAAAACCAAACACTTTATGCTTTCTAGAGCGTGCAAGTCCTGAATCTTTGGAGAGAAGGCCTTAAAATGCAGCAGAACAGGGGCTTGTTGGGACTCTTGGTACCCCGGCCCTAGTGGAAATAATGCACCTGGTTTCCCAGGCACCTGGCAAAGCACAAAGAGAGAGCTCTGGAAAATCTGGCCACACACCTCCAACCCAGGCACAGCTGGCCATGATGCCCTGCAGGACACCTGTATGGTGAGCTCTGTCTTCCCACCCCTGAGAGTTTGCAGCACCAAATCACCCTCCTTTGTCTCTCTGCAGGTATCTTGATGACTTGCTATTTGGGTCACCTGTCATCCTTCCAGCCCTCCTTCTGCCAGTGCTAAATGTCCCATCTACCTTCCATTTAAGCCAAATCTAATGGGTGCTACTGTAGTACCCTGTGCCACACAGGGCTCCCTTAATGGTCCACTGTTTCTTTGGAGAGCCCCATTGCCTGGGAGGGATCCTCTGCTTCCTTCTGCCCCAGGCTTGGGCTGCACCTCCTGCAATCACCAGGTTCCTGTACACCCTGGAGTGGGGCAGGGATAGGGTTGGAGGAAGGGTGGTTTGCTGGTAGGATGCGGGGGGGGGGGGGGGGGGGGGGGGGGTGTGCAAAA
>VZRU01015669.1:0-21247 GCA_013398155.1 Pedionomus torquatus | reverse complement strand
GGGGCGAAACGCTGAGGCCGGCGGGGCCCCCGCCTAAAGCCGTCCGGTACCGGTGGGCAGCTGCTCCCCCACCACGGGCTGCTGCGGGTGAAGCCCCGGCGGTGCCGCTGACGGGCGGGCATGACGGGCTGGGGGGCTTTACTGCCGGCCTGTGTACGAGGAGGGGGCGTTCTCATTTTCCTGGGGGTTTCTGAAGGGACCTCTGCGGTCTCTCGTTCTCTTGTCTGGTGGCCTCATCCCGAAACGGGGCCAGTGCCTGACTTGTGTTCCCTCTGCTTTCACAGAAATTGCTCCCTTCCCTCTTGACCTCTCTCGAGGACATATTCACCCACTGGCAAAAGTAAGTCGAAGGAGGAAATTACTGTCATATCCATTCCAGAGTGCGTTAACAACCAGGCTGCATGGCACGTGTGATGTTTCTTTGCTGGAATTTCTCGTTGTCAGGGCATTTCTGATGATAACTGTGCTGAGCAGACTTTCCTCCTAGACTCTGTTTTCAGATTTGTTTTAGATGCTAAAGATTACTCTGGTTTAAAATTTCCCGAACTTGGTGATAAGCTGCTCCTCCAGTTTTGAGGAACTGATGCTGTTCTTGCTGGTTGAGGTTAGTACTGGAGTATTGTGGGGCTTAGACTCACAATTTACTGCCAAAAATCTTTCTGCTAGTCCTGTTTCACTTTCTTTTTAAAGCCACGTGCTTTGACCCAAGAGCAGAAAACTTAAACAGATGCTGAAATGTCAAGGCTCGTACAGGGATTTAAGCCTTGGTGTAGATCACGTATTTTCTGACTCAGAGGAACTCTCTTGGTTTCAGCCTGTCCTTTCAAGCCCCTACATGTTCAGTGCCTTCTCATGTAGTTACTCCACCGAGTACCCCGTGATTTATGTACAGCGTGGAGCCTTCCCATCTGTGGGGTGTGATGACATTTGCACCCACTCTGTGCACCACTCGCTTTGGTTTGATGCTGGATCTTGGTGCTGCAGAGAGAGGCCTGGTGGCAGCCACAGAGCGTGATAATCGAGGAATCAGTGGAACTGGACTTCCATACCCATGTTGAGGAGAACTGGAGTGAAGATGCTCCTCAGCGTGGCAGTGTCAGAAGCCTCAGGAAGTGGGAGTTTGCTTCAAAGGTGTCTTCTGCTAGAGCATCTCGTGCCTTTGTGCTACCGTGGTTCTTTTTTCTTGCATCTCTGTGATATTCTTGAGCAGGAGAAAGACTGGATCTTGGTGAGGATGTAGCAGTGTAGGAACAGGCTTGCAGTTCCTCCATCTAACAATTTTTTGCTCTTTTGAGTATTGATGGTGACCTTTCTCTATCCTGGGTGCTGCTGCAAACCTTTCAGACACTGCTGCTTTAGAGCTTGGGGAGTGTGGCAGGGTGCTTGCATCGCTTTTAATTCCTTTTTCTCCAGTGGTTTCATCTGTTGTGGTCCCACCCACAAGTACACCTTTTATTCCTGGTCTTTCTGAGTTTTACCTGGTTTGGAGTCAAAATAAGGGATGTGGTGATCAGTAGTTTTGTTTTTCCAGAAGATGCTCTGCCTTGCTGGAGTGCTTTCACGTATGTGAGCTGTTGTTCCCATATCTTGTTGCTTTGTAGGCTTTTGACCTGAAACTGTCTTTTCTCTGACTGTTCTGCGGTTCTTGCCAATCTAACTGAGTCCATCCTCAGTCCTGTCCTTCAGAAATTCTTTCAAAGTGAACCTAACAGTTGAGATTTTGTGTTACTTAAGAGTTGCTTCCCTGCAGGGCTACGTTTAGTCTTGGAAGATGCTGGGATGGGGTGAAAGGGTTCCCAGGTGCAGGTGGAAGCTGGAGCAGCTCAGCTGCTGGAGGAGCTCAGTCCCTGGAGCAGCCTAAGCCCTGCAGCCCTCAAACACTGCTGTAGGGCCAGCGCCTGCAGGCACCACTGTCCTCCCTCACACTGTATCCCTCAGCGACTGGTCACTCACAAGAAAGACAGTCTGAGCAGTCTGTGTTTTACTGTCAGCTGCCACTGAATCAGGAAGGTGTTGGAGTGTCATAGCTGCCTGTGGGGCTTGCCTTATTATTTTATTGAAGGGATTATTACAGTAGTTCACAGCACTTTGTGATAGCAAATGTGCCTTCAGCCTAACGTGCTTGCAAAAAGCTTGTCTTAACATCTACGCTAATGAAACACTCATAATGAGCACGAACTTTACTGGCAAAACTGTTAACCAAATATTGGTTAGAGGAACAAATGAAATAAGCTAAACCAGCACAAAAGCGAGGGGTCCGTGTGCCTCTTGATAACTGTGGGAGTCTTGGGGCTTTTACCAATTTAGAAGTGTTGCATGTATGAATCACACACAGACGTGTGCCCAGGCAATGTTACCCTTGTAATAAAGGGAATGCATTACCTGTGTTTTCACATAAAAATTAGTGATAACTTTAGCTTCATCTGTTCTGCTGGTACAGGTAGGATTCAGAGCCTGGAAACATCTTTCTCCAGCTTAATGCTTTAACCCAATTGAACAGCTTAAGTGTTTACTACTTGTCTGTGGCTTCTTCCTCCCCTTCTTTCAACACATCTTCTGTAGGCCCAGCCACTTCCTTTCTTAAATCTCTTCAACCTGACTTTTCTGTCCTTTTGGCTTGTGAGACCAATTTCAAATGGCTTTTGCGGCCTTTAGGTTCATTTCTCAAAGCCTCATGGAATACCAAGATCTGATTGGGGATCACTGCATTTATCAACTGGCTGTAGCTGCCTCCTGGAGATGGAATTGGTTCTGTAGGATGTCTTTGCACTGTGGTGAGTGCTAGCCTGACCAAATATATTTTTACTGCACTGCTAAAGGAAGAAAGACTCCGTGTATAGCATGGAGTAAAAGTCTTATGTTCAGTATTTCTTTAGAGTGTCGCAAGGGTACACTGTTCTTGGAGTTGCCTGAGGAGGACTGGAGATGTCCCTTGAAGGTTAGAGAATTATTTTTCCCACCCCCTTAGGAGCTTTAGAAGAATGATGCTATGTGTCCTTAGGCCAAAGCCTGACTTGAGAGTGGATGAATAAGTATTCCAGTTTGTTCAAAATATCTTTTTATCCATTTTGACGTAAATTCTGTTCCTTCAGAACTCCCTCAAATTCCCGAAGAAGAAAGGTAACTGATGAGGATTCAGCCATCCCAGAAAAGATCAGAGTTCCTGATCCTGTGAGCAGCTCTGAGAGCTCGGAGAAAGAAGAGGATGAGAAAGAGAGGGCGAAAGCTGCAAATGGTAGGAGCCTTTCATCTCCCTGGCGTTGACAGAGTAGGACTAGAGGGTTGTGTAAGAGCAGCGTGACTTGTTTGGCTAGAGAAAACACTTGAAAAGTGATGGCTATTCCCTTGTGCTCTATGAAAAATAGGACAACTAATTTAGCAGCCCTTTCTCATGTGGAGTTTCTGAGGAGCACAGATGTCTGCTGAAGCTAGAAAAAACCTCTTATGATTCATGGGGGAGGGATGGATGTTGTCGCTTGGATGAAGCCTTGGGAAGCCAATGCTGCACACTGTGGAGCACCTTCTAGTTGGTCCCAGGTATCTGTTGGGCCAGCAAAGGCAGGCCTGTTTTGTGGATCAAGGAAGGACTTATTAGTTGGTCTGGAAAGCCAGTGCCCTCTGTCTGAGATGGGGTAGATCTCTGGTGCAGCTGGTGTGGGAGGTGTTGGCTTGCGTAGTCTAACAAAACCCCATGTGTCTCATGCGTTTTGGCTCACTGTTCTGCTGTAGACCAGGCTTTGGGAACATGCAGATCTTGGCAGGTTCCTTGTCTTGGTGGTGGTGAGGAGGATAGGATGGAGGAGCAAAGCCCTTGTCTGTCCCAAGGGGTGCAGCAGAGATTTTGGGACAAGTGGGAAGGTGGGACTCTGACCTGCCTGTTGGGCCTTGCTGCAAACGGGAGGCCATCTTGATGCAAGGGGCTCTCACACAATTCCTCTGTGGCTCTGTCTCATGCAACAGCCAGCCTTACCCTGGCCACCAACTCAGGAGTGAATGTGGAAAGCAGTGAAGATGACTCCTCATCAGAAGAGGAGACACCAGCTGGAAAAGGTGCAGTTACGGTAAGACAATACTTCTCTTGGCTTTGAAGGCTTATAGTACTCTTGAGGCCAGAACTGTCCCAGACTCGTTGGCATGAATAGAATTGTGGGCTGGAATTAATATTTAAATAATCCTCCTATGCAGACATAAGCCTTCTCTTAGATACCTGTCCCCCAAGTGCTTCCCTAGAGAGCTCTGACTTGTCTAGCTGCCAGATTGCTGTATGTGGTGTCCGATTTAGCCCCTTGTCGGCCTATAGGTTTCTAATTTATTTTCTATCCTGCAGGTGACGCCAGCTGTGGTGAGCGGAAAAGCTGCCAACTCCCTGCATTCTTCTCACAAACCCACCACCCCAGCAGGCAAAGCGGCAGCACTCTCTGCTGCCAACAGAACTGTGGTCTCAAATAAGCAGCAGCCCAATGCCCCAGCTGCATCAGCAGCTCCGGCCAAAGCTGGGCAAAAACTGCCCGGTGCTGGGAAGGTTGCACATGCTGCAACAGCCACGGCCAAAGTAGGTCAAAGCAAAGCACCAGTAACGACCAAAGCACCGGAAATCTCCAGCAGCAGCTCCTCATCAGAGAGTGAAGAGGAAAAAGAGACGCCAGCTGTAAAGACCCCAGCCCCCAAATTGGGTAAGGAACCTGTGGGGTATGGTAAATGCATCTGTGCTCCAGCTTTGCTGTGAATCAGGTCTAAGCTCTGCCTTCAGCGTGTTCCCTTTCAGTTCCCTTGCTGAAAAGCTCAGAGTGTTGCTTGTTCCTTGGGGAGGCTGTGAGAATACTGCAAAGCAGCCAGCTCCGGAGCTCTGTGGGATGAATCCAGCACGCTTGCTCCCATTTCAAGTGGCAGATTCCGTGCTAAGATGCCTGTCTGGCAGCACCCAGCGCTATCGGGGCTGGAGATAACAGCATAGCTTCTCTGGAGGAGCTGCAGTACTGATACTGCAGATGCTTTCAGCTTTTTAGAAAGACACCGCAGCATCTCCTCTTTATTCCCAAATGTAAATGATTTGGTTTGGGTTTCGAAGTCTTCAGGGATATCTTTTACTGCTTTGAACTGTGTGTGTTGAGAAGGGGGGGTGAGGAATAGATTGTAGAAGCTCTGAAGATGATCCTTCTCTTGTTTTTTTTTCCAGAGAGGGTCCAGCCAGGCTGGGTGTCCCTGTAGGGAGCTGTCTGTGACTGGGCAGCTCCCCGTAGGGCTGGAGGGTAGCCAGGAAGGGTTTCCCATCTCTGCCTGCACTCAGAGGTGTGGTGTTTGTGGGCCAGTGTTTGTCTGGAGAAACTGCTCCCAGCAGGTCACTGATGCTTTCAGCAGAGCTAGGTGCTCTTCCCTGCAAATCC
Source organism: Pedionomus torquatus (assembly GCA_013398155.1). Lineage (NCBI taxonomy): Eukaryota > Metazoa > Chordata > Aves > Charadriiformes > Pedionomidae > Pedionomus > Pedionomus torquatus. Next base: position 15,863 of record VZRU01015669.1, on the reverse strand, counting down.
CCTTGGCCTCCTCTGCAGCTTGTTTTGTTTTCCTGACTTCAAAAGCTGCATTAGCATTGCGCTCTGGGAGCTCGGAGCAGGCAGCAGCTGTGACATCTCCTCGCTTGTGTTTCAGAGCTGAAGCAGGCAGCTGAGAGCAGCAGTGAGGAATCGAGTGATGAGACATCCTCTGAGGAAGAGCTTTCAACTCCAAAAGTCCAAGTAAGCTCCCCAGCCCAGGTTCCTTGTCTCTAAGAAATCACTTCACTTGAAGGAGAGAGAAAATGCTGCAATGCTGTAGTCTTACACCCCCTTCCCTGGGTGTGTGGGATCCCCAGTTTCAAGGCCAGAGAATTAGGTTGCGTGGCTGAGAGCCCTGCTAACCCCTGCCAGCATCAGCCATTCCATTGCAGTTTCTCCAGGTGTCTGAAGTTGAGGAAGATGCTTTGATCTGTGGGAAGTGATTGATGTGCAACTCCACAGATGTAGTCAGGTGGTCCATGGAGAAAGCAGCTTGCTTCAGATAATCCACAACCTATGAGACTGAACAAGCCCGTTCTCATCAAAGTTACCCAGGTAGCCTTGTAGGCTACCGTACCAAATATTCCATACAATTACAGCTCTCAACCTGTTTCTTGTGAGATGTTACCTGATTCTCTTGTTGCCTTTTGTTCCCTATGTTGCCAGGCAAAACCAGCTGTGAAAACAGTGCCGGTTAATGCAACACCTGTGAAAAGTCCACCTGCTGCTCCAACGTCCTTCAAGAAGAATGCAGTCAGGCAAACGGCAGTGGTACCAAACCAGGCCAAACCCACGTCCACAACGGTTCCTGGGGCTGCAAAGCCCCATGACACATCAGACAGCAGCGACTCATCGGACAGCGAAGATGAGGAGCCTCCATCAGTAACCCAAGTGCGTCTACCGGAGACTCTGGCTCTCCTTGCGCACCTCTCCAGGGCTGCGAATTGCAGAGAAAAGAAAATGTTACAAATGCATGTAGTGCGTAGCAAAATCATGTTGTGGGTGGGAGGGAAGAGGCATGGGGTGTTTAAAGGCACCTCAGTGTTTTTGTTCTGAGCTTTAATCAAGCCATTGTGCCTTTCTTTACACCAAAAAAAAAAAAAAAGCCCTCAGTACTTCTAAATATAAAAAAAAAACAACCCAACAATTCTTTTCCCACCTGAAGAGGCAAATCGTCGTGGTTGAATTTGCCTCTTGGCTATAAATTGCATTAAATAGCGTCTAATTTGTCAAACTGTAGTGCAGCTTTGCTTCCCTGCTGTGGGGAGTGCAAAGTGCTGCAGTGTACCTCACCAGAGGGGACTGGTATCAGCAGGCTGATGAAGAATGCCTGGCCTTGCTTTCTCCTCTTGGGAGCCTGTCCCCACACAGCTAGATGAAAGGATGCCTTGTGTTTCCTGCTACTTGCTAAACTTCTTTCAGTATTTGTCTTTCCCAGGGGGGCTCTGGAATCTTTTCCCTTGATTACAGTCTGAGCAAGTGAATTGCAGTACTGTGGGATTTGCCTTGTTTCACACTATTCTTGTCTTGTCCAGACAAAGCCACCTCCAAAATCCTCCCAGGCCATCCTGTCCCTGGCAAAATCTACGCCAACACCATCACTCTCCAGCAAAGCATCTCCAGCAAAACCACTTCCACTGTCCCAGGGGAAGCCAGCACCAAAACCAGCAGTGCCAAAGCAGGCCAAACCCACTGCTGCTCCCGCAAACCCACCTGAAAGTACAAAACCAGTGGAGAGCTCTGAATCCTCAGATAGTGAAGAGGAGGATCTCCCTGTGCCTGTCAGCCAGAAGGTAAGTGATACCACATTCAGCTTGGTGCCAGGGGGTGGGACACATAAGACCAATTGTTTAGTCCTTAAATGTGGCAACTGATCTCCTTGGAACAGCTGTAGAATGTAGTGTGTTGTATCTGAGTCTTTCAGAGAGGAAGGTCTTTCTTTCTACTTAGAAACAAGTACAGCCTAAACTCTTCTCACCCAGCCACACCGGGTGGGTTGGGGGATAACTTACTTGTTACCAATTAATTCACTCCAGTGCCTTGTCCCTCTGGAGTGGGCCTTGTGTGAAGGTCGCAAATAGGTCTTGGCTCTCCTGTGAGGGTTGGCCTACACTTCTCTTGAGAGAAGGACCGTTAGCTTCAGACTGGACTCAGGTGACTGAGGTCATAAGGAAGCAGATCCCTTCCTGAGAGCATCCATAGGCCCATTGCACAGAGACCTTCTGCATTGACTCAGAGCTGCAAGGATCTTGTCAAATTGCCCTGAAAGCAGCGTTCCAGAGATGGCAGCTATTATGTGCTAGGGAGGAAGGGAAGCCGGGGGCAGAGCCTCACGTGTCCTCACAAGGAGGCTCTTTGTCAACACGTCCTTTTGCTATTGACAGGCAGGAGCCAGAGAGGCTCTGCATTTTTGTCTTTATAGCCTTGGTCTGTTCAGGTGGGTGGAGGGGGATGCATCTTAACAGTTGGTTCCATGCTGCTCTCTTCCTGCGTGATTATATGTGAAGATTCAGCTCTGGGTGAGGAGCAGCTATTCTGATGGCTGTGCCGTGGGGTCTCGCTGTAAAATTATTGAGACGTGTCCTTTTCAGCAGGGGTTGTAGGTGGACATGCTGAGGTGGGTTTGTTTCCCCTCAGTGTTGATTTGAAGCAGGTAGCAGCCGGTAGCCATCTTCCCGACAGCTATTTTAACCACTTCAGCATCTTCCCTGTTGCAAACTGTTGATTACCCCTCCACAGCCACAGTCAGCAAGGAGGAGCTTGTCATCAAGGGAGCTCTATTTTTGCCAAACAGGCTGTTTCTTCCTGTGTTAGTAGCCTACAGGCAGGGACCATGAGTGAAGCCTGAAGATAAACCATTAGGCTTAGCCATGTCCACAGTCCTGTCCTCCCAGTCAAACTCTTCTTAACTCATCCTCACCATCTGCTGCCTGGGTATATGCTAACCACTGACTTACTGTATCCTGCAACTTCCTCTGGCTTCTGTGCAAGATCCAAACAGATACCGAGCGTTGGAAGCTGCTTCATCTTTCCTTGTGGGGGTGGATTAGCACAATTAAAATGAACATCATGCCTAAATTGAACTGCTTAATTGGTATGTTTACCCCTGAAGATTCAGGAATATTTAGTCAAAGAAGTTGACAAGGTGTTTGCATAATTTGTGGGGGAAAGGATGGTGATGGGGGACAGTTGTAGCTTGACCTTAAAGGTGCTGTGAGCTGCTTTTCTTTTTCACCTGCAAATTCTGCTCTGCTTCCTCTTTCCTGATGTTTTGGGCCAAAGATGGCACTCTTGGCTTCTATATCAACACGCTTTGACATCTGACCAGGACTGGGCGTGAGATGGACATGGATGTGTTGGGAAGCTGTGTTTTCATCAAGAATCCCAGGAAAATGCATGTGGGCTGCACTGGTAGAAGCTGTACCTCCAAGTTTTTATCTTGGACCACAGGCTTTGTGGGGAGGGTCCAAATCTCCTTAAGAGATGAAGTGTCTCTTCCCCTCCCTGAATCTTGTCCCTGTTGTGACACAGCTGAGAATACTGATCCCGGTCTCGGTACGCTGGTGGTGGTTCTGTGGTGTACAGGCAGCAATGGAGTGTTGCTACACCGTGCTCAGCACGTGTGGCTGGGCGTTGTTTCCCCCTCTTGTCATGCAGTGTGGCATGATGTGAATGGGCCCAGCGGAGTGGCAGATGGGTTGTGCGGGAGCTGAATCATCACACTTGTACTGAGCTGCAGGCAGCTCTGGGTTTGGGGGCTGGAGAGGGAGCAGGAAAAATTATTTCCTCTTGAACTATTTTCCTCTTCTCTGAGTTACTTCGGTACCTGTGATTCTTAAGTTCTCTGAAGCTCTCTGCCTGTGTTATCCTGCTCCCTGGGTGTAATGTAGTCCTGCCTGGGATGTGGTGGTTGTCAGCCGCTTGCCAGTGACCAAGATGAGGAGCATGGAGGGAACTTGGCCTCCTCCCAGTAAGATCTGAGGAATCTCTAAACTGTGTATAGCTTATGGTGTTTTTTGTGTGGATGCTGTTGTGTTCTTTCTGCATCAGGATGCCTCTGTATGGCAGCTCTTACCCAATCTCTTGCTAAATTAGAAAATAAAACAGCCCTTGTGCTATGCATCTGAGCCAGGGGAGAAGCTGGTCCCGTTGCTGTGAAGTCCTTAAAAGTGGGTGAGTGGGGTCTGGTCTCAGCAGACTCTTCCCTGGCACTGCAGTGCTTGGGACAAGAGGGGGAGGAGCTAGCTCATACAAGTAGAGTGTGAATTCTTGTCTCCTTCAAGGAGTTCTGTCTCTTCGGCTTTGCAAATCTGGCCTCTCTCCTGGAGATAGTGACTCACTGGTATCAAAACAAAACAGACAAGTGAGGTTTGCAGTGTGTCGTCCCCCCCCTTCTTCAAGTGCTCGTGGAGGTTTCTGTTTCTCTAAGCAAAGTCAAAATGTGCTTGGCTTGTTCGGAGAGCTGTTCTGTAATGGGATAAACATGCAGATGCTGTTGTCTGTTTAGTGTTTGGCTCGGAGATGATAAACACTGCCCCAGTGGCAGCCCTTAGCAGGGCTGTGCCAGGAAGCATGCTAAGATCCATCCTCCTGGGAGGCTGCTGGGCTAGTGCTCTCGGCTGCTGGCCAGGAGCAGCCCCCAAGTGAGCCGGCGCTGCTGAGGTCCTCTTGGTCCTTTACTGAGAGAGTATTGGTGTGTTATGGCAGGGGCCATGCAGCCAGGCAGGAATCTATCTCACCTTCTCACAGGAGGCCTGGAGACAGAGCGCTGAAGCAGGCTGCCATCACGTGTGGGTTGGATGGGGTCTGCCCGCCCTGGCAAGCGTGATGTGCTCTTTGGCAGAGCAGCCCGGAGATGAGCGATGAGTGGAGTAAACTGAGTAGGCATAGAGCATTGCGAGCCTGGAGAAAATCTGCGGGTGGTGAAGTTGCCAGATCTCTCAGCAAGCTCTTCTCTCCCTCTGCCGCCACCGCTAGCCCTCAGCAGCATGCAGGAAGGGTGTCTGCAGCCCTCGGCTTGAACTGAGAGAGGGGCTACGAAGAGATCCTCTCACCTGGCAGTTGTCTATCTGATGCTGCGATAACTGCAGCTTCCGAGTGCTGACACACTACCAGTTGCTTGGGGCCTGTCCTGGGACTTCAGAGTGTTGAAAGGTGCTGTAGAAAGGTACAGCCGAAGTGAGTTGCAGGGTTTTTTTGTTGTCTGGAGATTTCTAAATTCTTAGACCTATTGCCAGATCAGTTTCCATTAGTGCTCAACCGTATCTAGGTTCCTGATCTGTCTCTGCCTGTCCTCTACGTTCCCAAACCTTTGTGTCTGTCATGTGTCTATGCTGGGCTCGCCAGCAACTCTTGGATGTAGCTGCTTTTGATACTGCCTCTGAATCTTGCAAGTGTTCTGGCACAAGTCTTCCCAGCTCCTGCCGATTCCTTAAGCTGGGGTGAGATTGTGCTTAAATGAGAGTCTTCTTTGGAATGGGGGTCAGGATTGTGATGCTTCCCCTGCCCTCAGGCTCCTGTCCAGCCAGTGTCTCCCAGTAAGGAATTGCTGGTATGAGCACTGTTAGCTCAGTGTGCTTGTGTGGTAAAACACACTCGGGCTTCCTGTCAAAAGCGTGTTGCTAAATGCAGTGGTTTGTCTCCTCAGCAGCTCGGTCTAGGCAGTAACTGAAGCCCCTTCCAATCTTGACACGCCAAGGGTAGAGGGAGTGTTAGTAACAGCTGTGTTAGGGTAAAACAAAACCCAGCTTGAGCTGAAACAGCACTTAAACTCCTAAACAACACCTGTACTAATATCACATTTCTGGGCCTGTGTTTCTTTTTTGTTAAGAGGTTAAAAGAACAGCCTGGGCCTGTTCCCAACCCTGGCCAGGCCGCTCAGGCTGGGTTGCCTGAAAAAGCCGTGGGAAGCACCTTGAAAAACCAGGCTTCAGAAAGCGAGAGTAGTGACTCGTCTGACAGCGAAGAGGAGTCCCCTGTGGCACAGACACAGCCTCCACAAGCTGGTAAGTCTCCTGGTAGTTGCCAGGATCCCTCACCTTGGATCCCCATGGATTTCCTTCTCTGCCCTGCGCATGGAATGGCCCGCCTGTTGTGATAGCTCCTGCTCTGAAGATCTATGGAGAGCAACTTTTTGAGATTGTCATCAAAGATTACCTCTTATGTTTTTCCTGCAGTGAAAGTCACTGCTGTGCCCCAGCCAACAAATGTGAAGAAGGCACTGGCTCCGGCATCAGTCCCAGCCCCTCTACCTGTGGACAGCAGTGATGATTCCAGTGAGGAGTCGGATTCAGAAGAGGAAGTAGTCCCCCCTTCGCAGGTGAGGGGCCACTGACCTGCTGGCTGTGGATGCTGTTAGCCCTATGTGCTCAGGAGGTCTTGGGACTTGCGAGGTGGTAGTTGGGTGGGTGATGAGTGGTGCAGAGAGGAGCTCTCCTGTTGGCTGGGTCAGGTTTTCTTGGCAGCATCCCTGGATCTTGCTGGCTCTGGCTCTGGGTGTACATTTTGGCTGCAACAATCTTGCAGTGTATGAGGGCAGTGTAGGGTGTGAATGTTTTGACAGGAATGTGAGTAGACATGAGAGTCCAGACCTCCTCTAGTACTCTGTCCCCTTTGCCCTGCTCCAGGGATTTAGACTGGAAGAGCAGCCACCTTCCTTCAGACAGTCTTTCTATGAGCTGGAGAGCTCTGAGGCAACTTGCCCCTTATGTCTTCCGAAACCTCTGGGTGTGGGATGCAGCTGGAGCTCTCTGGACTCCCCTTCCACAGGCTACAGGAGGCTGGAAGGATCTCCTCAGAGAAGTAGCACCGTTGTCCTGTAGCTTTTTAGCTGGAGGATCCAGGCCCATGCCTTGGAGAAGGGAGGTGACCCCCTGTCTGTGCTGAGACACTTCTAGGTGTTATGCAGCCAATCCCAGCTCTTTCATCTGAGCCTCTTCATGTCTCCATGCCAGTCCCACAGGGCTGTAACTGAGCTCTCTAGGGCCTGAAGACACTTTGGTGTGTGGCTTGGGTGTCTCTGCACCTCTGCTGCAGTCTGAGCCTGAGAAGAAGAAGCCTTGGCTGAGAAGTGTGGCTGCTGTTCCTCAGTGATGGTGGCTTACCTGGTGCTCTGAGCCCAGGGTTTAGTGGCCAAGTGCACTTCTTGTCCCAAACACATCCCCCACCTGGCGAACACTTTTGCTGGGCGAGGGAGATTATGTGCACTCAAGGAAACCCTTGGCCTGATACTGGGCCAGGGGAAAGGCTGTCTCCCCCCAGCTGGCAGGCAGGCAGCCAGCCTGAGCAGTCCTTGATTAAAGTGTGTTTATAGTACTGAGATTGTATAAAATAATGCAGTTGCTGTAACTTGAGCTTTGTGCAAGATGGCTGAGAGCTCACGTCGGATCGATGTTTCTCTGCATGGTGGAACGTGGCTTTCCTTTCTGAAGGCCAGATGTTGTGTGAGGGAAACGTCAGCCGACAAAGGCCTGGCTTGTCAGAGATCTGGAGAGGGAGGGCTGCACATGTAACCTAGTTTGTAACACAAACCAGGAGACTGAGCACTCCTTTGTCGCTCATGCTCCCTCCTCTGCTGGCATTTGTGTCTTGGACCTGATGTCAGTGTCTGATTTCCATGCCCCTGGCTCTTCTATTTTTAACCTCTCTTACGTTTAGTGTGGTAGAAGATTTCAAAGGTGAGGCAACAAAATCGCTTCTCATTAACTTGTTCTCTAGTCTGTGGCTTGCTTGTAGACTTGAAGGCAGATTTGCCCCATAGTTGGTGTCTTTGCTTTATCTTTGTTGTCAATTAACTCTTGATGTGTGATTTTTAGAGTGCAGGAGACATCTTGGAGTCTCAGTGCCTGCTTTGCAAAGTAGGGTTTGCAACTGCAGTCTTGCTGGTGCTGCAGTAGATGGGGATCTCACAGCCTTCAAGCCCATCACATATTTCTCTGCCTGCCCTCAGGATGGGTGCCTTTGGGGCACTGAGCTAATGCTTTAGGTGCTCCTGGGGTGCTGGCCCTCATTTTTCTCTTCCTGGCTATTCTCAGAGGCTCGTAGGAAACAGCTGGCCTATAAAGGTGGGGGGTGAGGGAGAAGGGAATAAATATGAGCCTTGGTGCTGTGCTGAAAATGATGGAAGGGCTCAGGAGTTAGTGGTGGATTGGTGTATGCTTCTGTCTCTCTTTCCTCCAAGTTGGCTCTGTCCTGATTTTCTTTCTCATCTATTTTAGAGTCTGTCCCAGCAGAACAAAGCAACCAAGGTTTCAAGCGCAGTAGCTGCCAAGGCTAATGCCACGCTGCCTTCAGGGAAGGGGATAAAAGCGCCTGCTGTCCCTCCAGTGAGCACAGTGTCCGAGAGCTCCAGTAGCGATTCCTCAGACCAAGAGGTACTGGTGGGAGAGGTAATGACAGAGGGGACTAAAGTGGGGAGCTTCCCTGGAGAGAGTGGGCAGATGGGTGTGCTGCAGCCTGAGGCTGGTACAGTGTCCCCAGAAAACATATCCATTAAAGGAGGCTGCTCTGTTATAACCACTGCTTTTGGACCATATGGTGAGGCAGTTGAGCAGTGGGTAGCCCTGGTGCCTTTGCTGTTCCTGCCTCCCAGCTGGCTGGCAGGTTTCTTCCTCCTTTCAATGGTAGTGGTGCACTGTTGTCTGCTTGGCCACAGTTGCCTGTTTTGTCTCTGGGCCAGGGGGAGACAGGGATCTCTGCACCCTGCATGAGAGGTTCTTGTGCTAACCTTGACACAAACTGAAGCAGTACAGCTGATGAAGGGCTGAGGTAGTCCAAGCCCATCTGCTCTGGGCTCCTTCTTACATTTCATGAGCATGAGCAGTTATTTCTCCTTCCAAATTCATTTCATCTTCCTGTCCCCAGGCCGCCTCCTCTCCTTCTTGCCTGAAGCAAACGGTTCCTGTGGGAAAAGCTCCTCCAACCAGCACTGCTACCCTTCAGGCTGCTTCGCTTTTGGGAAGTCCTGCTGCCAAGTCGGGGAAGCCAGGCCTGCAGCCAGCGCAGGATGCCCGGTTAAGCCAGGCCGTGCCAGCCACTCAGGCAGAGGAGACTTCGGACAGTAGCAGCTCCTCAGACAGTGACGAGGAGGAGACACCCAAGCAGCCCCCCAAACCTGGTCAGTTCTCCCAAGAAGATACTCTCAGTGCTGTTGGCCAAGCCAGGGTGGGGACAATGTTCTGGTGGGAAGTGTATCACCTTCACATAGTGGTTGGAAGAGGGTTCCTCCTCTCCAACTCCTCCCTTTCCCTTGGAGGCAGAAGGCCTTTTGGTGGCCGTAACTGTGCTGGGTAGGTGAGCTCAGCCACAGGTGGCAGTGGTGGGTTTAACTGGATGAACTCTGCTTCTCCAGCAGGCTCTCAGCAGAAACCAGAAGGGACTGATCTGCCCCACAGCTCCTCCTCGGAGTCCAGTGAGGAGGAGGAGGCAGCGTCACAGGTATGATGCACGTGTAGGCTGGCATCCTCTTGAATCTTGCACCTGGCTCATAAGTAGGACACAAAGAGGATTGAATTCCCAGCCATAGCCAGTGTGGTGCTGAGTGGGTTTGCCAAACCAGAAGTTGGGGCTCCCCAGTGCAGTGCTGTGAGCAGGGCCTTTTGGTGGGGGCAGAGAGAGGTTTTTGAACCTGGGAGGCTTCTCACAGCAGCCAGGCCTTGGCTTCAGAGCTCGTGGAGCATTCTCTGGGGGAAAGGATGGGACAGGTGGTGCCTTGCAAGGGTTAAACCAGGAGGACTGGTGCACAGGGCCTATAGCAGCAGGCTGCTTTTCCTCACTTTTATTTGTAACTTAACCTGTGTCCAAGCCATTAAATTCCCTTTGTAAGTAATGTGCAAGGCGTGCAGCACATCTGCAGTGCATCAGCTGTGCGTGGGTGCATGCTAATGGCCAGGAGCCTCCCCCAAGCTCGCTTTACTGGGCGAGAACAAAGAGGAGACCCTCTCCCGTCGTCAGCTCTTGCTGCTGTAAGCTCAGCCAGCGTCTGCTAGTGCTGGCCCCCTCTTCTGGCAGCCCTGGCCTCTCTGCCAGGAAGAAGGAAGAAGGATTCTTCCACCTGTGGAAGAAGGATTCTTGTGCAGGTGACCAAAGTTGGGGATTTCACTTTGAATCTGGGGACAGTAGCAGCAGAGACAGATCTGTGTGTCTGGCGTGTGGGAGGCTGCCTTGCTGTGACTCTTCAGTCTATCTGTGCTGTTTCAGTCCCTCCTTACAGGCTATATGGGGCTTTCTGGGACCCCAGCAGCACCCCAGACACCAAAGACGGTTACCCCTCAGCCTGTAGTCAAAGTTGGACAAGGGAAAGCAGCTGTCACTGCTGCAAACTCCCTTGCCAAGGCCTCCGCAAAAGCAACCCCAGCTGACAGCTCCAGCAGTGACAGCAGTGACTCCGACACAGACGCTGACCAGGTGGCTGCAAACCACAAAGCAGGTGGGTCTCTTTTGGCAAGGCTGGGAATCTGCTTGGCACAGGAGGGTGACACACTGGGCCGGGGCCCTGTTCCCAGTGTGTCTCCACCGCAGAGCCCAGCAGCGCAGAGTGCTGCTGCCGTCTGCTGGCTTCTCCTGGCCATGACGTGGCCCTTCATGTGCTGGCTGGCTTGTGAGACTGTGCTGTTGGTTCTTCCAATTTCTGCTTTAATTTTAACGGTTTTAAACTGAAAAGAGGGAAGATTTGGATTAGATATCAAGAAGAGGTTCTTTACTCTGAAGGTGGTGAGGCACTGGAACAGGTTGCCCAGAGAAGCTGTGGCTGCCCCATCCCTGGAGGTGTCCAAGGCCAGGCTGAATGGAGCTTGGAGCATCCTGCTCTAGTGAGAGGTGTCCTTGCCCATGGCAGAGGGTGGACTAAATGATCTTTAAGGTCCCTTCCAACCCAAACCATTTTATGATTCTAACTGCAGTAATTAATGGGAGCGAGTAGGGGTGTCCCTAAAAACTACACCTTCTGCATTAGTGTGCTACAGATGGCTCCTGTTTAAACACTGGCTGAAGAACATCTGCTCTACAAGCCTCCCCTTGGTCTTTCTGGGTTCTGTAGCTTGTCTGGAGGGCAAAGGACAGGAAGCAAGTGGGAAAACCTATGGAGAAATGAAGTGTCCAGCCATTGCCTTGTTGGTAAATTGTCAGACTTGTAGCTGGAAGTGTCTTCTGCTCTGGTGTGACCCAGGCACCTTCCTATAAGTTCTGGTCTGACGCTGAGCTCTGGCCCACTCTTGAGGCTCAAATGGGGCTGTTGGCCTCTTGAGCACATCATTAACTTTTGCAAAGGGCTGTTAAGCAGGTCAGAACTATATATAGGTTCAAGAAGGCCCAGGTGCTGGGGGATAAGCCATTTGTGGTGGTTAAACACGGTGGTGTGGATATACCCCCCACCCTGGGAAGTCCCTTGCCTTACTGGGGATGGTGTCCTGGGGAAGGACTGGTCCATCTGTGATCACCCATCTTGCGCTACAGTTTTGTGTAGTCTAGTCCCTGCTCTCCATAGATGTGACCAAAGCTGTTGTGGCTCTTGTCACCCACTTCCCTTGCCAGGTATGTTATCTCAGGCTGAGGCACCCTTCTCTGGCTGTGCTGTAGCTGGGGTGATCAGCAGGCTTTGCTGTTGGAAGAGAAGCAGATGCTCTCTCTTCGAACTCAAGCGTATTTCTATCCTCCAGTAACTCTGTGGTCTAGGTAACGAATGCTTCCTGAATCGTTTTCTCTCTCTTGCATTGTTTCTGCAGAAAACAACCCCCCTCCAGGGCAGGAAGCCACAGGAGCCTCCAGCAAAGAGAAAGGGGCAGGAAAAATGGAGCCAGGTCATGCCAGCCTCAAACCCTCCCCAGTCAAGAAAGCCCTGGCTGTAAAACAGAATGATGTTGGGGCAAAAGGGGTGCAAGTGACCCCTGCATCATCTGCAGTGGTCTCCATCCCACAATCAGAGGACTCGAGCTCAGGGAGCAAAACTGAAGTCACTGCTGCTGCCAAAGTTCCTGCAGTGCAAACACCAAAAGGATCAGAAGAGAAGAAGAAAAAAAAGGAGAAAAAAGAAAAGAAGGAAAAGAAGAAATCTTCCTCCTCAACAGACAAGGCTGTGAAAACATCAAAGAGCAAAGATAAAGAGAATAAGAAGCAGAAAACATCTCAGAAGCGGAAACTGCCAGGAGAGGATGAGGCTGTTGGGCAGCCCAAGGAGAAGAAGCGGAAAGAGCAAGCTAATGAAGAAGTACCCAAAAAGAAAAAAAAGAAAGCAGCTGGTGACCTGGAGAAGTTGCCAGGCAGCAAGGAAAAGAAAAAATCAGCTAAAAGTAAGCATCCCCCACTTGGGGCTGCATTTGCAATAAGTTCTTGAAGCCGATTCATATTTAGCCTCTGGTGCGGGGCCTTGTAAGTAGCACCCACTTTCCTGTTAGCTTCTTGCTTGGCTGCTTCCCTCTTGGCCCACCTGAAGCCAATGGCAAATTCTTTTAACACCCCACTTGGATGTTTTTCTGCAGTCTCAGCGCTGTATTGTGTTGCAGGCAGCAAGCTGGGCTCTCCTGTTCCTCTGTCCTGCGTCTGGCACTGTGGGAAGTGTGTTAATACTTGCACTGCTCCCTGCTGCTTGGCAGAGCAAGCTGGTGTCCCTGTGCATCTTCTATGGTGTGCCTTGTCCCTCCAGGGCTTTCTCCTTTCCTGGCTGTTAGACTGGCTGGGAGCAGCTGTGTAGCTGAGGGTTGGCAAAGGGTTGAGGTGAGTCTGCCTTGAACCTCCTGAAGCCTCTTTGCCTGACTCTGCTGGGCTTGGAAGAGTTCTTGCTGGTTGTAACCCACGAAGCCTGTGTTCTGCCTGGTGCTTTGTGCTGTGGTGCAGAATGGCTCTGCCAGCTCAGCTTGCTGCGCTGGCTCCTCTGTGGCAAACAAAACCTGCTCTAGCGGAGAGCTGTGGTGAAATATGGCTAGGGAATGGCAGGCAGAAGGTCCCTGACATGCTGTGGGGATGGCAGAAGAGGCCCAGAGTTCACATGTTCAGGGATTTGTGTTAGAGCTTCTTGAATATGGCTCTTTGCTACCGGTGTCTTCAGAAGACATCAGCCGTGAAATCTGTTCTGTTGTCATCTGCCGTGTCAGCCACTGCTGTTCCCTGTGGGGTTACAGTGCCCCTTCCTGACCCTGTCTGATCAGTGTCTATGCTGCAACATGGTGAGCAGCTCATTCAAGAGATTTGACTTGGGGCTGCCACTGCTGCTTTCAAACCCCTGGAGAAAAGAGGAGGATGGTCCCGGCCTTCTGCTCGTTGCTCCCAATTAAGAGTGTTTCCTGCCCCTCCTGTCTGCGTGGCTCTCAGTAGTGGTCTGTTTGCTGCCCTAATGCAAAGGCAGTTATTTTTCCTTGCAGTGCAGTCTGCTTTTGCAAATTGGAGCGAGTTCTGTGATGGATTTTTTAGGCTTTCNTTTTTTTTTTTTTTTTTTTTTTTAAAAAGGGAGATGCAATAGGAAGACCAGATCTGCCAGGGTTTTTGTTCCACAGAGATGCAACCCTTCATTTTGGAGGAGGCAGATTTGCCTGTCAGCCCTTGTGGGGGCTGTTGCACAGGAGTGAGCTGGGGCCTCTTGGAGCAGTTGGTGCTGTGTCCATCCTGTGTTAGTAGCTCCCCTTACTCTGATTTCTAGCATGTGCCTGGCCACTCCAGTGCTGGAGCAGTTCCTTGGAGTTGGGTTAGGCAGGTGGAGGTGGAAAGAAGGGTATCCGATGTAATTCTGTGTGCATGGTGGGTGGGTGGGATCAAGCTGCTTTAGATCAGAGATATCAGAGAAACAGCCCTGGGTGCAGCTGCCTTGTAACAGGGCTCTGCCCTCACCCCGTTACTGCTCTGGAAAACTTTCTCATGTTTGGAAGTGATAAAAACTTACTGGAGATGCCCTTACCACTCTGTACTTGTGTCTCAGAGGCGTGCAATACCAGAGTCCATCTCTTAGTGGCGTTTTCTTTCCTTCTCTCAGAAAAAAAGGCTGGAAAAGAGAAGAAGAAGAGCAAAAAAGAGTCTTTGGAAGGGGAGCCTGTTCCAGATGGCTCTGCTGAGGTTCACAAGAAGAAGAAGAAGGTATGTGGAAGACCCTGGGATGGGGCACCACAGAGAGAGCTCTTCTGAACCATGGTGGTGATGCTCGTCCCGGCAGTGTGCCAGGCTGGCGAGGAACAGAGCCATGTCCTGACCTTGCTGGCGGTACAGGGAAGACTGCAGTTAATTGTGGCCACTCTTGAGACATGCTGAGATTGGGGTACCTTGAAGAAGGGTTTGTTCCTCTATCGCTCCCTGAAGAGAGATCCTTTTCCCTGGAAGGGTCAAACCCAGCAGCCCTTTTGGTGGCAGAAAACCTGCCCAAGGAGTAGGTGCTCTTCAGCTGTCGGTTCATCTAGTTATTTTCAGCAGAAACTGGGGCTCTTGAGGGCTTGGTATCCCCTCCCGAGGGCAGAGGGTAGACTATAGGGTATTCCTTTTAATGGCTATGTCCCTGTAGAGATGGTAGCCAAGATGCCCCTGTGGCTTTGTTGGGTCCTTCATGTTTGTGGTGCGGATGATACTGATTGATTTTTCACGTTTTTCTTTTTAGAAGAAGAAAACAGCTGAGCCTGCAGGATTGTGAGAGAAGGTACATGGCCTGTGGGGACTGTCAGTTGGTACCTTTGAACGGCGGTAACCTTGGCCAAATTCAGTACTGCTGGGCCAGTCTGGGGAAGACAATGTGCCCTCTAAATGCTTGCTGAGTCAGCCTTGCTGTAGATTAGAGGGCCAGGGAGTGGAGCCGTGTAAGGAAGGCCACGCAGCAGTGTGCTGGCTTCTCTGGATGTTTTTGACCTCAACTGTTTAGCTGCTGAAAACTGGATGTCCAGCCTGGATGTTGCTGTCCTCTGTCATCAGCAGAGATAAGCGGCCTTTGGCAGTGTTCCTCTGTCCTTGCTGACCACAGGGAGCTTGGAAAAGTAATGTGGAGTAGATGGTGATGTTGTAGCCACCTGGAAACGGACCAGATGACTCTTCACCTGCTCTGCTCAGCTCTAAGGCTGGTATCCACCTCCCCATCCCTAACTCTTTTAACTCCTCTCCCCAAAGGTACCGCATTCCTGTGATTAAGGATTTATGGGTGAAGATCAAACAGAAGAGAGAAAAAACAAGCCCATGAGGAGAATTNAAGAGGTGAGGAACGTCTGCCTGCACAGACAGACCACAAAAAAAAAAAAAAAAAAAAAAAAAAAAAAAAAAACCCCAAACTTTATAACTTCTTTTAACTGTGACCTTTAGAGCAGAACAGTGTAACTTTCTGCCTCCTCCTGCCCTGCTGGGGCCCAGAGATGTGTTTATTTCCCCTCATGACAGCTCACCTGTTGCACAGGAACTGAACTGAAGGAGGCAGCTTGACCAGAGAAGAGCCAGGTTGCATAAACTGCTTTCCTCCTAGTTGACACCCAGCCATCTCTTTCCCTTTCTCATCACAGAGATATATTTTTAAGAGGAACTTTTACTTGTTTTTGTTTTTTTTTCCCTCCCCCTTCTGTGACTTGTGGTGTCAGTCCTTTTGCTACTATGGAAGAGAGCTCTCGGGTTTTCTTTTTATTCTAACACTGATGACAGTGATTGTTGTTTCCCTGGAGTTGCACTGAACAGCTGTGTCCAGCAGCTGTTTTCAGCTAAGGCGGTGCAGGTTCTTGTGAGTTTTTTTTTATGGAATACAAAATAAATAAATATATTAAAAATAATGAGGCAAGATTTTTGCTTCAGCTGCTTCCAAAGGAGATGAGAAGCCCAAAACCAGGCCAGGGGGGCAGGGCAGGGGTCAGCTGGGTCTGGAAGGTTCATAGGCACCAACTGCTTCAAGCCTGGGGGAAAAAATAACTGCTTTTTGCCCA
>VZRU01015668.1:95222-114480 GCA_013398155.1 Pedionomus torquatus | reverse complement strand
CCCCCCGCCCCTCGCCGTCCCGCCGTCGGGGTAAGCCGAGGCGAGGAGAGGCCTCGAGTGAGGCGATGGCCGCTGTGGGTGTGCCCTGAGAGCCAGGCGCTGCGAAATCCCGCCTGGCTTCTAACGGTGCCGGTCAGGAAACGGGGTGAGGTGAGAGGGGGTGTGTCAGATTTACGTGCCACCGCCTGAATTTGTGGTATTTTGGGCTCAGTTTACTGCCGGCGAGCACCCCGCGGTGGGCGTGTGTCGGGTGAGCTTCACGCCCACGCGTCGCACCCGGAGGGACAGTGACCCCGCAGCAGCCGGGACACCTGCAGCGTGACGGGACCCCGCGGGCCAGGCTGACACACCGACCTTCCACATCTTTTCAGCCAACGAGGCCCGATCCATAACAGGGTATGAAAAGAATTCGACAATAAGTGACAGGGAACGATGGCTTCTGTTACTTCAAAACCACGCAAACACTTGAAGGATGGAGCAAAGTGCAGCCTCTTCCATCCTCAGCATTCAAAACCTTTCTGGTTCAGTGACACGTATTACAGCTGAGCCTCACAATACTGGGAAGAAAAGTCTTGTGTTTTCAAATGCAGCATAAAAGCCTAGCAAAGTTGTCATAAATTACTTAGACTTCATGAAACTCAAGGATCTTCTACATTTTCAAGTGACTGATGCCTTGAGAATGCGTGCACTGCTGCACACATAAACAGCTTTTCTGAAGAATTTAGTGACATTTTATTGTGTTTGTTAGCTTGCTTTGAGACTTTCTAGCTTGGCAGAATTTAGAAGTAGGCTGTTTGTCACCATCTGCAAATCACCCCTTTATTTCACCAGGTACTTTCACGCTCCCTTCACGTTAGTGGTCATAAGAAGCAGTGAGTCATGGGAAGAGCCTTTATCATGCAACAGAATGGAAACGCACAAAACTTACCTGAAAGAACAAAGCTTGTGCTTTAGCAGTAAAAGGGTTTCTATAACAGAGGTACTTATAAGTTTCTCTGTGATGTACATATGTGAAATGTCTCATCTAAGGAAAAGTAAAGAAAGCTGGTTTGTTTTTTCTATAATAACTTCAGTTTGCCTTCTAAGAGTAGAAGTTTTTTCTTTGATGGTGCAAATAAGAAGGTGTTTTGGAAAACATGTCTGGAGCACTGCTAAGCTGGTACGGTCTTCAGAAACCCTCAACTAACTTCACGGCCGTTTAAGCCAGTTTGGTTGCTGTTGACACCAAACAAACTGTAGAACTTTGCTTTTTCAAGACTTTTTTATTAATGCTTTAGCACTGACCACTTTTTAGCTGTTGCTTATTAATGGAACATTATAATTTTACTTACCTAACTTGTTTCTTGCTGGTCAGACTTCTCTTTTCTTCTTAAAATTAATTAAAATTTTAGAAGAAGGGGGGGAAATATTTGCAGCATATTTAATAGAATTTTGTTACGCATTTTCATTCTTTCTGAAAGAAGACGAGGAATCAGGCACAAACTTGAACATAAGAAGTTCCATTGAAACATGAGGAGGAACTTCTTCACTTTGAGGGTGGCAGAGCCGTGGAACAGGCTGGCCAAAGAGGTGGTGGAGTCTCCATCTCTGGAGACATTCAAAACCTGCCTGGACACGTTCCTGTGCAACCTGTTCTGGGTGGACCTGCTTTGGTAGGGGGGTTTGAACTAGATGATCTCCAGAGGTCCCTTCCAACCTCATATCATTGATTCTGTGACAACAAACTACAACAATAGACAATTGTAAAAGGTTTGGAGTGAAGATTGTTAAGTTCTGCAGTTGCCTTACCTACTGAGAGCTGTACATCCTTGTGATGTTTCTGAGTGTGTATAGAAGACGACTTAACTGAGAAAATGAATTGCAGTAACAGAAAAGAGAGATGGAAGTTAGCAAGCACTGATTTAGATGTGAAGCTGAAAGACGTTCTTGGGCCATTGGGTTATCCCTGGAAGATGGGCACAGTTAGAGAGGAGTGTCCCATTTAACTCACTGCATCTGTCACCGCGATACTTTAGGGCTCTAGCAGGGATTTATTACATGTAAAAAACAAAATTTCTAAGAAAATACAAAGCAAGTATAAAAATACACCACCATCAGAAAAACAAATCCCTAACCCCCAGACCTTCTAATCTAAGGGCTGAATTTGGGAAAGCACAGTAAGAAGTGTCTGAATGTTAGAGGAACTGAGTTTAATGGAATATGATAACGCAATTGGAAATAGAAATTATATTTGATATATACTTAAGGAACACGACATGAAGATATATGCAAAGGATACAGTAGCACAAGCAGAAATAGTTGGAATCCAGGAAGGAGAACTCAACAGCCTTTTCGACATCTTTCCAAGTCGCGCATTTTGGGTATAAGTATTGGAATAATTTTGTATCTCGCTGCAGTTTCTTGACACTTCTTAGAAGAAGCCATCAGGATAGGCTGGCAGCCAGAGCAGCTGAAGGGAGAAAGTCCTCTAACCACTTCCTCAATATCAACAATATCAAGGAATTTCCAGCTGGAAACAGTATTTCCAGCGATGACTGTGGCACCTAGTCCAGAATTAGGGCCAAAAAGTATATGGAAAACAATTTGTGAGGAGTTAAAAAACTGGAAATTGGTGTGAGGGGGGAATTAGAATAGATATGGATAAAACAAAGAGCATCAGAAGGCAGAAATATCCACTCAGCATGCAAGATGGGTGATGCAGGCAAGATTTTTTAAGGCAAGGTAGAGAAAAGCAGGAGGGAAATGTCATTTAACAGCAGAAGTGTGAGAAATGTGAGCTGAAAAAACTGGGGGGAAGGGTGAGACAGTGCGTGTAGAAAGCAGTCCTCAAGTGATGAGCAAGATCTGCTTCTCATTTAGTTCAGTGAGACTTTTTATGGTGGTTTTCATTATGACAGTTGTCAACAGTGAGTTAGAGAAGAAGATGAGAATAAAACAACATTTTAATGAACAGATTGATTTTAAAGGTAAAATTCAGGCAGCGGAGAAGAAGGAAAAAAGGAAGCTTTAAGCCCATTTTTCTCCTGTGCGTATGGAGTGAGGCAAATGAAATGAAACAAAAGTTGATAATAGTCTTCATAAACTTTTTATATTACAGAAGTGGGTATTGTTTCTTACAATAGGCCATGGCCACTAGAAAAAATCAGTAAAATCATAGCATTGCAAGAGACTAAACCCTTAACACCAGACAATTAGCATTCCCAAGTTGAATAGGTATAAATGAACATGTGTTGTGCTACTGATTCAGGTCAAAATTGTGCCCACACTCATAATTGTACTAGTTTAGCAGTAGTGCTATGTTTGGTTTTATTCAAATGCAAAATAATTAAGACAACTATTGATGGCTTTAACCCTCTAACATAATTAATTATATAATAAATACAGGTGCCCAGAAAGGAACCAAATTTAGTATCAAGATCAAAGTAGGGAAGAACTGTCCTTACTGTCCTTTATTTTATTTTATTTTTTTTTAAAAGAAGATAGTCATATTAAGCAGATCTGTGATTAGAGCTCCTTAAGAGAGGTTTGCTTAATTGGTTGGGGTAACTTGAAAGGAAACATTCACCCCTTAGACCAGTAAGAAATTTATCTGTCATAAGCAACACTTAAGTTTCACTTGGAAGCTACCAGACCACGAGAGGTGATGCTCTCCTGCCATGACAACCTACATTCTTTCTGTGGATATAGGATTGAGGACTTAGATGTTGTCAATGCTTTCAGAAACTCAGCATTCATATAGGACTTCCTTAATGAAAGATGTTCATTAAAACTGAAAAATCACCTAACTTCAGTATTTCAATAATTTATCACTTTGAAGCAGTGTATTTTATACTGTCTCTGCACCGTACAATAAGTAATATTATTTTGACAGGATCCACCCATCAAAAGTACTGCCACATGTTGCCTTTGCAAGAGCAAGCAGAATGAAAAGCGGACTAGAAACGAGCGCTCTCCAAACACACTGCTGTCATGACATGACATGCACCATCCAGTAAGTAAATCTGGTTATTTTCTTCTTGGCTATCCCCTCAGTAGTGGGACAGAAGATGCCAAAGCATTCTCAAGCAGTGGCTGTAGGAGCTCAGTCAAGATCTTTCCTGTTCTGGAACAAAAGTAGAAGCATTGTTTAGTGCTCAGATTTTCCCCTTCCTGAGAGCACAGCATTTGAGGAGCTTCTCAGGAAACATAAAATTCTCAACTGTGGTTTTGTCTGGGTTCACCTCCTGGGGGTGGGAGATGTTTGAGAGCCAAACACAAGGTTGTTGTGCTTTGTTTTTGTTTTCTTTTTTTTATTATGATGCCCCATTATACTGATTTCTGTTGAACTGTCGGTGCAACTACCCTTGCAGGGATAACCTTCCATGTTGTTGTCTTTGCCCACTGCTGCTTTGTTGAAGCCCCTCCTTCAAGGGCTGAGTTTTTGGATCTAATTTTGGGTTAAAACTTCTGATTCAGTTTCCTTCTCTGCAGACCCAATATATTTTCCCTGAGCAGTAACAATCGCAATTTATAAAGTTATAAATGGCCATGATGCCTGAAGAAAGAAGGTAAAATGTGGCAGGAACCTAGGAGGCAATGATGCTCAAAAAGTTTCTGCATTTTACAGAAATTCTATGATTACCTTCTTTATTCATGTCTTCTAAAGCACGGCATTTTGAAGGCAGTATGTTGTAAAACAATAGCCAAGTTTGATAAAGAATCCTCTTGACTGCATACACCCTGTTCATATGGATCCTAATGTTAGAATTTGTCTCTGGACAAAACCCTGAAGTGCTAACCATTGAAAATCTGTTGCTGAAGTCATCAATGTATTGAACTCAGTAGGCAATCTGTCATTTAATTAATTTGTGCCAAGTTTTCAACCCATGCTTATACTTGGAATCTTGGAAGACCCTTAAATAAATATTATGGATTAGTCATCATTATTTTTTACTGTTGATATGCAGAAGGTTGTGGAACCTTGCAGTTGGCTTTCTACATAATCCACTGGAAGGTATGTTTTAATATGGTGTTTATACTGGCAACTAGGTGTTGCAGGTTCAGATTAAAGCCTCAGATTTAAAAACAAACAAACAAGCAACCCGAAACTGAAGTCAACCTCCTCCAGCCTCAGATTAGACAAATCCTCACCCACAAGACCCAAGCCAGATAAATCAGGGATTTCATTTTGATACTGTTTTCACATTCAGTTGTACATGTTAACCAGCCCTTGGTTGCCTGAAGTAGTTGTCCCAGCTCCAGAATCATAATGATCTAGATCAGAGAGATTAAACTGCTTAATCTTGTGAATTACATACCTAAATCTTCATATGGCTAAGAGTGACAAAACCCACACCTCAGGGTATGAACCCGTACTGTGTACCCCCAAGGCAGGGCTAGTGAGGGTGTCAGGGGCACGGAGATACCACAGCTGCCATGTATTTAGCTGAGCAGGTGCTAAGCCCTTGGACAAGAGCTGGTATCAATTTTAGTAGCCCCCAATTACATGTTTCATCTCCCAGCTGGGGCTCCAGATTGTCTGATACAGAACGTGCTTACGTCCCTCAGCAGAGCTCTGGCTGGGGACGTGTGTTCAGAACTACTCTCAAATCAGAGCGCAAGCACCAAACTTAAGTCAAGGATAATTCTAATGATACGGCATGCATAACTCCACAACCCATTCTTCTAACTTCAACTCTGTTGGGACTGCCTGCTTGAAGTTTAGCACATGCTTTGGCTGTTGGGGATTTGAACAACTGAGCCTGCTGTGCAGGAGTTTCTATACATCACGTTCAATCTTTAGCCCACAGTAACAGAACACAAGGTCTTCCCAGAGAAGAAGAGAAGCTCCACTGTCTGCCAGTGGAGCTAATCAGTTTTCTGCTCAGGGAAAGAGAGTATTACTGGTGCAAAATGTGCTACCTTCTTCCTCCTCTTCATTAAACATGGCCAACCAAACATATCCATGATATATACCAATTTAAGCCAGGAAGGAATTGAAACTTCTGCTCTTGCCAAATGATTGAGTGCTTGCAGACGCAGATTCCTAAGAAAGTATAATAAAGTACATTCACAGAGTATTTGTGCCTTCATAGGAAATGAATATGGATGTAATTAAGAGAAACTGATTTATGTGGAACTGTAAAACCAGGGACATAAAATGAAAAATTATCTGTAAATGTCAAGTGAATGTTTTGTGGTGGCCAAAACAAGGCACGTAGAGTATTGCAACGCTGCTAAGAAAGGATCCGAAAATTAAAATGCCACTATATAAATCTCTCTTATATGAATATTTAAGACATTGTATGGAGTTGTATTTGCCTGACCTCTAAAGATTATAGTAGAACTGTTGTTCTATTATACTCTGGTGGTAACATTTTGAGAATAGCAATGTATGGTGTGGCTTCTTGTCAGAGGAAATTAAAAAGACCAGACTGAGTAGAACTGGGGGATGAGCAGGGTCTTTAAAAGAATAGGAAAAGGTGAATGGGAAACAAGAAACAGGGAACATAGAATACTACAACCATAGTTTGTTCTGGAAGGGACCTTAAAAATCTGGTTCCAACCCCCCTGCCACAGACAGGGACACTGTCTAGGATCAGGTTACTCAAAGCCCCAATCAGCCTGGCCTCGAACACTTCCAGGGAACTTGTATTTGTTGAAGGGGCATCCTACTAGCTAATCTAAATCTCCCCTCTTTTCAGTTTAAAATTGTCACCCCTTGTCTTATCACTCCGCTCCCTGATAACGAGTCCCTTCCCATCTTTCCTGTAGTACCTTCAGGAACTGGAACGGGCTGTAAGGTCTCCCTGGAGCTTTCTCTTCTCCACACTGAACAACCTCAAGTCTCTCAGCCTGTTCTCATAGCAGAGATTCTCCAGCCTTTGACCATCTTCGTGGCCCTCCTCTGGACCTGCTTGAGCAGGTCCATGTCTTTCTTTCCAAGGAGTCCCAGAGCTGAAGGCAGTTGCGCAGGCGGGGTCTCACCAGAGCAAAGGGGCAGAATCCCCTCTCTTGCCCCACTAGCAACACTGCTTTTGATGCAGCCAAGGATGCGGTTGGCTTTCTGGGGCTGCAAGCGCACATTGCTTGCTTATATTCAGTTTTTCATTCACTGATAGCTCCAGTTCCTTCTCCTCAGGGCTGTCCTCTCTACTGATTGAGAACCCCTGATGAACTTATTAGGTGATAAGTTTTAAATAAACAAAGGACTTCACAAAATACATGCATTAAAATTGTTGAACTTGTTGCCGTAGAAGCCAAAACTTTAAATGGTTTCAAAATGCAATCAAATCCTGAGAAAACACAAGGAACCATTCAAAGGTCCTGACCTCAACATCTGGATCCAACAGACACTCTGTTGCTTACTGTTGGTGTATTTGGGCAAAGCTCACACAAGTCATGTTTCTTACTTGCTTTCATTCTGTATCCATTGTTGAGCACCGTAAGAGACAGCATGGCCATTCCTGCCTAACTGCCATCTTACAAGTTATTCTTCCCCTACAGCATATATTCTGTTAAATTTTGGTGGGGTTCTCTTAAGAATTTACATAAAAGAAGCTCAGAACATGTTCAAGTAACTGAAAGTATTCCTGCTAAAAGTTCATGTAGCAATATGTGTTGGCTATTTCATGTTATGATTTGCTAAAAAGATGCTAACTTTGTTAAAGAGCTTCTATTAGTGCTCTGAACACTGGCTACATTATCACAGTATTTATTTTTCATGAACTCTCACAGCAGTGCAAGAGAAAAGGTCAGCAATAGAATGCAGTCTTTGAGCTTGTTTTTGCAATGTTTTCTTATACGCAGAACACTGTTCAAGTACTGGTGAAGCTCTACAGTGCCAGATCCAAGTGCTCAAAGACAGGGACAACTAAAACTAAATGGTTTTAGTCATCTCAGTGGAGAAATTGGAAAAAAAGGTGCTGCAGGCTGAGATATGGGAAAGGATGCAGAGGTGAGTTAGGTGGTTCTGGGCAAAGACTCTGTTGGGTTTTTTTTTTCCTAACTCAACATTACTGGCACACTATTTTATGATTCTCCCCTATAAGTGCACTGAGGGTTAAATACATAAACAACTACCACTTCTGAACTTACTCTGAAACAATTTTTGAAAGTGCATTCAAGAGTCACCAAGTCCAGGTTTTTTTTGTCTTGGCTTTTTTTTTGTTTGTTTGTTTGTTTTTAAAGAAATATACAGTCTTTTTGCTTGGGGGAAAAAAAAAAAACAAAAACAAAAAAAACCACAACAAAACAACCCAGATGGCTTTCAGGATATATATTGTGAAATACGTGTGTGCATCTGTATATATACCACCAACTTCAGGGAAAGCCTGAATGTTCTTAATTCTGCTTCTTTCCACACGTATCAATTCCTTTTTTCAGTGTTGCTCCCTACAAGCAGCCTGGTGCAGGCTGTTGGAATCAGTTCCTCTTGTGACCTGTTCTTGTCAAAGGTCAAGATTTTGAGGCTTCAAAAATTACTTGTAGAGTGTCTACTTCTGTCATGAAGCATTTCTTTCTTGATAACTTAAATACCCTTAAGCATAGCAAGAAATATTTTGTATTTATCTAAAAACTGAATGTAGCCCAGTCACCTTTCAAACTTTCACATATCAGAACACAAAATATGGCATGTATTATGATCTTAATTTTTATGTAAAAGCATCTTCCTCTCAATACATAAATAGGTAAATTAAGGAAATTTACCAGGTAAATTTCCATACCTAAAAAGTATGCACATTCTAAAAGCTAAAGCCTAATTCACAGCTATTAGATCATGTATAACTAATGTCACGGACTGTAGCCATATATTGTTGCGGAAGAGCCTGAGAAAAATAGAATCTTCCTGAGACTCAATTTGTATTCTAACAAATGGTTTTCAATAGTAAGTAAGTTTAAATAAACATCTAAAACCTAAGTTTTGGGTCATTAAAAACTTTGTACCTATTTTCAACTTAAAATGTTGATTTTAGCCATGAAACCTCCAGATGAAACATAGGTAGATGAAACCTATTCACTGGAGATTTCAGTGGTCCCTTAGACCCAGAAATTTATTTCTGTATGTATTACTGGATCTGATAAGCCTGCAGCAAATAAAGCATATATATAATTTCCTGAAAAAGTACAGGCAAATATCACAAAATGTACAGTTAAGTCATTGTAATTTGGTTACACATGGATTCAAAACCTACAGCTATTTTTTTATTCTTTTAAAGCAAATTAAATATAAAACATTTGTCTGAACAGTCAGGAAAGAAGAAAAATATCAAAATCTGTACAAATTCACTAAAGAACAAATTGATCTCTCTAAAGCAGTCCACTAGAAAACAAGCTTTTGTTTTAAAGGTCTATTTAATTTTTTTGTCACTGTGACAACTATGTAAGATATGAACTTACCACTCATCTACAGACTTCCTATTTTTTTTTTTTCTATTAACAACTGTATCTAGTGTACTGGCACAAGCCAAACAGGTGTCATTGTTAAGACATTTGTTTCTTCTCCTCTTCTACCACTCATTTTCTGATACAGGTATCCACAGAACTACCCTGCCCTCCTCCTCAGAGGAAGAAAAAAAAAAATAAAAAGACATATATATATGAAAAATTTCCTATCTCCATTATCAGAATAAGTTTATCTTTCTGATTACTTTTTTCCCTCTCCCTTCAAGTGCATTAAACTACAAAGGCTTCATAATTTCTGAGTTCTGGCTACATCAAACAATGAAACAGAAGGATTACTCTATTTTGTTCATCAGGATAAATACAAATTTTCCATTGCAAATTGACACAAGAAATTTTTTTCAAATGTCCTCGGTGAAGTGAGTTAGGTCTTCTGTCACTCTAAAAGCTGAGTGAGATGTCATACTCCTCTTTAACAGGTTCTAAAACCATTTAGTTTCCTCAAGAAAATAGGAAAAGAGAATAATCTATTTCTGGACAAACACACAGAACAAACTTATTGCACCCATACAATTCTCTTTCTTATCCAAAGAATATTCTTTCTTTCCAGTCCAGGAACACTTTTACGAAGAACAAATCACTGTACTCCCTCTTAAACTACCCAAGTTCCTACTAGTTCTGTAGTAACTGTTCCATGTACCATGAAAAGGAACTAACTGGTATCCATTTAAAATACTATCTGCAAACCAAAGAACAAAGACGATATAAATTCTGCAATTTTTTTATGTCCTTGTTTGTCTTTATTTCAAAATCATCTCTAGCTCTTCTGAATTAGTGATTCATTTCTACATGCAAAAGATAATTTGGCTTTGTGCTCTTTATTAAGACTTAATTATTTTTACAAAAATAGAATACAGCATTAGTCTTTATTAGTTTTTAGTTTAACATACAGTTCATATATTTTTGAAAAGAGCATTTTGGGACACAATATATTTAGTTTATTGTTGGTGCTTCATTTAATTGTTAGTTTATAACAGGTCTTCTGGGCTCCACACAAATTATCAAGCTTCTGCTACTATTTATTAAAAACCACAGAGACGTCAGAACATACTTTTCTAAAAAAGTTAATTTAGGAATAAGCTATCATGTTGTAGCAAACAAGGTCAAGAGTCCCTTTAAGAAGGAGACTATTTCATTGCCTCCTAGTTTAGATTCTCCATAGACACGGTCCACAAATGAAATAGGAACCTGTTGAAACAAGCAAAACTATTTTTAAGGTTCAAAACCTAAATAATCAGATATGCTGTAAACAAAAGAATAGCCTTTGAACTACAGCAGGTTTAGACATGGGAAGAAGGCAAGCAGCAGATTATCTTACTTTGTGTTCTTACCAGTGGCTTTAATGATGCCCCATATCTGGGGAGCATGAAATTATTTGATTTATCACCTTTAAAGATGATCCAAAGATACTACTCTGTGGCTGGATGATCCACCAGTGAGAACAAACTTAATAGCTTAAGTGCACTAAAAGCCTGGGGGCTTAAAATGAACACTGCTCCCCTTGTTAGTTGAATTCAATACCTTTGAGTCAATGCCTCAAGACAAAAGTCTCCCACCACCATGGAACAGCACTTTCTGACTTCACCACTGGCTGGAAGATGACATCTGAATACACTGGTTATTTTTACAAGGAATACCTATCTTTG
The DNA here is from genome assembly GCA_013398155.1 of Pedionomus torquatus. Lineage (NCBI taxonomy): Eukaryota > Metazoa > Chordata > Aves > Charadriiformes > Pedionomidae > Pedionomus > Pedionomus torquatus. Next base: position 103,393 of record VZRU01015668.1, on the reverse strand, counting down.
TCTTTGACCATTTTATAGATTATTTAGAAGATTAAAGGGCATTTAAAACACTAATTTTGTTTTCCTTACTTAAATTATTATGCCATCCAGATCAACTCACTACTCATAAAATGGTAGGAACATACTGCTTTTCAGTAATTTGACCACGTACAATTGACATATGACAGGACATTCTGCCAACACCATTATTAGAATATTCAAGAATTTCCATGTATGTTTGTGTGCAAAACTGAAATACTACAGGGGCTAAAGAATTGCATTTGCAAAAGTCATTAAAAAGTTGGCTTATCATTCTGCTGGCAGTTTAACCAGAAATCATCTGGCAAGTGGAATGCAAAAATCACCACACCCTTGTATCTGTGCCAGGACTGAGGATTTCTCAGAGTTCTAATGGATCAGTCCACAGTACAAGAGACCTCAGGGCAAGAAGATGGTAAGGAAAATACCTACAAAGGCACACAGAGAGACTCAATGACCCAGGCTTTCTTAGTAGGGTCCCTTTGATGATCCCAGTGAGCACCCTGGCAACTACAGACAGCTCATCTACAGGGCACGGACAGAAATCAGTATGTCAGCAGTGCAGGACGTCAGAAAACGGAAAATTGTGCTGCCCCCAAAAGTTACAATACAGAGATGATACATAGAATAGTAAAAATACGATAGTCTTTTTATAGGTGTAAGTCAGCAACCTGAGCACTGTTAAGTTTGTTGCTGACATCACAATGGAAATCTTAAAGATAAGGCTGAAGCAAAATAATGAAGCAACTTTTCAGGTGTTAGAGAGCTCTTCCCACATGCAAGAAGCCAAAGGAAGGGGGAAGATGATGTTTACTTCAGAATGTAACAGAAAACCTGCAGAGGAAGGCCATCACAAATGAGAGCACTTTTTCTTAGCACTGACTGGGAGACATCCGTGAAGTCATCTTCTGGTTCAAAGCCTGACGGACAAAGTGTCTTATATTTGATGCTATACAACCAGTAGAGGCATGCAAATACATGGGTGGTGAGATCAAATAATAGACAGCAAAAAGGGCTTAGCAGCTGCAGCAGCCTGAAGAAATGCAAGCAAAATGGCAATTTTTTCAGGCCAGAGAAGTGTGTTTCACTGTTTTAAAACTGTCTAGTAAGCAAAACCTCATCTCACCCACCCTAGGTTCCAGTATCTGGATGTATAGATGGGTGACAATTTAATTCAGCAATATTAGAAAGCAATGTGTGAATGCAGCTGGATACAAAGACCAAAGAAATCAGGGTCAAACTCCAGCTATAGCCAGGACAGTGCTGTTGCTCCATGAGCGTGAAAGATGGAAGGAAAGAGCTTGCTTTATTGTGCGGAAATACCGTACCCAATGTTGACAGAGAAATGCAATACAGAAGATTTATAGAGAGAATTACCAGCAACAGAATTCTCTGACAATTCAGTCATGAAAATGATGATGAACTGGTTCTGATTCGGCTATAGAAAGAATTCCAGTGAATCATCTTTAAAGTCACCAGCAAGAGCAATTCAATGAAATATAAAAGGCAGCAGACTGCTGGAAATATAGGATCTAACAATTGTTTGGAGTTCTTTTTCAATGACTGTAGACAGCTGAGAAGTGGAAAGTTGTGGTAACTGGAGAGTTGGAAAATAACGTGGCAAAAAATGACAGAGAACAGAATAAATCTGAAAGAGAATCAGATTGCTGGAGAAAACAATATGATTTGAAGAGACCTAACTAGAGATGCCTGTACAACAGGAAGGAGGAGAGAAAAGGCTCAGAGCAGCTACACAGTATATTCTGACTTCTTTCCCTCCTTTGAAGAACCTTGTAAAATTGTATGTGGCTAAAGAAATGGCAATGGGAAGAGGAAAGGATCCGAGCGCAATCAGCCAGGGGACGACGTAACTGGAATTTCAGATCTCATCTGAAAAAACAGAGTTCTACGTATGTAATTTCTTTGTATCAATTTGAAAAACTTGTGTCGTTGTGGAAGCTCACAAGACTTCCTATGCTCCCAATACTCTCTATAAACATTTCAATGCAAGCACAATACACTTATCAAAACTTTACTGTACCTCTCCAATAGTATATCCTAACTGTCTGGCCCGAACAATCATCTCCATCTGGAAAACGTATCCTTTAGAAACACATTTTTCCATTAGTTTCTGTAAGACTTCTTTTCTGTATAACCTGTAAGCGATTACAAAGAAAATGAAACTTGAAGCACAATTTCTGAACTTTGGAAATCAAGACATTGGGTAGGAATCTTAATTGAAATCACTCAATCTTATCATTACTATTAAAAAAATAAAAAAATAATAAAAAAAAAAATCAGAGGAGCAACAGTTCTTGCAATCGAATGTACTATTTCTTATACCCTTTCCAAAGAGATTTCATAGTCCTCCATAAAGAAGGTCTGTTCTTAATCCAGTTCCTGTTCAGCAGTTTCTTAATTTCAAATAAACTTTACAAATTGCAAACCAGACCCGTACCTGAAACTCCCTGTCAAGTCTGATGCACCTGGTCTCAGCAAAACCTGAGTTATAAAATTGGCACCACGGCTGTGAATGAAAACATGAATGTCAAAATTGCTCAGTTCAAAATTCTGAGAGATCAAGCACGATTTCTAGAAATTAAGTAAGCATCATCCTACTACCAAAAAAACCCAAACACCCTTCTATAGTTTAACATGAAAAAAAATTATAGTTCTAAGATGTTTTCACTGCAAGATTTGACTAATCACAGAATCTTGAAATCAAACTCCAATGTTTTGTTTTTGAATTATGTTTAGTACTTAAACTTGTTTAGAACTTATCCCTCAAGGAGAAAACAATGATTTTGAGAAATTAGATTTACAATCTGGTTCTTTTTGGTAAAACTGTCAGTACAACTACATGCTAATACAATACAAAAGAAATAAATTTGACAACAGTCCAAACAACATTTGTCTTCTAACATTCACTGTAAGCACAGAAAAAAAATGCTTCCAGGACAAATGTGAGTCTTGGATTAAAAAAAAAAAAAAAAATCAAGGTTCAGTTTTAGTTTAACACTGTTTTCGTAGTATGATAAGGATAAGCTTTTCCAGTAAGTAATCTAAGTAATGATTTATTGATATTGATCGTGCCAGAGAATTCGTAAATTATGACAAATCAGCATGTCAACAGAGGGGTTCAGCAAGTGATTTCCTGTTTAGAGAAAGGGCCATCACAGCTATTAAAGCTGACTAAATCTGTCTTTTATACTTGAAAAAAGCGTCATAGTCTCAGCTCATCCTTTGGATGATAAAGCTGAAAGACTGTTCCAAGCTGATGCCATGCAGATTTGTTGACTGTTCCAACCCATCTCTCAAGCCCAGTCATATCATTACACTTTTTCTTGGTGAGTTTTAACCAAAGAATTTGCAAATAATGCATGCTTCTATCATTTAATATAATTTTGCAGTAGCCAGCATTATTGATTCAGTTCAGCTCACACAGACTGAATTGAGTACTTGGAATTATTTCTAAATAATGAGTTTATATATAAATATCTAGAAAAATACTAACCTGATTAATTTTCTTTTCAAATCCCAGCCATATACTCCTCCATTTCCTTTATATCTTGTTCCAGATACAATATCAAAATTGCCTTCTTTCTGCTTTCTGTAAGCAATTGGTTTTATCAGAAAAACAGGATGAACATTTGTATGAAGGCAGTACAAATTTCAAAATAAGAACAACCACTCTTTTAGTACACAATCTGTATTTTGCAAACCTTTGAACAAATAAGTAGAGAAGAGAGGAAGGCAATTGTTACGATGGTTATAAACATTATGCATTTAAAAACATGTTAATTGTGCTCTTATAAAGAGCTATTTTAGGGAATCTTATGATTATCTTTTACCAACTATGCCACAGAATTTCATAGACTACTTCATAAATAATTCATTAAGACGGATTTATGCATTTTTTAAAGACTCCCTCAAGTATAACAGACAGAATGATTTTAAATACAGATTTAAATATTTAAATTGCACAAACGCATAGTAAGGGAGGGGTGTAGTCTGGAACTATCCTTAGTTCGTACCATGCCTGACTGCTGCAGAACCTTATCTAAAATTTCAGGCCTCTAGTACTACCTGGTAAGAAAGTTTAAAATTACAGAGGTTGCTGCCCTCAGCCTCCAATGCAACATCTGTCAGCCATTTCCCACAAGCTGAAATGTAAAAGGGAGAAGAAGGTAAAAGGCAGACAAAACTATTTCACTAATAATTGAGGACATGGCCTTCCAATCAATACCCCTATATGCACACATGATAAAATGGTCAGAAGGTGACATTTATTTATTTCTCTCTCTCTCTCTCTATATATATATATATATTATTTCTCTCTATAGAGAGATATATATGCATTTCCCAAAGCCAAACAACCATTACAAGAAGAGAAGTACTTCAGAGCACATGTTCTCTGTTACTTTAAACTTGGGGATTTTTGCTGTAGTTCAGAACTAACTCTTTTTCCAGATTTTTGGGGACAAATCTAATGAAGTGCAGTCACTTTTACTTGAGTTCTCGCTTTGCCAATTTTCTTACTACAGCTAGACAGTTCTACAAGAATATAAAGCTTTCAAATATTACAACACAACAATAAAAGCTGAGAAATTATTCTGTCATACTACAGTAGTCACCTACCTGATAAACTCTGGAATAAATTTTGGCTGAAATGGAAAAAAAAACCAAACAGATCAGAAAAGAAAAAGGCTAGGGATTAAGAAAAAAAAAAGGCAAAACACAAAAAAAACAACAAATCAGTGAAAATTGAGTTGTAACAGATTAAAACCACAGTACATAAAAACACAGACTTACATGATGAGACAGGTCAGCATCCATAATAACAATGAAATTCCCAGTGGCATGCTTCATTCCATGAATATAAGCAGTGCCTAAAAAAAAACAGTACAGAAATAGTTTCTCTCACTATTTTAACATATACAATCTTCTAGCTAGAGTCTTCACATATTTTCTAAAATCTCTAAGTTACATTTTAAAATAAATTCTAGGAGGTTTTACTTGATCCTTTTCTAGTGTATCACAGTGGTCAAATGTTCAAATTACTTTTCCTTCTTCCTGCAATTTCAGCACTAGATTTTATACATATAAACCTTGGCAAACCCTGCTGCACTAGAAGTGCACAGAGAAACATGACTTGATAAGTGGGACACTATTGGAAATAACATTTCCAGAAGCACCATAGGCACTTATGAGCCATAAAAAACTGGAAATAGGACACAGGCAACAAAATAATCACTGAGAGTTAAAAAAATCCTTGCTTTATAGACTCAGGAGTTACTATTAGTAGTATATAGATTTCGGGTTGTTCTCCTTGACACCATGGATTAGATTCCGATACCTAATCTGAATAGAGGTGTGGGGTTTTTTTTTTCCTTCTTACTTTAGATTTTGTTGCTTTTTATTTATCCTGTATGAACTGGTGTAGCTATCTTGGCAAGAACTGGAACAAGCTTTGCTATTACAATTTTCCTCAACAATGCAAATATGTGATCCGAGCTGCATCAGTCAAGGGCAGCACTGCTTTGAAGGACAGTGAAGCTGCACAGCAGAAATGAACAACTGGCATATAGTCTTTCACTGATCCAAATTACTCTTAAATCTTTTTGTTAACTTCATAAAGAATAGATAAAACTGAAACCAAAACTTTCTGAAGTGACGTCCTTAGCAGGCACTCTCAAAGAAAACCAAACTCCTGGTTAATGAGCAACCTGCTTTTCCTTTCTTTTCCATGTCATTTACAAAGTTACACAGTAGGAGTGTCACAGACTTGTGTACCATGCATAATTGAAACTGACTGTAGTATATCTACTAATCTGCAATACTGGTCAAATTAGGACAAAGAACGAAAAAGTAGAAAACAAAGATATGCAGGCTTTTGAGTTTCTGAGATAAATGAGATGTAAAAAAGGTATAGAAAGGTGATTTCAATAGACAATTCAGTATCAAAATTAGAATTTTATTTTTTTTCAGTGGACTGGAGAAATTAGTTAGCTGCAGTGCACCATACACAAGACACGTCAAAACACACCAGCACATGGAAGCAGGGGTTTCCAAGACATTTAGCAAGAAAGGCAGATACTGATTAACAGTAAATCATTTATCATTTTGTGCATTCCTATTCTGAGAGGAGAGAGAAGGGTATAACCAGATGGAAATGTCTCCACTTTATTTTAGGATAGCTTCCATACTAGGAGTTTTAATGCAATTTATGACTTCCTAGGGTACCTTTTTTTTTCTAAAGCAGTGTATTGTTTTTAAGCTTGTTCATTTACAAAAAGCTTGATAAAAACATGTATTTCTGCTTCTGAGCTTTGCTGTGATTTTTTCTGAAACTTCACATACTGGAATCAAAGAATACAGCAAATTTAAAGTTTGGGGTTTTTTAGGGCTAACCAGAGTTATTAGGGACTTACCAAGGCCCAACTTTCTTGGTCTGGGTCTTAGAATCTGCAGGATATATTAAAACAAAATTAATATATATATTACTTGAAATACAGTTTTTAATTCATTTTAGCAACACCTTAATATTTGCTATTTTCAATGTATGAAAATATTCTTAAACATAGTTTTCATTTTTAGAAATCTAGATAACACCAAAAAAAAAAGTCTGTCAGAAGCAAACCATTATATTAAACAGATATTTAAGTACACCCTATTTAAAAAAAACTCTTTTAAGCTTGACTTAGTATCAAAGAAAAAAGGGGGGGAAATACTTCCTACAGATTGTTCTTAAAGTAATCTCTGTAAATGTTCCTAAATTCACAAATAGTTATTAAAACAATTATTATTACACAGTAATTGATTAGGAAAGTGACACTGCTTACAGCACAAAACTGCCAAAGTGAACATTGGGTTTTTACAGTTGTTCTATGATAAAGCTTTTACTGCAAAACAAACAAACAACAGAAAGCTCTTTCTGAGATTTAATGGCTCATAAAGACTAAATAAGTGACACGCAAGTGACACTATCTGGTATACAATTGACACTTGCATAGTAATATAGTAAAAAGGAAAAAAAATAATCCTGTCATTGGGGAATGCAACCAGACAGATTAAAAATAAATCAGAAGGCCAGACGCCTTCTCATCTTTCCCATTTCCCTATTGCTGCAGTCACTCAAAATGAAATTGAAGCTTATCCAAACCTCATCCCACTCAGGCACCCAGAAAGGATGCTAACAACCACTATTCGTTGCTCAATAGCATACAGCAATGCACAAAGCATTGAAAACATTTTGCAAGAAGTAATTAATGAGTCTCCATATTAGTTCACAATGGCTCTAAGCAGCTCCATGACTATCAGAATTTTACTATTTTCTAAAGCAGTCTGCAAAAACTAAGTAAGGATGTAGAGAAAGGCCAGAATCCAGGGACTCTTCCAGTTCTCTGAGGACTTCAAGTACTTTCCAAAACAACAAACACAGGCAAAAAATTAAATTAAAATACAGAGTATACAACTCACTATTTTATCTGACCCATATATCTTTTCCAACTGTTTAGCAATTTCCTGTGTCCCATCTGGGCTTCCATCATCTATGATGATAATTTCAAAGTTGTTTCCACTGAAACGAAAATTATTTTTAAGTGAACAAATGGAGAAAACAGTTTAACTTCTGACGTCATTTAGAAAGGCATTAAACTGAAGAATACAAAGTGATTTTCTGACAGTTTGTGATACACAGCATAGTTCAGCCAGCTATAAGAGTATGGTTATGGTGATTAAATGTGACTCCGTGCCAGGCAGCAATATAAACCTCATCATTATCCCTGCGCCGCCACAGTGTCCAGTTCTCACCTCGGGCCAGTGAAAGATGAAAAGCTAAAACTGCCCTTGCACGTTCACCTGACCACGCCGCTTTCCCTGGCAGCTGCAGCAGAACGGAACAGAGCACACACGAGACCTCTGATTAGAATAATTTCGTTTCCCTAATTAACCTCGGGGCAGGGCGCTCTTCACTAGAGGTTGGGTACACCTGGCTGCGCACCCTCCTGCGCAGATTTCGCAGCCTGGAGATGGTTATCGCCTTCCTCAGTCGTGATGTCATTTTCCAAAATTTTAGGGACTGCATCTCCCAGCTCTTCTGAACTCCTCGGCTCCGCCAACACCTCGCACTGGACACCCTTCACCTCTCCGAG
>VZRU01015668.1:68580-94928 GCA_013398155.1 Pedionomus torquatus | reverse complement strand
CAGAACCGAAAACTTGTCAGCGCTGCCGGCTGCCATGTCGGCGCGCTGACGCAACCGGAACCGGCGGGGGGGAAGCGCGGTAGCCAATCAGAGCGAGCGGCACGGCCGGAAGTGGCGGAGCGCAGGGGCAGCCGGGAGGAAGAGGAAGTGCTGTCTTTTCCCTCAGCAATGGCGGGTGGCGCGGAGGCGGCGCGGTTGAGCGCCGAGATTGCCCAGCGGGAGCAGGAGCTGCGTGGGTTACGTGAGCAGCTGGCTGCGGTCTTGGCCGGGGGCGTTGCGGTGGACGCGGCAGCTGCAGAGGAGGCTGCAGCCGACCTCCCCGACCCGCTCCCTCCTCTGCCCGCNTGGGCTGCGGAGGCCTGGGTTGCCCCCTGGCCCAGTATTTGGCCGCGGCTGGTGTTGGCCGCCTGGGTCTGGTGGATCACGACGTGGTGGAGATGAGCAACCTGCACCGGCAGGTACTGCACGGGGAGGCGCGCCGAGGGCTTCCCAAGGCCATATCTGCCGCGGCTGCCCTGCGGCTGCTGAACTCTACTGTCCAGTACATACCCTACTGTGGTGCCCTGAGCCCTTGCACCGCCCTAGAGCTGGTGCGGCAGTACGACATTGTTGCCGACTGCTCTGACAATGTCCCCACGAGGTACTTGGTGAATGATGCCTGTGTCCTGGCTGGGAAACCTCTGGTGTCTGGCAGTGCCATCCGGATGGAGGGGCAGCTGGTCGTGTACAACTACCAGGGAGGGCCCTGCTACAGGTGTCTTTTCCCCAAGCCCCCTCCACCAGAGACAGTGACTAACTGCGCGGATGGGGGAGTGCTGGGTGTTGTGCCAGGCATCATGGGGTGCATCCAGGCTTTGGAAGTGCTGAAGATTGCTTCCGGAATGGGTTCTTCCTTCAATCAGTTCATGCTGATGTTTGATGCTCATGAAGGAAGATTTCGCAATATCAAGTTAAGACCAAAGAAACCAGACTGCGCTATTTGTGGTGACAATCCAACTGTCACCTGCCTTCAGGATTATGAGGCATTTTGTGGTTCTTCTGCAACAGACAAGTGTAGGACTTTACATCTGCTGTCTAGTAAAGACAGGATATCTGTAGAGGAGTACAAAAAACTGTTGGATGAGCAAGTTCCTCATGTATTGTTAGATGTTCGTCCACAGGTAGAAGTGGATATCTGTCGCCTGATACATGCTGTGCACATTCCTTTGAGTAAATTAGAAGGAAAAGATGAAGAGTGTCTGAAGTATTTAGAAAAAAGAATTTGTGAAGAAAAGCATAGAACTAATGGCCAGATGTCTTTTCCTGTATATGTTGTTTGCAAATTAGGAAATGACTCTCAGAAGGCTGTAAGAATTCTGCAGGAGTTACCTGTCAAAGAGTTTGGTTCTGTGTTAGCTAAGGATATTAAAGGGGGGCTCATGGCTTGGGCCAGTAAAATTGACCCAACATTTCCTCAGTATTAGAAATTTAAATGGTGAAAAAAAGGTACAGATTTTCATAGGGTTTCAACCTCTCTGTGTAATGATTATATCGTGGATAAACAGGAGGTAGAATTGCTGTATTGATATTTTTTTAAAAAGAATATTTTTGTAGATACCTGATTTTTTTTTTATAAAAATATGACACTGTCCATAGAAATGGAAAGAAATGTTTTTCTTGTTATTAGTTAATAGTGAAAACTTGGAATAACTGCTTAATTGTGCATGTGATAATTGAGAATGTCATTCTCCAGGGTATAATTACTAATTGGGAGTCAAAGGACAGGAGTCAAGCATTGAAAGTTTTTACTTGTTTTCCTAACTGCCTAACAAATTGAAACAGTGCGCACAGTAATCAAGAAGATAAGTAACTGCTAATCTATAGCTGGTCAGTAGCACTATTTAGCCTGTCACAGGGAATTGCTAAAACAACGCTGACAAAACTGTTTTGCTCTACAGCTTCTAATTCTCTGTAGAAGCATTGTGTATTTATGAAGGAGAACTGGCAGCTGCAAATAACAGCGCCTGCATAAGTGTTAAGAACTTCCAGGGCCATCCATCCTCATTTGTTGTCTGGCAAAAAAATGTGTTCTCTGACTTGCGTAGAGGTTTAACTGAGGTTAAATATTACTAAGACATACCTTTGAGCCTAGAAAACATAAAAAAAATGCTTAGACTTCAGAGACTGAGAGATGAAGAGGAGACGAGAGAGGAAGAAAATAACGTGTGCTCCCTCTTCTGCAAGTACAAAGACACATTTCATAAGTTTTCTCATGTTTGTTGTGGTAGTTGCATGTCCCCGGTTGTATTGCATTATTTTGTAAGCTGGCATGACGAGCTTTGCATATCTAGAGTTCTCACAAATGAACTGAATGAAAAGAAAGAGAAATAAATAGCTTCTCAACAGAGAGCTGCCTGAGTCCTCGTCACTTAAGCATAGTAATTATCTTATTATAATTAATTAAGGTATGGATTTCCTTTACTCTCTGAGGAGAAAAAAACCCACCTGTCATGACTAATCTTTGCGTTATACAAGGGCAAAAAAAGGGAGTAGTATTAGTAGTAGTTGAAAAGGCATATTTTGCTAAAATAAATTTAAGAACATTCGTACTGCCTACTTTATTATAACATATCTTGGGTTTTAGCAATAATAATCTTGTGAAGGGAATAATTACACAAATTTATAAATAGAGGGTCATATCTCTTGCAATTTAGAGGGCAATGGAAACATAGAAGGCCTTGATTTAAAAGTGAGCATTAGTACTTTGGGGTGTGTAGCGAGAGTCATCAGTCACAGTGTTTTAAGACAGGTTGTGGAGGCCTGGTTCAGTCAGAACATCTGGCTTGTGGTGGGCTTCAGCTTTTGGGAATTGGGAAATGCCTGACCTACTTCTTCATTTTTCTTTATTGTGATGTCAAGAAGAGACTGAAACATAAAAGGGAGCAGTGGGAATAGCTCTCTAATGTCCAGTCTTGGACAATGGATGGTGTGTCACACATCCACCTGACCTAAAGAAGTGGTGCTTTTTCTTCAGTCATTCAAAGCAAGGTGAACTTGGATTCTAAGTGATGGTCTTAAGGAGAGGGGGGAGACTTCTTGGTTCTAAATGAATGCTACTTCCAGTGGAAAAGAAATTGTGTATAAACTCCTTTCCTGTTCTACAGCATTTTAGCAGCAGGTGCACACAACCTCTGTGGAAAAAAAAACATGAAGAGGGAGATGACATTAAAGCCTGTGGTGTTTGGTGAAGGATTTTTTGTAGTGAATTTAAAAGTGCATTTCTTGCAGCAAAGTTTCAAGCAGGAAACCAGATTGTGAGTCTTTGTGCTGTACAGAGAGCAGGTAGCACCTCAAGGTTCTTGAGGACTTTGTGGAAAAATCATCATAAGCATGAATGAAAATGGACCAAAACCATAGAATGATAGCAGAACTGGCAAAAAAAAAAAAAATAGTACATGTCAGGCTGATGAGAGACAATCTTTCAAGAATATTTTCTACTGAACAGGCTTTTTTAAAAGACTGTTCTTGTCAGTCTGTGGGAACTAAGGTCCAGAGTTCTTACAGTAGTACAGCATCTGAAATGCATTTGTTATTTTTGCATAAAGAGAGTTCTATGCAAAACTAAGTGGACCACACTATATAGAGATAGCTGTTCTGGAAGGTACTGGTGGCTCAGCTTTCTTTGGTAAGTGGAGGGGGAAGCCTTGACTTAAGATAGCACTTAAATTCTCACCAAATATGAAAACATCTGCCATGCATTGGATGAAGGTGGAGTCCATAGTGCTTGTCAAAATTGCATTCTTCACATGCTGTTTTTTGTTTGTAAAAAGTTCAATTTCTTTTTTTTCCCCTTGTGGGCTTGCTGAAGTGATACACGAGTCTTCCTGTAAATACAATCCTGGGGCAGTGCTGGGCTCTTTGGAGATAGGCTGAAAAATCAAGAGTCGTAAAATCACAACAAAGTCAAAATTGTCGTTATTATTGGAAGCTTATCTTTTGTTTTGACTTGCTTTATTTCTGGAACTCTATAACATGTAGTGGTTTCCCTGTTCACCAGGAAGTATACGGAACTCTACTTAGAAATTCAAAGAGAAGCAATAAAACTATATCATTTTGTATTATTGCCAAAGTACTGTCTGAAATACTGGTAGATGTTGACAGTGTGAATGAAGACAAGCTGCTTTATTCAAGGAGCTCATAATGTAGTAGGTCTAAGATGTGTTATCAAAAAGGATAAGGTCAATCAGCAGAGTGTATTTTTCTCTTCATCCCTTGCTCTTGATGTCGTGGGGTTGCTTTTTGCTTGTTTGGTTATATTCTCTTTTAACATGGCTTAGTAGAATTTGGCATGGGGACCAAACAGGAAACAGTTTCCTGTTAGAGGTTTAGGGTAATAGTAAGTGGCTGCAGCATTTATTTGGAATTGCTGTGTTTTAATGTTTCCCACATGTAGGTCACATGTAGCTACACATAGGGTAGCTTCATGGTTCAGGGACAGAGTTAAATATCTAAACTTGTTTTGTCCTGGGTATAGTTGGTATTTTAGGGCAAGGCAAATCTGGCTGGTTTAGCCAGATTTAGCAAGTCTAAATGGTGTCTACATACAAGGTGCTAATGTGCCTTAATGAGCTAAAATCCTCACTATTTTGATAGTGGGAGTCTCTCTTATCTCAAAACTCCAATAAATTCAGCACTGATGTGCTATCAAAGTGCATGATTTCAAAACTATTCTCCCAAAATGAACAGAACCATTTGTAGACAAATGTGGAAAGGGTATGGCCAAAGCTAGTTCTCAATATTCATATACCAGAATTTTAGGAATGTGAGCATCTTTATTATTGTATTGGTAAGTTTCTAATAAAACTGTAACTGTTTGAAACAAAACTATGCATGATATGCTTAAAATACTGCCAGCACACGTTTGTCGTTTTATAAATATAAAAGCTCTAAGCTGTCCTTTGTAAAGCTACATCAGGAAAAAAATGTTTTAAGGGTGTTTGCTAGGTGGCACTGCAAGTTAATAAACCAGATCACTCTCTGTGTTGTGAGATGTGATTCAACCTTAGCAAGAGCTGAGATTCACTCTGAAAAGAGACCAGGGAAATGTAATGAAATGGAGTAGGACGATTGATTGGTAAATACAATATTCCAAGAAAAAAGTGTGATGGAAATTATCCTTCTAGAGTAAATTTTCAAGGTATTAGTTGTTCCAAAGACTTTGTCTGAGGGGTTTTTCACATGCTACTTCAAAATGCATTTGCAGCCAAAATGGATAATGGTACAGAGGAGGGCTATTAGAAAGACTAGCGCAAAATTAAATGTAGGTTTTATATCTACAAAGAACCACTGCTCGTACAATCTGAATATTACTGAAAAGCATTGCAGATTTTCTTACTTCGGTATGGTGGGGTTGGTGGTTTTTTGTTTTTGTTTTTTTTTTTGGAAAATCAAGGACACTTCTTTTTTTGTCAAACAGAACTTCAGGCATAAAATCTGAAAAATAATCAAATAGTCTAAGTCAGAGAATCCCCACACAGCAAATTGGGCTGCTTTGGAAACCAAGAACTGAACTTGGAATTCTGATGCATCAAAACAAGCCCAGAGAATTATATGTGCCCAAAGTTCAGACACCTTGTTTTTGGTGATGGAATTAGGTTGTGAACCTTAGCGTCCCACATAGCACTGTAGGAACATTTGCTGTCTGTCTTTAGCATTTAAAAGACAAAAAGAAAAAAATCCTGCAAGTGTGTTCAGTGCAACTGTCATGAATGAGCCTTGTAACAACAAGCTGAAATTTTTGCAGAAACATCAGATAACAAAAGCAGCAATGGGCTATGCTCTTCTAGCGCTCTAAAAAGGAAAGTGGAGTAATTATAGAGATGAAATAACGGGATGTAAATAAGCATATTCATTTGATATAAACTTCTATAGTTATAAACATCTTTTAACTCAGAATTTATTAAAATAGATTTGAAAGTTTTTCTCTTTAGAATTTTTAGCTCCATGTATGGGATTAAGTTTATATTCCTTTAATGCTGCAATTAAACATCTGCATTACGCTGGCAGAGGGAGAGTTTATCAGACCTTTTAGCTCATGGATGTAAATCAGAAGTTATCCTGTGAAGTCATGGCATTTGGATCAGTTTGAATGCTTAATGATTTTCATGGAAATCGAGGTGCTGGTCAGAATACAGAAATGAAAAGATAGTGTATTTGTTATTTCCTGTTCTAGGCTATCGCAGTGTTGCACACAAAATGGCTTAAATCATGTCTTGGTTAATTAGGTGAGTTGTTCCTAAGACTTAGTCATTCTGTCACTGGAGATTAAAGACTTGTTATCACTGTATGTTTTAGAAAAGGTTGACTCATTACAGTGTTTGCATGAACTTTATTGCTGTCACTTGATTTACATGTGTCCCTGACTTACTAGGCTAGTGTTTGAAGCAGAATTAAAATACTGGAGTGAGGGGAGCAGTGGGTACTGTAGTGCTTTCATAATATTGCCAGTTGGTTTCAATCAGTGTGCACAGGCCAGGGCGGTGTTCCTCGGCTGGTGGTCCATAAAATTGCAGTGGCTTCTTAAGACCTCAGAAGATGATGTTTACAGTGATGGGGGAAAAAATGCACGTATTCCAGTGCATTTGAAATAGATGCAGCAAGATAGTTTAACACTTTTTGAAAAAAAACCAACGTTGTAACCCAAAACAGATAAAAGCCACCCTGCTGTTGAGATCCCCTTCACCCCCAAGTAACTGATTTCTCCAAAAGATGCTGAACTTCTCTTTTTGCCTTGTGATTATTGTGATTATGACTTGGTAGTAACATGAGGACAAATGCTGAACTCTTTCCGAGAAAAGATTTTTTGTAGACAAAAGTTTATGAAGGTTTTTTTTTAACAGGTGCCAGATTGGTGAGGAAAAAAAAATTACTTGCAAATTAAAGATGCTACTATTTTTGATGTCAGGTATTACTTTTGGGAGAACTTTTAGAAAGTTCTTTTAAAAACTAGGAACGTAAACAATAGCTGTCCATAATTTACATTATAGTAAATTGCTACTATGTTTACTCTTGATTCACTGGTTGAATTCATGCTGACTGCTTTCAGCTTTCACTGTGTCAAAGGTTTACTTCTAATAACATTCTTACTGAATCCATGTTGTAAGACTGCTGAAGCCATTGGTTGCTGTTTTGTTCTTATTACAAGATTTTAACCTGAAGCTCCTCTGCTGGGGCCTGGTGATGTCAGTGGGAAAGTTGCGATGCACTTGGAAGAGCTGTGGATCAGTGTAACACGGATTCACTTATTCTTCTGGAGTAAGAGTACATCCAGCCCCTGCATTCCTTCCTGAATGACAACAAAAGGTTTTGCCTTTCATTCCCATGCCATCATCTAATACTAATAAAATGTGGCAGCTGTTTCTTGTGGGAGAAGGCAAATGTATTGGTGTAGAGCAGGTCACCTTTATCTGAGATCATCTGTGAAATATTCTTACCTGGGCAAGAGGAAACTAAAGAGGGCTAGTATAATGTCATCTTTTTAGTTACAAACCCATTTTGTGTGAAAGAAAATTACCTTGTAAAATGTAATGTCTCACAGCCTGTGGCTGCCTTGTAAATACAAAGATCTTAAATTGCATTGCTGGTTAGTAAAACAAATACACTAAAACACAGAGCTTTAAAAGAAAGCTTCTCAAATTCACTTGTTTATTTTTACTTTGGGCAATTAATTAGTTTCTTCAAAGTGCTGATAATGAAAAGATACTTTGGTTTACTGATTCAGTTTGTAGTTTGCTTGCAGTTTAACTGAAACCTGGTGAAGAACAGGAGAATAAACGGTAACAACACACTCTACGGTTAAGATGCCTGCCGGCAAACAGGCTGAGTCGTAGCAGATTGCTAACCAGGTAGCTGCAAACTATGTGAATTTAGCAAGTGATTTTTCAGTGAATATGCTGAGTGGTACCTGGTTTACAGGCATCTGAAACATGGAGCGGTTTTGGCAGCCCCACACTCCAGGTCGCGGTGGTGAGAAACTCTCACAGCAGTGGAGCTGTGGAGCTTCGTTGCTGAGGCCAATGCCTGTCCCATGCATCCAGTTTTGCAGTGCCTGCTCAGGGAAGTCTCACTGATGTTGTGAAGTGGAGCACTGAGATGAAGAACAAGATCAGCTTTTCTTACGCTGCTCTGAGTTCTTCCCACACAGAACCCCTCCCTGCTGGGTGTGGGGTCACTACGTGCACTGAGTGGGTTACTCCCAAGCTCGGATCCATGCTGAATGAGAACAGTGGAGCCAAGGCATCCTGTAATGGTACAAGAAGCTTAATAAATACTAACTGTGATGGCTTTTTTTTTTTTTTTTTTTTTTTNTCTTCTCTTTTTTTTTTTTTTTTTTTTTTTTTTGATTACAGGGCTTCAGTCAGAAATAAGAGTAGCTTTGAAATGGCAGAGATGAATAAAAAGCAGTTAACATTGCTATAGCTGGGAGAAGAAAAGGGCAATCAAAAGCATCAGTAACTGTCGCTGGAGGCTAACTAGAGTTCTTCAGAGGCAGTACCAGTGCTTTGAATTTCTGGTGGGTGTGATGTGGTCATACTTTTCCTCCCACATTCGTTCTGAGAAGTGTAAAATATTAACATGTATTAGGGCAGCAAAATTGGGAGCATAGTTAGTAAACAGTAATGTAGACCACGGGAAAACACACACACACACTGGCTCATGGGGTTAACCTTCTGTGGTTTATGTTACTGTTGGTTAAATACACTGGCTGCACTGCTTGCCTTACACTGCAGCTTTGAAATCTTTGTGGGGAAAATAAAAGCAGCTCAGGAAAAGCAGTGGCACATGATTAGAGCCCGTGGTTAGGAAGGAGACATAAAGATTTCCCAGAGCTTTCTTGACTAATGCAGAGTTGTCTGAAAGGGTAATGATTTCATGAATAAGGCAAAAGGCTGTGAAGAAATCAGAGTTTCTGCTAAGCTTTGGCTGCGCTGCTCCTGAGCAAGTCACTTTTCCCCCAGCCCGCTGTGTGTGTGTTGTGGTTAAATCTTACTCTAGTGACCAGATCCCAAGAAAGCAATTTAATAAGCATGTTCTAGAACAGCTCTAAGAACTAAAATTTATGGGTTATGTGACATGGACAAGGTAGTGGGATCTACTCTGCTGGAAGCAAAGAGAAATGCTCAGTCACTTACAGCACAAATACATTATGATCTTTAATATGCAGTCAGAAGCTCAAGCCAAGCAGCAACAAAAAAGCAACTGGTATGTTCTGGTCTTGACAGTAGGAAAAGCAAACGTCTTCTGTTTTCCTATTCTCTAGCCTTTTATCATTGAATGGGTTAATTTAATCTTGTCTTCACAACATATTTCATATGATTGATTCAGCTGATTGTCAGAGCCAACTGAAATATATCTGTGTGATGGTGCTGCTCTGAGCTCTTGTTCTTTTATTATGAAGTGTTTGCGATTGTAATATTTCATGTTCATGACAAAAACTGTAGCTAAGAACAAAATATAGCTTCCATCCCAAATTATATCTGTCTTATGAATCTTATCAGCAAAGCAAACTGGTATAAATTCAGTCTTGTCCTATTGGAGTACAAGTTTTCCAGCCAGAAAAGAAGCTGTTCTTATTCTGCATCGGGGCTACTTAAAACTAGAGTATCATTTGAAAGCTAGAATCGGACTGGAGCAGTAGCCAGAACCAAGCTCTTGAAACTAGTGCTTAGGTAGAAGATTCCAGGTAGAAGAATCCACACAATGTGCATGGATTCAGCTGCAGCCCGCCCCTTGCTGGGGCCCTGATGTGTGTGTTGCCTGGAGGTTTTGCTGACCTGACCCTTCACCATGCTGTTGCCAAAGGAAGAAACCAGCAGCTGGATGTTCTTGTGGCTTTTCCATGCCCATGGCACAAGGCCCTTCTGTGCAAATCAGCTGTAGTTTTCTTCACAAGGTGTTCATGTTGTTGCTAGGAGACCAAATCTCTGCTCGCAAAGAAAGGTTATTTCCAAATTTAAAATGGCTCCTTATATATTTGGCTGGGAAGTGAAGCCTTTTATAAAAATGGGCTTTCACCTACTTGTGAATAGTGAAAAGACGTTCTTATTTTGTGATACAGAATTCTGACTTCACAATGCAACTGTTTGAAACTCCTAACAGATATGTCAATGTGTCAAAACATGTCTTTTTAAAAAATATATGTATCTATATGTACACATATGTATGTGCATACCCAGAGCATAGGCATATTCCAGAAGCTGTGTGATAGCACCGTAAGTTTTAGGTGGAACTTAATAGAAATCATTTCCAGGACATGCATGTTGTTCATGTCAATTATGTTTTTGAAACTTGGCTCTCAGCGTCTGTTTTACTACTATACTAGTGGGAGAGAGCAGGTGTAACAGTAGTTAGAACTTATTAAAGCACTCTGTAGGTGCTTTTCACCTTCAACTTCTTAAAACTGGGCTTGTGTTGTCTCTGTTTTTCCAGTGTTTCAGGTGAGAATGTTCTTCTGTCACTGAAGTTTATTGTGGCAGTGCTTTATCTGAGATGTAAGAAGCAATAGCTGCTTCTTCTGTCCCTTCTTCTGTCATTTCTTCTGTCCTTCCTTAAGACTTCTGGTACACTTTTGGAATTAGTTGGTTTTGTTTTGTTGTTGTTGTTGTTTTTTTGTTTGTTTGTTTTTTCCACTGAATGTCTGACAACAGAGAAGCAGATGTTCACTGTGTGGCTGTTTAATTTAGAACCTGAACCTCAGGTGGTAGTTAGGCTTTGGGTGGCAGACTGGGGACTGATGCCTTGGTGCCGTCTTGTTTGTTTACAGGAATGAATGTGGAGCTCCCCCTTTCCTAAAGGCAAGCTTTGTTTTACATTAACTGTAGAACATCTCCAGCTGACTGCTCTCCCGTGAACAGCGTTTGTTTGGTTGTTTGTTTTGTTTTGTTTTTTCTTTGAGGCAGGTCTTGTAGTTTCTTTTATAAATAAAACCGTAACTGGTTACTTAATAGACTGCTCTTGTACAAGCAATGGAGATGTTTACATTTTCCCTGTGTGACCTTGAAGCTTGTTGATTCTAGTCAGATAAAGTTGCATTAGCCTTTTGAAAACGTATCGATATTCCAGCCAAACAAACGCTGCATAAATATTGTTTGTTGGCATTTAGGTAGTGTCAATATGTGCTGTGCACAAACTACCGTGATTAGGTCTTCAATCCTAGATTCCATGCAGGTCTGCCAGCCTGCTCTGGGAAATTAAAGGCCCCGTATAGAGAATCCAAGCAGTGCAAGGGATTGAATATTTCCCTCTGTATTTTACAAACAATTTCTTAAAATATTTAAGGCATCCTTTTAGAAACGACTGGTGTGGATGGATGCTTTAGGATGCTTCAGGTTCCAGGACTCAGCCAAGAAGTTCCGGGAGTGGCCCGTAGATGGCAATGTAGGATGCTTCAATTGGGCACATTCTCCAGTCTGCATTGATCGCAACGTGCCATTTTAGCCAAACATCGACACACGAGTTGGATTTATAGCGTTTCTCAGTCAGTCGTGCCTTTTCTAGCGGAACCGACCAACTCTGTAACTAGCCATGCATTTTTAGTGCTATAACCTTGATAGTTAGAAATAGGATCGTATTAAAATACAGTAAATAATGACAAATTTTGATTTACAGGGGAAACTTTCCCTCTGGCTTTGCATATCAGTAGTTTGCAAAAATTTAAATATGCATCATGGTCTTGTGCAAGCGCTTGAAGTACATTAGCTGTGGGCCAGAGTTACTGCTGGAGTAAGAGTTACTGAAGGAGTCAGTGGTAAAAAATGTGCATACAAATTTACACAAGTCCCACCAAGAGAAATGTTTTATTAATCCAATTTCAGGACTTACGGAGGCCTCTGTGGTGGGATGAGGATGCCAGCTTTACATCATGCTGTTGTTGCTGATGCTTCTTTCCTGTTCCCACCAAGTCATGTTTGTTTTCATCCTGTGATACCCAGGTTGAATTTGTGTTCTCTGTTTTCACCTACTAAAAAGATAATTTTACCCACTTACTGTGCCACATAATGCTCTGCAGTCTTAACTTTTCTCACTCAGGTTGTCCCCAGAAATGTTCTCTCCAAAATTAAAGACCCGTGCAATTTCACAGCGTTGGATCTGATTTGCCTGAGGATAGTATTTATTTGGGTCCCCCATATGTACTTCTGTTTATGGGTGAAACTGAACCATCTTTTTCTTTGTTGACCTGGGAACTACAAACACTATAAAAGTTATGGAGGTCATCACTCAGCTTCTTTGTGACATGGGGTGCATCACTAATGAAAATGAGCAGCACTACTTCAGTTTTTCATTAAGCAGTTCTGTGACAAAACTATTTCTATATATAATTATCTATGGAAACTTTTGCTAATCCATATGACTTTGTTCCTGGTCAGCACCATTTAAGTTATATTCTTATCTTCAACAGAAAGATAAACACTATTATTCTTGCTGACCACTTTACTTGCCTGACTGAGAGCTGTAAAATGAGCTGTCTAGTTTTGGAAACAAATGGCCTTGTTTTTTTAAAATTTGTAATTTCCAGATGATTGCTGGGAAGGACTTGGCATTCCAGGTACGTCACTTGAGCAGGCTAATTACTGTAGTTTACAGCCCCATTTTTTGGACCTCCAATGATTGTAGGAATAAAATTATGACCCTAATTAAGTATGGCTACAAAACTGCAGTCATTAAAATGGGTATCTGATAAAGGAGAAGCTGAAACCTTAGGTTGACAGCGTTACATGTGTTTATGTGCCCTAGCTGACTTCACTGTTGCACGAGGCTGTTCAACTCATGTCACAAGGGCTACAGGGATAATGAATTAATATTTATAAAGTGTAGCAAATATGCTCTAATTACCCTAATTGGCCTGCTGTGTTTCCATTTATGACAGAAGTTTATTTCTGTTCAAGTGACATTTGCTTCTGGATTAGTTCCCACAGGCAAAGAAAGGAAAAGCCCTGTTGGCCAGGGCAGAAACATCCCCTGATGTTGTGATCCTGCAGTTTCTTCACCAGGCTTTTGGCAGGGCTAATAGCATCTGTAATGCCTTTAGTGATTTCTAGGGAGTATTTCAGAAGAGATGAGATGTTGAAAAATGCCAAAGAACAACAATGAGCAAAAAGGGAGGGAAGTCTAGTTTTATTGTTAATAATTAATAGGCCAAACTCGGAATGCTTTCAGCATGGAAGCACAGGCAAAATTCTCCTTGACTTTATTTGTGGTGTAGAAATTTATCTTTATTTGTGGTGTATGATTTTACATTGTGACTGACAGCTACCAAACAAGGAATCCTGTCCTAAGGACTTACACTCTAATGTTACAAGACAAGACAGAACATGCACAGAGATGAAATGGTTTAGTAAAGTACAAGTTTTGGATCTAAAGTGGTCTTCATTTTCCTGTTTTTTATACAATTGTTCCTATGTTAGAACACTGAGATCATTAGTAATGCTGAAACAGGATTGTTAAAATGCCACAGAGGAAGTGGTAAATCAATGATTGGGTAAATCTAGCATGAAGCATTTTCTGTTTTAGCAACAGAACTTCTGAAATATTTTCATCGATGAGGGTGACGTTCAGCCACTTCCATGAACTCCCGTTTCATGCCTTCAGTTCTGTCTGGTTTCTGTAGGTTGTACTCTGTGCTTATGGGATATCAGGAAATGCATGTCAAATCTTGCATAAGGGAGCCAACAGAACTATTAATGCAGAAAAAAATGGGCCATGTACTATTGTAGCAACTACTGATATGATGAGTGGAGCCAGAGCCCACTGCTCAGGTTAGGGGTTAATGGCACTGACTGACTCCTGAGCAGAGGTTGGTGTCACAGTCTTCAAAGCTACATTTGCCACTTTGTCTAGGTTCTGATAAACACAGTCAATTAAATCTGTGTAGGTTTAGGAGTATCCAGGCCACTTTTCAGCCTGTTACAAACACAAGATGTGAAATTTTGTAGCTTTGAGAAGTATTTGTTCCTTTCTTCCTGTTTAACTTGCTAGTCATTCTTCTAATCTAATCAAACCAGCAAAAAAAGTAAATGCATAGAACAAACTATTTTACAGTCAGGCATGAGCTACCAAGAACTGTCATATTTGCTGCTGTCTTACTGTTTCAAACAGACCCTAACCAAGAAGAAGCTGACCTATCTGGACTCAGATTCTTTGTGCTGCTTTGTATTCCTTGGTCCCCATGTAGAGTGAATGAGATGTGGAAAGGACAAATAATGTGGAATTAGTGCTGGTAGATGGTGGTGGTTCTGTGCAATTGCAGAATAGGACTTCAGTTCATCTATCCTAAAGTTGGCTTTTTAATGTGTCACCTGAATTAGGGATCTAGTTTATTCTAGGCTTCCTCTATTATTAAATCAAAAATAGAGATGACTACATATCTCCCAGTGATGATGCTGATCTTTTGACAATGAGGCTGCCACTTCAGGCACTTTGGTAAGTGCCTAAAATGAATTTTCACTTTCATTCCCAGTCTGTAGCCTAAAGGACTGTTTGAATGGAAAGCTTTTGCTCACAGAGGTTCCTATGAAACTTTGGTTTTAATTACAGAGGAGAGCTATAACCATAGGAATGAGAACGTTCTACAGCAAAAACGTTTGCTTTTGCATCAACCTGAATCCCCAGTGAAACTCTACCCCCACAAGTCATGAATGTATAGACCATGCCAGTTTTCCTTCTTAGACGTGCATCTGATGATGTGTAAATCCATGAATCAGTTTGGCATGATTTTTTATTGTTTAATTGGACATTGCTATTAATTATTGTGGTTTACAACCCAATTTTTCTGGACCCACAATGAATGTAGGAATAAAATTATGACCCTAATTACGTTGCTATTAATTGGGCACTGACTATTCAGTGACACTACTAAAGCTTCTGACTATGGAAATCTGGAGTACTGAATTACAGTGGAAAAAATTAAAAAGGGACAAATGGAGACAAGTCTTATCCCTAAAAAGGAGTTTCCCTAAGACCTGTAATGAATGTTAGTGTAATACAAATTATTCCAACTCACCTTGTAAATGATGATCTTTTATGTACTGTTAGAGAAGCCTTGTGACTCTGTCTTCATTTAGCAGTGCTGCAATCACCAAGTGATTTTAATTGCTTGTGTTATTGATTTTGAGGAAGGAGGATGGAGGAGGGAAAGATTTTTGAGAAATTTAATATACTGCCCTAACTGGAAATTCTGGTTTTATCAAGAATTTTTCTTTCTCAATCTCCACAGATCCTTCCTGTTCTTTTCTGAATCTGTTAGATTCTTTGGTTAAACAGTTAAAGTATTTTAAAGTCATGTCTCAATTAATTGTGATTGTGATTCTTGGGACAACATGCAAGAAAGAGGTTTTCCTATAAAAGCTCCTGAATTGGTACCTAGATTTTTCTGTTCCGAGACAGTTTCATTTCCCAATGAAAGCTTTCTACCACAGCCAGCTTCTTTAAGCTTGTGATGCTTGTAGCCTAAACTCTCCATCAACTGCTGCTCACTTCTCATATTAAACCCAGATTTTCAAGCATGCCTATAGTATGTGTCTTTCTGTACCAGAAGAAGCACATGAAAATGAAAGGAGAGCCTAACAATTTATTAATCAAAATTAATATGGCTACTGCTGTTTGAATTCATATTGTACATATTACTGCAGTATACAGAAGATACTATAGATAGCAATGCAAGCCTATCTCTATTGGAGACATGCACCATTCTATCAGTGGCAAATTTAAACAATCTTTTTGACTTCATAAAAGCACAAAGTGTTTTTACTGGAACTTTCTTGTTGATTGCACATGCTGTTAAAATGCAAAAATGGAGTGATAGCTGACTTGGTAGCTGTCAGCTGTGTCACTGCAAACAGCTTTTGAATCAATCCATAATTTTCATGAATTTGACTAAATCTTCAGATAATATACTGTAAAGAGGCATAATCATCTTAAAACTTCAGCCTTCACAGTAAAAGCTGGAACACAGCATGTGGGTTTCATACTAATATTGTGC
This sequence comes from Pedionomus torquatus, assembly GCA_013398155.1. Lineage (NCBI taxonomy): Eukaryota > Metazoa > Chordata > Aves > Charadriiformes > Pedionomidae > Pedionomus > Pedionomus torquatus. The sequence continues at coordinate 78,913 of VZRU01015668.1, read as the reverse complement.
TCTTAAGATGTATAGCTGGATTTATTTACCATAAGGACTACAGTATGTATTACCTCCTGTAAAACACAATTTAGTTTCAGTGATTCATGGTAAAACATATTTATATGCTTACAAGTCATGTGTTGCCAAGAAGAGAATGACATTGGGGTACATCCTGGATGGCTTATTTGTTCTGGCTTAGGCAGGGCTTGCAACAGGGAAGATACTTTCATGGGATTGCTCAACCAACAACCAACTTCAGGGTGATACTTTGTTGTTGAGGTTTTTTTTCTGGATGAGGACTTCAGAATCAAGCTATAATTTTGGCATTAAAAATAAAGTGATACATGAAATAAATGAATATTAGCAATGTAGAGACCTTGAGTAAATGGATGGCCCTCCAGCACCAGCATAACATGGAAATAAGCCTGGGTTTTATTTGGTAAGTCTTGATTTCTCCTTATATTGGCATACAGCTTCTTATTTATGGCTCAGCCTGTCAAACACATTCTTAGATAAGCAACTATTGCTCACAGGACTAATCTAATTACCAGTTCTTTTTATAATGATTGCTGACATAAAGGTAGAAGGATGTATAGCACTTGTGTTGAAGCCAATGCTACAGATGATCAAACAGTTTTGAAATTTAGAATATTTTGGATGGAAAATGTGTCCTTTTCTTTTGTCACGATGTTCCTGTTTTTTGTCCAACTCTAATTAAAGCTGAAGAACAAGAGTGAAAAGCTGGTTACGTTCATAACTCTGGCACACGATTAATTGCCAAGAGTTTAAACTGGATCTTTAGCACGCTGCAGGAATGCTCCATGGGCGCATTGACCTACGACAGGCAGAAGAATGCTAGAGGCCTAATTATTTGTAAAGCACATTTTTAAATGTTTTTAAATTATTCTTAAACAATAAGCATATCAGAACACCTTCAAATTGCATTTTAAATACATGGGCTTGGCCAAACAGCATACGCTGAGGAATTAATTTTTTTTTTTTTTTTTAAAATGACAGTGTTTGTTTCCTTGGCCTTAATTTAAATCACAAAGCCATGACACATTCTGGCATTTCTAGCAACCTGCTCCAGAAATGCCAATAAGTAATTGTATTTCTGCAAATTAGGATAGAGAAGCATTGGAGAAAGTGATGGAAACTTTTAAAATGCTCTACCTCTTAACTAATAAATAAATTCACTAAAAAAGAGGGGAAATTTTTAAGATTAGCTTTTCTTTTCCTCTGAGCACACATGAAATCAAACAATTTAATTATTTTATTATTTTCTTAAAGTTCTGGACTTTTCTCCTGAGCTGTTACCCAAGTCATTCTCGTTCCCTCTAAAATAACTGGGAGGTCTGTCATTAATCTCCATAGAAACCTGTGCCAAACCTGAGGGTCTCGTTGACCCATGTGCTCCCACTGACTTCAGCAGGAGAACCTAGACCAAGACAGAAGTGTGGATGAAGAATACACGGTTGTGTTTTGGCACCTTAATAACCTTTTCGTATCCTATTTAGAATTTTCTCCATTACTGTGATGTCTTTAATGACGGCAAAGGTAGGGCTAATTAAACCTTAAGTCCTCATGATTGAGGATGGTAAAGTATAAAACTGTCAGTACCCCCCCACTCCATGACTCAAATGATATTTTCATTTTTTCATCATTGGCAACTTCCCACGACCATATATTTTCTGCTCCTTTTAAAGAACCAAATGCTGAATGTGAATGGGTAGCTGCAGCATCCATTTGCCAAGTAATGGTAGGGTGTCCCCTAGAAACAGGCCTCTTTTAATTCTGTTTCATAGTTGAGGTAAAGTGAAAACATGGAAACAGATGGCAGGGAACGACTGGCATCTCATCATGCATATTTCATTTGATTTGCAGCTAGTCACCTCTTGATAATAATACTAAATGCTACAAAATTCAAAGATTTTGTTCCTGGGAACACTGCATTCCGTGAGATAGGATCAACACTGTTGCTTCAATTAAATTTTGAAGCTAGTGAGCTATAAGTATTTTTACATCTTTAGCAACATTATGATCCAAACAGCTCAATCCTTATTTTCTGGTATGTTTAGGGCTGACTTAAACAAAAGCAACAAACAGTTGCTGTTGTGAATGACAAATCTTACTTAATGTTTTTTTAAGAGCACAATGGGACAAACATCTGTGGTTATTTCCATTACACTCTAAGGTGTTTTACTGGGAGAGAATTTAGCCATTAATTTTGTTGTATTTACATTATTTATATACAAGAACAACAAGAAAAATGGCATCCTGTTTAATGTTTATATACATTGTGATTTGGTTGGAAAAATGTGTATTACAAATGGCAAAAGCCTGTCAAGTACCTAATTAGAGGTTGTTGTTTCTATTATTTTTTTTTTTGTCAGAGTACTTTTAATTCCTAAAATCCCACTGTCTGATCTCAGTGAAAGATCTGTTCTATACATTATACTAGGGGGGCAAAGAAACAGCATAATGATAGACTTCTTAAACCACATTGGTTTGGGGTTAATAGCTCCTTTTCTTCATTTTAATATGAGTGTTACCTTCTTAAAATGCTTCCAAAGCAAATAAAAAGATGGAATCTGATAGAACAAAACATTACTTGACATCAGGAGAAATAGTAACTTAAATTTCATTCGTTGTCCCTATTCTCAGAAGAGATACTGGGGAATAAAATATCACTACCTTGTGACGCACTGGTTATTTGAGACTTTGTTTTTAATAAGAACTGAGCTCTCCTGTACATTATTCTTTCCTGTTCTTGCTTTAGCTCAATATAGGAGCGTGAAAATGTGTGGAAGATGGAGGTGACTGGAAATGCCATGAGGAGGATGCCACTCAGGATGCTGCTTAGTGCCACCACTTGGCCAGGAATGCTTCTGGGAACCATATCTCCATAGCCTACCGTGGTCATGGTGATGACAGCCCACCAGTAGCATGCGGGGATGCTGGTAAACTCCTGCGAGTCTGCCATCTCGTTCTCAATGACATACAGGAGGGGTGCAAACAGTGCAATGGCCACGCAGAGGAAGAGGAGCAGGAGACCGAACTCCCGGGTGCACCTGCGAGCGGTCAGCCCCAGCGTCTGCAGCCCCAGGGAATGCCTGGCCAGCCGCATGACGTAGAGAATCCTCAAGGCACGGAGAATACGGAGGACCAGACCTACTTTGTCCAGGTAGATGCTTCCAGAGCTGGGCTTTTTATAGCCCACAGAAGTGGTATCTAGTAGCAAAGTGATGTAGTACGGCAGAATGGCTATTATGTCTATCAGGGTTAATGGCCTCCGCAAAAATGCAAACTTGCTCTTTGCCTGGATGAATCTTAGCAGGAACTCCAAGGAAAACCATGCCACACAGACAGACTCCACAATGAAAATATTGTAGCACATCTGGGAACACTCACCCTGCAGGAAAGAGGAGGAGTTTGTGATCAGCACTGGATAATAACTATTTTAGTTGGTATGGTGACAGGAAGAGAGGTTTCTGTGTTGTTTTTTTTTTTTAAACCCAAAATATTAAAAGAATTGGAGCTGTTGCTATGGGGAAACACACTGACAAACTGGAACAAGTTAAATGCAAAACTTACAAAGGATCTACTTATGATACTGCTTGGTAATTTTAGGCTTTCTAAATGGAAAATGCAAGGCTTTACAAGGTAATACACAGTTGTACTGAAGAGTGCACACTAACGACATTTTCTTTGGACATAAAACTTGGTATCATTACTTCTCTTGCAAGTAATTGAATAAAATCATGTAGGATTTCAAATATTCTTTGTGGGTTTTTCCCCCCTCTAAACACAGCTGCAAAATCCCCATTGACAGTACCATCAGACCTTGTACTTGTTCTGCTCTTCCCAGCACATACCATCTTCCATCCTGGAAAGCTAACTTACCTTTTCCTCCTCCTCCCTCAGGTCAGGCATGGTGCTGATGGATAAGTTCACTGCTGTAATAGTTACAAATAAAACAGACAAACAAGCAAACACCTTTCCAGGGAGGCCAGACTGGGGCCTTTCCACCATGTCTTGCAACTTTTTCATGCACAAGCCAATTTTTGTCTCCTCTACTGCTTCACCTGTTGTTTCATTTTCTATGAGGTCATCCTCCCGCTCATTTATTTCTGTAAACTCCTCCATTTTTTGCAGATATCTCCTTTTACAACACCAGTCCAAGTTGTCTTCCTCAATTCCCCAGTAAAGCAGCTCCTCTTGGAAAGACAGCGCACACATCTCGCGCAAGAGCCGAAGTTTTCCAACCCGCAAAAAGGTCAGGATTGTCCTGAATGCTCCTGGGTTGCGGTCAAAAAAGAATTCATTACATGTCACATCATAATCATCACAGATGTTTAGAATGTCATCAAAATTGTTACAGAATTTTAGTTGTCCTAAACGGGTCAACGGGAACTCATCAAGCGTGGTCCATGGGAGCAAATACTTAATGCCCCCTACGTTTATAATAATATGATGCTTCCGATCATCGGGGTGAAAGCCTTTCAGGAGATCCTCTTGAGGGTGAATTAGCTTGGCTCTTTGGTAGAAGACCCCCTTAAGAGTTTCCGTTTCTGGAAAGAATGTGTGGTTGAAGGAAGTATCTGAAGCACAGCTCAGGGCACTATAGTCGTAGTCGGAATTTTCCCCGGGTAGAAGAGTCATCTTGGAAGATAACTTCACATCACTTTGCTACTTCTGCAAGTGTCTTCTGGAACAAAAAAAAACCATACATGGGTTGAGTTTGTGAGTGGTTGTTTTCAAGTTTGGAACAAACTTAGTGATAGGAGCTTAAAAACATTTATGCCTGATAAAAACAATCGAAAGACAACAGTAGTGGCTGACATGGTCGTAAGACCTTTCTGGTGTTTGTGTCCAGCAGGGCAGAACTGACTATCAAGGGCTGCTTACTTTTCTAGGAGCTCTGCACAGCATATTTGTCACACTGCGGGGCTTATCCTGTCCCAGATGCAGAGGTCTCAGTTGCCAGTGAGTACAGAGGGAAACAGGAACAAACCCTGCACATGGCAGGAAATTTCTGGTTCAAAATGGAAATGTAAAAAGTGTGATAGTATCACATAAGAATGCAGAATTCAAGTGTGTTTTGTAGTAAGGAAATGATCTCTTTTTTACTTAACCATTACACATAAATTCTGAAGTATTTTAGTTTTCATTAAGTATATAGAAAGAAGAAGAAGTCAATTATGTTGTAATTCAGTGAAAACCACTTCTAAAAAGTGGCACAAGACAAATTTCTAAAAGGCCATATGGAAACAATTTTGGGGAAAAAAAATCCACTTGTATTGATGATCACATAAAACGTTTGCATAAAGTTTATATACATTTACTGGCATGAAAACTCCCTTTTCATGGCTTCAATTACAAAAGATTGTTAAAAAATACATGATTTCTGCATAACCACTGGAATGTTATTTCAGTTGTTACTAACACCCTATATACAGTAATACATCTTTGTTGTTACTATGGGTTGAATGGTAGCTGAGAGCCAAGGTGGTTGCCTTCACTTCTGATTATAAGAAACAAAAAAAAATCTTACGATGACTTTGAAAATCGCATTTAAATTCTGCTCACACAACATTAGTGTAAAGTCCCTGGAAGGAAGTGACCACAGGGTTCAAATGGACATAGAAAGCAGGTACTGGAAATGTTAAACTTTTTGCCTCCAAAACTCTTTTCATTTTAAGTCAGACTGCAAGTCTGCTCACCCCCAGGGGAGTTGTAGAGTGCTGCTTCTAGATCTTCCATCTGTACACTCAGCTGCAGCTTGATGCATGGAGTTGCTGAGGTTCATTTGATAAGAGTATTTATGTATTAAGGAGATTGTACAATAAATAGATTTTAATTATGCACAAGTATTCTGACTTTCTAGCCTCAAGTTCACCTGAAAGTAATAAATATTATACTTTATTGGCTTCCAGAGCAGTACATAGTTTTGGTTTTTTGCTGGCTGTACTTACCTCCCCTCTGATACGCACCCTGAAGATATATTCCCCTACTAGGGTGACTTCCTTAAACACACAACTGTTGTTTTCAGAAGCTGGGGCTTATAAAACACACCAATAGTGTTACATACCTATTATAGAAGAAAAACCCATGAATATACAACAGCAAAATACATAAAACACACAGCTGCATGTTAGTTTAAGAGCAACAGGTTTCTTTGCTGCAATGTGACTTAAAATGCTGCTTTCAGTAAAATACTCCCCGCCTGAGGGATTTCTCTGAACAGAGCAGTTCCTTACATACTCTTACAAACAGGTGGCCCCAGGTGAGCTTCAGATAGAGTGGTATTTCCTGATTCCTCACCTTTAATTCTCTTTAATACAAAGGAAATAATTAATTTACTTACCTTTAGGGCATGTGGATAAACAGAAACATACAGGAATATACAAGAATGGACAAGGCATGATTCAGATCTTCTAAGTGCTGTGGTAGGGAAGAGGTAAGCTTTGTCATCTTGCGTCTATCATGAAGTGGAATCTCTATTGCTATTGCTGGTGAGTTGAGAACAGCTATTTGGCAAGTAACCTGTTCTCCATGCCAAAGTCTTAACTGTGTTTAGCTGTCAGTGCCTTATCACTGCATACTTGCTTGTATTGCTGAGCTGTTCTGTCTTTGCTCCAGAGTTACAGCTCTGGAAATCCACATGGCAGGTGATGGGCAATTCTCAACAGCTCTGAAATTACTGGTGGGTGCAAATGATGGCAAAATCCCGTAGGTCTGCATTCAAATAAAATCCTAATTGATTTCAGTTTGTCTCTTGCCTCAAGAAAGACTCAGCTAACCTGAAAGTCTTTTCTTTGGAAAGAACATTAACACAAAACGTAATTGTATTCAAAAGTCACATTCTAGGAAATTCCAGTCAATACTGGGATTATCAGTGGAGCTTCATGACAAATGATGGCACTCTGCCATCGCCCACTGGAAAAGCTCAGATAAATGAAGGGATCTGAGGAGAGCGATAGCTAGCTCAGATAGTGCTGGCTGAAGCATGTTTAACAGAGGAAGTATGGAACAGATGAACTTGCAATTACCCTGACATACAGTCCCATCACATGAAGCACTCCTAATAACCTCAGAGCTGGTCTTCTGGTAAAGCATTTGTGTGGTACCATCAGCAGAAGCAATGCCACTGGGAGTTTAAGCTGTAGATTTGATGTCAGAAAACAGGGCTACCCGATGTATGCTTACATAGGGCTCCTTTTCTTAGAGCAACTGTTGTTTAACCTAGAAGAAAGCATTTTCCCCTCTGCCTCAACTATGTCTAAGGCAGGGCTGGCCCAAGGAGAATAAAGATTATGACTGATATAAGACTATGGATAAATGGGAGCTGTTAACTGTTTTCCCTTCTGTAATAGCAGATGATGTTGGTTAGCAACAACTTATCCTCTGAATCTCAGCCAGGAAAAATGAGGAGGCAGCTCATCTCTGTCACTGGTTTGATCTCCCACTGCATCCATTGTTAACACAATGGGAAGAAATAGGGAGAGGTAAATGTAAATATTCTGCGTGTCAGAGATGCTGTAACCCTGAGGCATCAACTGTGAAACAACAGAGCAAAGAAAAAAAAAATTTCTTACTTCACTTCCAACGTCTCAACCTGTGCAAGACAATAAATTGGACAATCCCCTGTGCAGCAAACTGAATGACTGCAGTCACAAAAGTGGCTCCTTCTTTTTCCATAACCAGAACTGCCAAGCCCACAGATCCCAGGTAGGCAGTTACGGTATTTGATGCTGTATGTGTATTATTTACATGTTCTTTGCCTCAGATACATGTAGCATCACATCTAAGAGGGAAGAAAAGGAAGAAATAAAGGACAATAGAAAAGATGGCCTGACTTGAAGGAAAGAGGGAAGGAGAAAAATAAAGCCATACATTTATCTGTGTGTTTCTTCTTTTCCTTTGGAAAGTGCTTTTACAGAATGATGGTCAGTACCACTTTAAGAAGGGAGAGATCTAATTAATGGAAGGATTTTGTTGCTATTGAGCTTAAAAAAAAAACAAGCAAACTGTTTTATTCCTGCACTGCAGACCAATGAAATTGGGGAAGTTTGTAAGAAATGCATTAAGGATTAAAGACAACACACTGGAATATAAGGTCAGACAAACACATTAGCCTATAACAACTATTTCCCCAACGATTAAAGAAGATGAACTTTAAGGATATCTTCAAATAAAACTGCTCTGGTTAAGTGAGGATTAATGGTAAAATCTCTCCTTGCCTGAGATAGTATTCTGCCCTTGGAATGCTTGGGACTTGGTGAAGCCCAGCTCCTGCTGAGAATGTGTTCTCGTCCTGGGCAAAACACTTCTCTCTGAACATTGTTTCCTACTTTGTTTGTAAGCTTACCAGGGCAAGAACTGTCTCCTAGTACATTATACAATCCTGATCATTGTTCTGGCTTCTAGAAACTACAGTAATACAGAATAACTTGCCCATGGCAAGGGCTCTTGGTGACTCTAAATGGTGTGGTGTACATGTGAAGCAAGATATAACATCTTTTTGAAAATCTGTCTTACACAAGATGATATTCTTATTCATTATGTCTGGTGAAGAAATTGAATTAAAAATCTGTACTGCCCTTACTTTCAGCCGAAATTCATGAAGGGTGCCAGACTCCTAAAAAATGGGGAAAGAATTGTTGAAGATGCCCTTCCGATGGAGATAAATAGAAATCATGAGTAACATGCTAAAATTCCACTGCAAGTGTCGTTTCCCCCTCTCAGTGTCCTCTGCAGTATTTTGAATTCTGCAGTGCATCTCTGATGTAATCAGAGCTCCTGCAAGGAGTCCTGGTACTGCTCTGTGATGCAGACAATTCCAAGTTGTGCCTGGATGATAACAAGCATGGAAGGAAGATGCACAACTCCCTCCTAGACTCTTCCATCAATTCCAGTGCCTGGAACTTGTCTCTGTTGCTTTTTACCATTTGTAAATTCAGTTAAAAAAAAAAAAAAGTTTCAGATTTCAGTGCAGGGTGAATATGAATACAATTTTCTGAAAGAATTCCCTGAGAAACTTCTTTACAGTTTAGTGATCCTTCCTCCTTTATTCTTTCCTTAGTTAAAGTAAGCAGTATTTTCAAGCAGTGCTAACTTCAGGTATTTTCTGACACATGATTTCTGTACTGTATCAACACTGTCAGGGTACCCTCCTGAAATACTTTAAGCTTTACACATGCAGCTTTTTATGTAGTAAGAGCTGATCTCAAACTTCAACGTGGCTTGCAAAGTAAACTTCCAGCCAAATCAAAGAAAAACTTATAAAGGTCAATGTATAATAGGAAACAAAACCATCCTGAAAACACATAATCTAAAAAAGTCTGCTCCTATCTGTACGTTGCTCTCCCTGACCTGGACAGCGTTATGCTTTTTAGCATCTTATGACAACCTACAAACTGAATTATGATAAATATGTTATTCAGCATTTGGTTTTATAAAAAGCTAAGCCTTATTCTGCCGATAATAATCAGAAGTGAAATAACTTTGCAGATAACCTATACCCCAGGTGAATGTTCTGAAATACATTAGAATTGATAACTGTAGTTATTATCCAGCTGTGAAATTTATACATATATTAACAAAATTTAATAAGTCACATTCAAAGCAATCTCTTAAACATAGTTTTAAAAAGTAAAGGAGTTGCCATTTATTTATAAGGAAGCATTTTTTGCCACTGAAATGAAGAGACAGAAGTCATGGAAGAGTTATTTTACGCATGTTGTCCCCCCCAGATCTTTCCAATGAAAAAAAAAACCTGCCAGAAATACATTGCCTGTCAAGAATAGTTAACGATGTGTTAGTTACCAGTGAAAAGAAGTCAGTAAATAGATCGATATAAAAGATATCTCTTAATTATTTTAAAATTAAAGCTACAAAGGACCTTCAGATTAGGCAAAGAAGCAGAAATTTGAAACACAAGCCTCCATGCTGCGCAGAGACCGGACTCGGGGAGGGGGAGAGCCGGGAAAGGGAAGACAGAGCATCACGAACCGAGCCCGACGGATCAGCCTCGACAGCCGTCAGCCTCCTCCGCGGCGGGACAGGAGAGAGCCAGGGACGAGCCGAGCGGTCCCCTTCAGCAGCCGACCGCCTCCCGCTGCCGGCAGCACAGGCAGCCCGCTGCCGGGGAGAAATGACGGCGCGGGGGGACAGTCCCTCTCTTCCATCCCTGCTGCGGGAGAAAACCTGTTGCTACAACCCGTCTGCACCGACTGACACGACCCCCCCGCCCCGCTCTGCCCACCCCTCCGCCGGTGCCCGGTAGGATTCCCAAGGAACCCCCTCCCGGGCGGTCCCAGCCGGGGGCTGCCTCCCCGCCCGCCCCGGG